>CM028377.1:55855883-55926254 GCA_013146195.2 Codonopsis lanceolata | reverse complement strand
TTCTACTCCGCACCTTTGTTTTTAAGATCGATGAGACTTTTTTCGCTGATACACCGAACCTCGATTAGATTCCTAACGGAAAGGTTTTTAATATGTCTTTGAACCATTTAATGATGCTCGCTTTTTGTCCGGACCAGCCTCTAGAGGGACATGTCATTTTGTGAATATTCGAACCCTTTAATTCCGATCGTAATTTGTTTGGCATACTATTTCGAATGACAGGAGCCGCACAACTTCAGCTGCTCGAAAAGTATCTGATTCAGACCATGCTTTGCAAGTAATACAAAAAAATTTGGCATACGCTTTTCCGTCGCAAAGACGGTTCTAATATTTGCACCAAACCGAATTATTTTTCATGTGGTGTATGATGAATAGGAAAGTGAATTTGGGTTATTGGCTGAGCCAATTTGTTTTGGTGTTGAAAAAGAAAAGTCAGTCCATTAAGTCTTGGCTCAAGAATTACTCTTTAGCAAAGTGAATTTGGGTGTGTTAAATTTACAACAAAGATGATTTGAACGTTGCTTGTGAGTGTGAACCATTAGACATTAAATGCTTATATAGAATGGGTTTGTTGAAGTTGTGGATAAACGTGACTTCACGGTGCATCCGCACCGAGCACTTATGCTTCCCAGGTACCTGGCCCTTCTACTTCCTCCGATCCCGAATTGCGAGAGATCCTTGCATCAGGTAAAGATCTTCGTGCCATGATGATGGCGTACTTGATTTTGTCTTCCGACCCCGCCGCCTCCTCCGCCCTCATGATTAAAGTTCTTCTCCTTTTTTCTTTTCGTAATTATTTGATTCATCGGAAATGTACGCTTTGGTGTGGGGGGGTAATTTTGGATATTGGTAATTTTGGATGTTGGTGAATCTTGATGCATGTTTCTTTTGTTGGGTATTTCTATGAGGATATGATTCATGATTTTGATGTGGGTTGTTTGGTATTTTAATGTGCATTATCATGGTAAAAGAGGAATTTTTGATATGTGGTGGAATTTTATTTGAAATGTTTTTGTTTTTTTAAGTTAATTGCATGTTTTTAAAATGTTTCTTCAACCCGTGATATGTATGTGTTGACTTATAGCCATTTAAAGTGAGATTTTGGGCCACTTATGGAGCATTAAATTCATTTTGCTCTCATTTCTTCTGTGTGTTTTACTCGACTGGATGTCAATTCTAGAACTTGCATGTTTGTTTACATTTCAAAATCACATAAATGGGTTTATGCACTAACATGATTAAGGCATTTAGGAAATACCAATTTTGGCTATCTTTTTTCTATCCGACCCTTTTAACATTACCCCTAGTTAGCCTTTTGAGCCTACACTATTTTTGACTAAACCAAATTTTTATGAGCCCTAGCCTTTTTAACTTTCTTTTTCATTCCCAATGCCAAGAATTGTGGGGATTGCATGTGACTTACAGTCTTAATGCAGTCTGCGAGTTGGATGTTAGATGAAGTATGACTTGCTTAAGTTCAAGAAAATGAGATGTTTGATTTTGAGTTGAATGAGGTTCTCGCTTTGAAGTATGCCAAATAAGAGTTTCATTTTATTCAAGGGCTGGCATGTAAAGTGCAGCGTAACATAAGTAGTGGCAAAGAGTTAAAAAAAAAAAGAAGAAAGAAGAAAGAAATGAGACTAAAAGTTTGAAACAAATGCTGAATAAAGTGACTCAGAAAGAAAAAGCAAAATTGGAGCGTAAACATTACTTTCCAATTTAAGTTGGGTAGAAGTGCTGTGACTAAGGAATGGAGCTTCATCAGAATTTTAATTGGTGATAGTTAAGCTGTGATGTAATGTGTAGTTCTGCAATTTCATTGGCATTTTATTTCACCTTATATCCCTATACCATACCTTTTTAACCCCTAGCCCCATTACAACCTGTAAAAAGACCTTTTGATTAGTGCATTAAATTCATATTAAGTGATGAAGATTTGATCCGCTTGCAAGCTTATGGTAATTACATTTCGTGGTGTTGAGTCGAATGCTTAAATCCATATCCTTATTTAAACACTTGAGTGAATGAGTGTCTCCGTGAGGATGGTCGAGACATGCATATGTGAAGGTTGAAGATTTATTTTTGGAAACATGTTAGTTAATTTAGATGGCACATTTTAAAGAATTCCATTACTTTGATTGAATTTTGATTTTTCCTATGGTCATGCACATTGAAATACTTGCATCCAAGTAAAATCATATCTTCATAAGTTGCGCCGTATAAAAACATGCATTCTTGTTCTTTTGAAGATGCTTCGAGGACAAGCATCGGTTGGTGGGGGAATTTTGATGGGAACCCAAAAGTGCGATAAAATTAGCCGGTTTTATGATTTATTTTAGAGCAAAATATTACACGTTTGGTTGGTTTTTGTGCTGATTATGATGTAGGTACACATGCGGCTGCAAAAGAGGAAAGTGCTGGATTCAGGCAAAGAGGGAAAACTTGGGATGTCACATGGGCACGTGATATTCACATTTCTCGTAGCCGAGCAGTTGGTGAGTTACATCAAGTTTCAAGCGACTTGTTGACAGTTAGAAGATACAGTTATTTCTGTCTAATTCAGTTTATGTATTAAATGGAAATACTAATTTGCAAGTAGTGGGAGGTTTTTGGAAGGTATCGGTAGTTTTAAAACTACCAAGTAGTGGTTTGGTGGGAGAGTGGAGTCATATTTATGTATGGATTTTCTGATCAGTGAGGGGGGAAATTCGGCCAGGAGGTTAGGGAGATCATTCAGTCAGTAACAAGGGAGAAAAACAGTGAGAAACAATTGTGAGGAAAAAGTGTAAGAACTTGTAATTCTTTTTTGAGGTTCATACCTGCTGGGAACAAATCATTTGGTTTTTCTTGTAAGTTGTTTTAAATTATGTTTATTAACTAAGTTTCTTCTTCCAGTCAATGAGAGATTAAGTCTCAAGCCTTTTATTTCTGTGAGATCTAATTGATCTAATTCTTGTGTGGGTTTTGAATATTTATTTGTTCTCCGTTTTACACGTAGGAAGAATATTGTGTCTCATTAATGTTTAATGGCCAGAATATTAATTAGCATAATATTCTAAAGCTAGTTAACACCGTTGATCCGTAATTGTCCTCAGTCTTAACAAAGTGGCAAGTAATACACCTTTTAGGCATCACAAGCATAATCGGACCGTGTTACGGGAACGGATAATCATTGTTACATGTTATTGCTTTAATATGCGTGGCTTTGAATCGGTCCCTCAAGCTCTTAATGCAACCGAGTTATTAAATCTTACGAGCGTCTCGGAGGTTGTAACTCGCTAGACTAAGTAATTAATGAGCGTCTCTTGATTATCAATACTAAGGGAGGGATTGAGTGTTAGGCGTTTGTCGACATTTTTAACCGGTTTATTTGAAATCCTACAAGATATCTTTGCATCAATGATCAGAAATAAAATGCGAGATGAAATTGACTCATTGGCTGGATCTAATTTTTGTTGAGTTAAATTAATTGTTAATCAGAAAGTTTAGTTGCAATAGTTTTCCGTTAATTAATTGTTAAGTTTATTCGTAGTTAATTAAAAATACAAATTTGTGTTCAGTTAGTTACTAATAAAATTCTAAAAGGAATACTCGATGCTTCCTCAGGATACGATCCCGACTTACCTTATACTCGTTATTAGGGAAGTAGGTGAATTAATTTTGACGTTTTGACATTCGTCACTGAACATTACCTTTCTCAACATGATCTTTTAAGAAGTGATATCTTATGTCTATATGTTTGGTTTTAGAATGCATAACATGATTTTTAGAAACAGAAATAGCAGAAGTATTATCACAATAAATGGGTCATGTTTCCATTTGCATCTCATAGTCCAATAGTTGTTGTTTCATCCAGAAAATTGTGAACAATAACTACCAGCAGCAATGTATTCAGCTTCTGTAGTTGAGGTGGAGACTGATGCATGTTTTTTGCATGCCCAAGATATCAGCATGTTACCAAGAAACTGACATGTTCCACTGGTGCTATCCAATTAAATTAAAAAAAGAATCTCTAGGATACCAAATACCAAATTCTTCAGTATCAATCAAGTATTTAATAATTCTTTTTGCAGCAGTCATATGAGATTCTTTTGGATTAGCTTGAAAACGTGCACATATACATACAGCAAACATAATGTCTGGTATACTAGCAGTTAAATAACGGAGAGATCCAACTATACCTCTGTACTCAGTTGTATTAACCGGTTTACCTTTTTCATCAGTGACCAAGTGACATTCCACTCCCATTGGAGTGCTTGCTGAATTTGCTTCTTGCAAGCTATACTTCTTGATCAGCTCTCTTGTGTATTTTGATTGATGGATAAATATTCATTCTTCAATTTGCTTAATTTGCAAACCTAGGAAGTAAGTAAGTTCTCCCATCATACTCATCTCAAATTTTCCTTTCATAAGATTTTCAAATCTTTTACACAAAACTTCATTAGTAGATCCAAAAATAATATCATCAACATAAATTTGAACTAGTAAGATATTACCTTTATGCATGAGAGAGAAGAGAGTAGTATCAATTTTACCTTTTTGAAACCCTTTTTCCATGAGAAATTTTGATAGAGTTTCATACCATGCTCTTGGAGCTTGTTTGAGACCATAGAGAGCCTTTCTTAGCTTGTATACATGATCCTTCTTTTTTATATCAAGAAATCTCGAAGGTTGTTCAACAAAGACTTGTTCTTGTAGGTCACCATTTAGAAATGCACTTTTTACATCCATTTGATAGACCTTGAAATCCTTGAAAGTTGCATAGGCAAGAAATAATCTAATAGCTTCCAACCTGGCAACAGGAGCAAATGTTTTATCATAGTCAATACCCTCCTCATCTCTATAGCCTTAGGCTACCAATCTAGCTTTGTTCCTTGTGGCATTTCCATCTTCATCCAACTTCTTCCTAAACAACCATTTTGTTCCAATAACTTGTTGATCTGAGGGTCTTGGTATAAGTTCCCATACTTAACATCTTTCAAACTGATTTAATTCTTCTTGCATGGCCTCAATCCATTAAGGATCTTCTAAAGCTTCATCTATCTTTTTGGGTTCAATGGAGGAGACAAAAGCATGTGAATCAAGAGTTTCATTTTTGGAACTGCTTCTTGTTCTTAGGCCAGCAAATGGATTTCCAATGATGTTTGAAACTGGATGATGTCTGGCTTCCCTAATTTCTTTAGGAAGATCTCGGAAGGGGTTCAGTAGATAAAGATGAAGAAATGGGAATGTCAGCTGACTGAATAGTTTCAGAAGCAAGTATGTCAGCTGTGACAGGGTTTGGATTGTCAGCTGGCTGGAAGTTGTCAACCTGCTGATGATCATTCTGAGTATCCAAAGTAACAACTGGGGGAATGGAAAATGAAGGATGATTTTGAGTTGAACTACCATTGTTTCCTGTCTCAAAAATCTCAAAATTGTCAGTAACATCAGGAGTCTCAGGAGACTCAAGTAAATTAAATTCATCAAAAGTAATATGCATAGATTCAACAATTATTTGAGATTTTCTGTTATAAACTCTATAGGCTTTACTATGTTTGACATAACCAACAAAAATACCTTCATCAGCTTTTTCATCAAATTTACCTCTGTGGTCACTACCATTGTAGTGAATGAAGCATTTGCACCCAAAAATTTTAAAGTAAGCAATGTTGGGTGTTCTTCCTCTCCATAATTCATAGGGAGTCTTTCCATGAAACTTGTTTATGAGAGATCTGTTTTGAGTGAAACAGGCTGTGTGACAGCTTCTGCCCAAAAGTACTTTGGCAGTTTTGCTTCAGCTAGCATTGTTTTACCCGCTTCAATCAATATCATGTTCTTTCTCTCAGCTACACCATTTTGCTGAATTGTTCTGACTACTGAAAAATTATGATCAATGCCATGATCATCACAGTATGTATCCATACCAAGGTTCTTGAATTCTGTACCATTATCAGATCTTACACTTATAATTTCACATTCTTTTTGAATTTGAAGATATATGAACAAGGAAGTGAGAATGCCATAAGTTTCATCCGTGGATTGCATCATTTCAACCCATGTGTACCTTGAGTAATCATCTACAACTACCAGAGTATATCTATTTCCTCCCAAGCTTGCAGTTGTAATGGGACCAAATAAATCCATATGAAGTAGTTCAAGAATTCTTTTGATTGAAAAACAAGGTTTAGGTTTGAAAGAAGCTTTTGTCATTTTTCCTAAAATGCAAGCATCACATTTTTGTCAGAAGGAAAGTTTATAGATGGCAGACCTTTCACTAAGTCTCCTTTTGAGAGTTTTGAAAGATATTTAAAATTTAAATGTGAAAGTCTTTTATGCCAAAGCCATGGAGTTTTTGAAGAATTGTTTGCTACTAAACATATTTGAGAATTGTGATTTAATGCAAGTAAATCAATAGCAAAAACATTTCTTTTTCTAGAACATGTAAGTAAAACTTCATTTGTGATGTTGTTTTTGATAAAACAATGAGTAGAAGAGAAAGAGCAGTTCATACCTTTATCACAGAATTGTGAGATACTTAAAAGATTATGTTTCAAACCTTGTACCAATGAGACATTTTCAATTTTGATAGATCCCCTGATAATGGATCCATAACCTATAGTCTTCCCTTTTGAATTGTCTCCAAAAATGACAGAAGCTTTGGCTAAAATAATGTCAGTAGGAAGTTCAGCTGGACCCAATCATGTGTCTTGAGCATCCACTGTCTAATATCCATATGTCAGTTGATTGATCATCTGCCATTAAGCATACCTAAAATATGAACATTTAAATCATGGTACCCTTTATACTTTTGGGTCCAAAGGGTTAGTTTTCTTTGGTAGCCAAACTTGCCTAAAATTTGGCATTTTGACTTTGTCAGTAGGTTTAAATCTAAACAGACATTCATGAGACTGATGACCAAAAGTAGAACAAATATTGCATTTGTGATAACCAGGTTTATCAGTCATTGAAGGTGAATTCTTTGATTCATTTTGACTCAGTTTAGAAGTCTTAGCCGCAACAAAATTGATTGGCTTGAACTTGTCAGTTGTCTTCCTTTTGATTCCTCCTCTTTTGTCAGTTGACTGACATTTGTCAGTTGGCTGACATTTAACAGCTGGTTGACTTTTATCAGCTGACAATTTTTTAGGCTTACAACCAGAAGACTGACAACTGTCATTGTTTAGCTTATCCTTTTTGTTAATGGACTTCTTAAGCTGATTCATGCTTTTGGGATATTTGAAAGGTACACTATTATAAGCTAATCCCTTATCCTTTTTTAGCAGAATCTTAGGTCCACCATTTGACTGCCTGATCTCACAGTTTCCATCATCTTTTGAATATCCAAGACCATGTTGGTCTTCATGATTTTTTTGTTGACTTATGATGGTCTCAACATCAGCTTTTGACTTTGAGTAAGTATCAACAACATTGGTCAATCGAAGATTTCTTTTTACAAGGTCAACAATCTAGGCATCTGAGATTTTTGCTTGAATCTCAAGTTTTTCATTGATGTTTTTAAGTTGCAGCATTTCATTTTGCTGTTCTTTATAAAGCTCATTGATTTTTTGAAGCTCACAGTTTTCATCAGAGATTCTTTTGAAGTCACCAGATAATGAAACATGAATTCTTTTGAGTGTTTCAAACTTGGAATACATTTCTTGCATTTGTTCCAGTAGATCATCAACACTTGTGTCAGTAACCTTCTCCTCATGCCTTTTTGACATATTGATTATTTTGATGTCAGCAGTCCTTGAAGAAGTTGACTTGATTTTTCTTTCTGGCTAACTTATGATTCCTTGTCCATAAAAATCATTTCCTATTTTCTTAACTACAAACTAATCAGGTTTGATGACCTTTGTCAGCTTGCGGTTTTTAATAGGTGAGCTTGGCAGCTCATTATCAGACTCATTTGATTATTTTGGACTAGGAAAATCATTTTCCGAATCATATATAGTTGATTCTGCAACAAGACACAGATTTGCTTTTTGCACAAAATCAGCAGATTCATCTTCAGAATCTATTTCAATCCATGTTGCAAGATTTTGATCTTCAGCAACTAAACTCTTTTGTTTTTCAAAATTTTTAGGAGCTCTTTTGTAATATTCATTTTTCGTAAAAGGACAGTTTGAGGCAAAATGACCGGTTTTCTACAATTGAAGCACAACAATTTTTCTTTCTCATCCTTGTCTTCATTTCCTTTGAAGTAAGACTTTTGAAAGTTTGAAGAAGAAGGTCTTTGGGAGCTTGAGGAAGTTTTTTGAAAATTTGAGAAAGATTTTTGAAAACTTGCAGAAGGTTTTTGGAAGTTCCTTTTAAAAAATTTAAACTTTATAAATTGTCTAGCAAAAGCAGCAAATTCATCTTCATCAAAGTCATCATCTGACAGAGATGTAGAAGTTTTAGGTGTCTCTTCTTCAGCTTACAAAGAGATACCTTTAAAGTTTTTCTCAATTTATTGAGTTTTAAGAACTTCTTTTTCATAAATTTTTAGACTTGCAACAAGACTACGTATATGACTTTTGTTCAAATCTCTTGCTTCCTCTATGGCAATGACCTTAACATGTCATCTACTTCCCAAGCTACTAAGAAAACGCATATTCAAATCTTTCATGCTATAAACTTTGCCAAGAGAATAGCATCTATTACTTACCTCGAGAAATCTATCATAAGCATTCTTCAATGATTCTTTCGGGTCCTTTTTGAAGGCATCAAACTCTTGTATACAGTCATAGAGTTTGTTGTCCTTGGTGTTTTGGTCTCCTTCGACGTATTCAACGAGAGCATCCCAAATTTCTTTGGCAGTGACACAGTCATATATTTGTTTGTAGTTTTCATCAGGAACAACATTTGATAGAATGTGTACAGCTCTAGCATCCAGTCCGTCAGTAATTTTATCTTCCTCAGTCCACTCTGATTGAGGCTTGAGGACATATTCTTCAATATCAGGAGCAAGATGATTTATGGTATCATCATCTGCAGTAGAAGATTTACCAACTTTAGTATTGATTTTCATTGGTTGCATAGGACCACCTCTTACACATTCCATTAATCGTTTATCTATATTTTTCATATATCTTGTAATTCTTTCTTTCCAAATATCAAAGTGATCTTCATCAAAAATAGGTACTTGAGTAACATTGTTTGATTGAAAAGCTTTTATGGTTGCCATGATCGAGCTTTCAAGTTGTTAAACTTGGAAAAATAATAATTTTTCGAAAAAGTTAAGCTCTGATACCAATTGTAAGTCTCGTTGGCAACTGACAAGGCTAGAGGGGGGTGAATAGCCTTTTAAAAACTTTAAGGATGGATTTGAAAAACTATAAAAGTTTGCAGCGGAAAATGTAAGTTGTCAGTCAGCTGATACTGTGTCAGCTGGCTGAAGATTTAAAGGGGCTAAAGCTGAAGAATATTGGTCAGCAGGCTGACACAATTGTTTTAGAAAATTTATGATTAAAAATAGATCACTAAATATAAAGAATGAACTAAAGAACAATTTATGAAAACAAATAATTAAACAATTAATGTAAGTAATTGGTTGATACTTAAGTAGATCAAGACTTCTTAAGTGTTAGATCAGTTTGTAAGAGCTGATGTAAAAACTGACAAATAAATTGAAATTATTCACAGTAAAACTGCTACGTCCACTACCAAGTTGGTCAAACTTGAATTTTTGAAGTGCACTAATTTTATTAAAAATCTAAGTGATCTCTAATGGATCAGTGTACAACAAAAGACTGGTGTTTATGGAGTATGAATGAAAAACAATCAAACTCGTGAGACAAACTGACTGATTTCTAAAGAGTATGAAATAAATCACTCAGTGTTTGTCTAAACAATAACTAGAATGAAATTTTCAAAGAAGAGTATTCAGTTAAAGTTTTCAAGAAGACTAAGGCAGAGAGAATTTCTTTTAGAGTAGAATGCTTCAAACTTCTCTTTCTCTTTAAATGATTCCTGAGGGTGTTTATAGATGAATTTTGAAGTGTAGCCCGTTAGGAACACATTTGAATTTGAAATGTGTTAAGCTATCCATACATATATTCTCATAGGATCACAGGGATCCTGTTAGACAGATAATATACAGAAATATCTATCAAAACACAAAATAAGAAAGTGTCAGTACAAGAGAATGTTCAAGTAAATGAGATAAATAAGCTGACACCTTAAAACTGTGGTTAGCCGATAAAAGTGACTAACAAAGAGATATCCCACAAGCTGACCAACAAGAAATAATTTAAGTTTTAGCTGACAACAAGTGGAATGATTTTAAGCAAATCTTATTTTAAAATTCAACAATAACATTAAAAGTGTCACTTTTTAGCATTATAAATGTGTTACTTTTGACCATGTAAATGTCATTTTACCTTATAAATAAAAATCGTCGTTATTGATCTTGAAAGTGTCACTTTTTAGCATTGAAATTGTCACGTTTTAGTATTAAATGTGTCACTTTTGGCAGTTAACGTTAGTTTTAAAGTGATACTTTTTAATATTAAATGTGTCACTTTTTAGTATTAAGAGTGTCACTTTTTAGTATTAAGAGTGTCACTTTTTAGTATTAAGAGTTTTACTTTGTATTTTAATGAGAATTATAATAAATTTCTCTTTATAGTGTCACTTTTAATCTTAAAATGTGTCATTTTTTGTCTTTTCATTGTGTCACGTTTAGCTTTAAATGTGTCATTTAGCATTTCGTCAAAGTCCGTTAGGATCTATCAAGTATACCAAGGCAATTGATGCTAACGGATGGCTAACGAAACTGACAAATGATTAAACTGCAAGACGTGGAGAAATATAAAAATTTCGACGACAAACCTTGAAAGTGTAGGGACACTGGAGCAAAATTTGTAACTTTACATTAATATGCAATAACATTTAAAACCGTGGCTGAGAGAAATCAAACCAAGATCCACTCCGCACCAAATTTCTAAACTTTAATAGCTCAACATGGACCATCTTGACTAAATAATTATTATGATATTTATAATATATTATTTATTTATTATTTCCCATAAATTTCTAAATGGTCGTCCTACATCTTTGTCTATAGATAAAGGAAGACATTGAGAACATATCAAACTACAACTCATAGACAAACACGGTAACGGGAGATAGAGAAATAGAGGGACTATATAATATGACATATATTTAACAGCACATTGATGTAATGCAGATATAAATTATTAAACATAAAATTAAACGCTGCTAAAAAAATCTTACAAAAAATAAATTGTTCATGAAAAATATAACTTTTAACATGGCACAATTTTCATGTTGTCCATTAATTGTTGAACTAATAAAAAAAACTGTTATGTTTATAATTTCAATTAAAGTAGAATTTTAATGAACTTTAATATAAAAATAAGTTTTTAGTTTTCTAGCCAATTCTTATCATAACATTAATTAATTCAACAAATGAGCGTTGCCGACTAGATTTTAAGGATTAACTTTTCTCGAATTTGGTTAATTCATTGGGTTTCCTATAAACTCGATATTTTTTATTATTATATTATGATACAATAAGACATGTATAGGGTTATTAGTTTAAATATTTTTCTTCGTAGACTATATATCTTTCTCTTCTTGTTTCTATATTTATATTTCATTCATTTTTATTTTTTGTTCTTAAAATATTTTTTTTCTTAACCCTCAAAAGGTTTTTTTTTTTTAAAAAAAATCTCTAATAATTTAAGAACCAAAAAAATCTACTTTCTAATACCAACAATCATTATAGGATCTCTTAACATTTTGAAAAACCATGGATGATGCAATTGAAATTAATCATGTTATAAATTAAATGACAGTCAATTATTTATTATAATAGTAAAACCGAATCTCCCTTTCAAACTACTATGACAATTTTATCTCAAAATTAGTACGATGACAATGTAAAAATTAATTAAATTACAATGACAAAATTGAATATTTTTCCATCAACCATCGAGGCTTAAAATGGAGTTCCCGTTAATTTTTTGACAGAAGTTCTCATTCTATGCTTGAGATAGTTGTACATAGTGCTTGAGTTCTTGGATTGCTATTCTAATGCCAGAAACTGTACAATTTTTTTCAGGCATAAGGTACAACAAAATCATGCAATTTGTAAACGGGTGTTGAAGGAAGGTAAAACATTTGTTTCCAGCGGCTCTCCAAAACGAAGCCCTGTCCAGTTAGCTTTCGCTTCTCAGGTAGGCAGGTACTCTCTCTCTCTCTCTCTCTCTCTCAAGATTTAGGCTGTGTTATTTTTCTTTGATTTCGATTATTCTTTCAAGTTTGATTGAAAAATTGGGAAAACCCAATTGATTTTGGTTTGGGTTCAGCTAATTGGTTTGTTTGCTTAATCATTTACTCTGAATTTATACAACCCAATACCATTTTTGTTAATAAGAGGCTAAGAACCAACCCTTGAATAGACTGAAAGTTGAACAAACATGAACCAGTTTTGGGTTTTGTAGAAATTGATTTGAGCAGTTGTGGCTTCTTCTGTCTTTTTATTTATTTATTAGTATGTAATGGTTTTTGTTGAATGACCTATATTGGCCTTAGGACGTGTCTCACATTGAGAATTTTGCATATCATAACGTCCATGGGGTCGTCTTCTGAAGCCGTGTGAGGTGTAAAAGTGCACCATGACCTTGTCAAAGCCGTCAAGAAACACATTGGAAAGGAAGAGAACAAGACCCATCTCATAGACTTCATAAAGTCAGAGTTCAGGAAAATTACTGGTGATCATAAGTCAAACATTCCATTGAAACTACAGCTTGCTTGCCCATGATTACACCTTCCTTTTAAACAGTGTTCATCATCACAAGGTATCGTCCGCTTTCGGTCCGCTTTCGCATATATATGTATAAGTTCATGTGAGCGTTTGTGTGTTTGTGTGTTTTATCTTCGCATTTTACCTTTTGTCTTTTCAAATAGTATGATTGTTCTCCGCATTGTTTATATAAATCTGAAAATGGTATTCATAAGATATCTTTCCTCGAGTTGGTGGCAATGAAATGTTGTTGCGATTCTTATATTAAACATGTTTTTACGGCTTGATCTCTCACTGTCCATTGTAAAGCATGGTGTAATTGTCCTATGTTATTGGGGGAATTTGCAATGTGATAATAAAGTTGCCATCATGATTTTAATTCATATCTGGGGCCACTTTAACTCCACAGCCAACTGTTCTCAAACTAGTGAGTGAGTGCTTGTTGCTGCTTTTGTAATGCAATTTTGCCTTACATAACAACCATAAAATTACGAAAAGAAAGAAATCAAAGAACACGCGATTCAGCATAGGCATGGCCTAACTTATTTCTTGCAAGATTTGGGGAATGTCCATCACCAATTAGGTTTTGGTGTGAAGAATCTATGTTGGGATGATCCTCCTATTTCCAATTTGGATAATATGTTGAGTTGCATGCGATTTGTGAAGGACTTGCTCTATTCATACAATATCGCAGTGTATAGATCAGATGAAATGAAGAAGGTACTAGGGAAATCTGCTGCAAGTGTGGGTCTCCAACTTCCTGAAGTTTATCAGCCTTGATTTGTGGTAAGTTATAATCCTTCAGAGTTCTGATCTATATCTTTTGTTGAACTTTGTTGCTTCAAATCTTATAGGTGCAAGTTTTATCTACGTATTTTACTTTCTGAAAGAGCAGAACTGGGGGTTTGGCTATTATGTGGCATAAAGTTTTGTCATTGCAGACTTATAAGAAATTAGTTCCTTATAGTATTCGGTATCTAGCATGAATAACTTCATTTCAGTTTGCTTTTACTTGAGAAAACATGAGAGTAAAAGATAAACGAAAAACAAGTGTAGCATAATATCAAGAGAAATAAAGAGAGTAGCTTGGGAAGTTTTCTCTTAACAAATTATTAGAGTGTAATGGCTTTATTATCTAAGAATGAAGCAGATGCCAAGCACTCTTTTTGGCCTGGTCTTGTTTGAGAAATGGAGTATAAATGGGAAGATAGTTTATCGTGTGCCAAACAGAGAACAACTATATGATCAGTAGTACTCTTATAGAATTCCTCGCTACTCCCTCATCTCTCATGAATGGCCATAGTGGCATTATAATCACTTAATTATCAGGTAAAGTGACTTGTCTCATTAGCTACTGACAACTGGTACAGAAGGATATAATATTTCTTCTTCATTTATTATTTTCTCAGCAAGGATATAGCGTCTAAGAAGGTGGGATGCGTCAAGAAGTGGGATTGTGCATTGCATCTGCTCTATTATTGTGGTTGAGAGTGATGTCTTATACTCTCTACATATCTAAATGAATGTTGTCATGGCCTTCTGTCAGTGACTGGGGATAGAGGATTGAACACCATGGTGGGACAGAAGATCCGGAGTCCTTGGTGATTTGCTTTGGATGTGTCACTACCTTGACGTTAGTTGCCTAAAATAAATTCTGCCTCTATTCCGAACAAGTCCTACCTATCATTATCGCTGTCCCCAAATAATGAGTCATTTTTAAGTTTAAGATAATACTCTCTCCGTTCCAGGCAAAGAGTCCACTATTCGATTTTGGGATGTTTCACTTAAAAAGTTCACTTTCAAAAATTAAGGCATAAAAGTGTCATTTTATTACTAATGGGCTACTAAAGTTATTATTTTCTTTAAAAGTTTGACTTTCAAACGGGGACTCTTTGCCCGGAACGGATGGAGTAGTTTTCTTCCTCCTTTAAAAAAAAAAAAAATCCTTTCTTCCTCTTTTGTCAAAGGTACCAATTTTGTGGTTGAGTGGTACTGAGAGTTGTCTTTGGGATTATAGAGGACAAGTTCAATCCCTGCAATTGTAGCCTTTGAACCAAAAGAAACAAAAGTTATTAAATTTGACTCTTTTGGGGGAAGGAGGTCGTAGATAGCATTTTACACTGTAACCTTTTCTTATGCAGATTCAATGGGTGTGTATTTTTAGTTTTTTTGGTGCTATGACAAGAGGAAATGTGTTTATTTTGTACATGTCTTTTTGGAGGGTATAATCCATCTGATGCAATCAAAACTACCAAGGAAAAAAAATATCACCGGTAGATTCTACCATTTTCGTGGATATATTCTGCCATGAACTGAATCATGGCTCACTTCTTGTGTGGTTACCAGAATAGGGTGCCCTAGCCAGAGATGAAATTATTTGATCACACACTTCATATGAGGTTATCAGAATAGGATGTGTATTTTGAGATGAAAGCATGTGTACAACTCATGTTTTAAATGGATTTAAGGCTGATTACTTGGCAGCAATGCATGATGCAATAATAACAGGCGTAGAAGCAAATTCAATTGGATAACTTGTTTGCTTGATTTTTCTCCGTTTGCATCTGTTCCACTATTTCAAAATTTTAATTGTTCACATGGAATAGGCAATTCCTTTATTTGAAAGAATTGAGCATCCACGATTGTGTTTGTTATGAAGGTTTAGGTGCTCCCTGTGGTAATGTTGCTTATGAAAATCTAAGACTTGGGACCTTTTCATTCTCCACAAACCCCCCCACCCCCACTCCCACCACCACCCAGTACAGATGGTACTTCACTGTAGGTTAATCCCTATTTTCTTCTTTATTGCAGCAATCAGCGAAATTCATCTTTATTTTTTCTGCAGCTGGTGTCCTGGGTCAAGATGAATCTTCTGGTTGATGGAGAGATACTGGATGGCAAAGCTTGACATCTAAAAAGAAGTTGCCTACGAGTCTCAGTTTGTATACGAAGGATTCTGTTCTTCTAAGAGTGGGAAGTGCTGTAGATCTGCTTATGTGAATCATACATTCTAGACTTGGGATGTTTTCTGTGGTAGATGCAGTTGACCACTGTGAAAATGCTCTCAGTTGTTTTAAATAAATGATTCTGACTTCTGAGCAGCCTTCGGTAAAAACATCGTGGCAGAAGATCGTTGGCCGGGTGAACTGACTCTAACTACACAAATCTGAATGCCTTGTGGATAAAAAGCAATGAGCCAGGGATTTTGTTGATGAATTGGACAGTATTTCACTACCAAAAACCTTGTAAGTAATCTCGTGTAGGCCACTGAATATATTGTGATGATTGTGATCCCACCTCTTTGTGTAATGTCGATCATTTTTAATGAAGCCAGAGTGATCATCTAGGATACACTGGACTCAGCCACTGGGATAGTCTACTAAGATGAAGTTGTGGACACCAGTGAAACGTAGCTTCATCAGCCATAACCAAACAGTGTTGAGCTTTTGGATGATAACAGAGGCGATAAGCAAGTCCAAGTATGGGGTCCAGGTTGCTACACGTTATTCCATGGAGCTTCCTGAATGTTTTGGAATACCTACCTCGTGATGGATGCTTATAACAGGCCGAGCAGAAGAGTTGCTATTCACTAACATCACCTTGGAGTGAATCACTATAAAACTCTGATTCAGGCAGTGCAGAAATCACATGTTCTTGGTAGAGAAACCCATTAGTGTTTTCTCGCTAAGGATACCTTTTAGTTTACAATTTTACAAGACAACCCCGACTTAAATGTAACGGGTGTTGGACAAAGGGACTTGATTTCAATGAAAATCAGCCCCAATTAAACCACAAGCAATTCAAGTATCCAAATGATGCAGCAAGTTTTGACCTTTTCATGAAAAAAACTGAAATCCAACGCACAATTTTCAATTTTTTTTTATTTTACATCAAGGGCTATAGTTTCTTTTAGGTGTAATCTTCAACTTTGGCTGCAACTTCAAGTAACAATCTCACGAAAATCCCGGTTCCGGATGGATAATGAGACTTTTTCTCCCTCCAATTCTTGGTTTTTAAGATGAATCCAACCTAGATCATACTACAGGACCACCCCTTATTATATTATTTTGTAATATCTTTTTTTATATCTTTTTTTCAATATTATTATTATTACTACTATTATTATTATTCTTATGACTATGATTCTTTAAATCTCTTCCCCTTTTGACGATTCGAGCATGTAAATGCAAGTGGATCGAGCTCGAGTCCGATGGGTTTGAAGTTTGAACCGATCTCAAATTTATTTATTTATTTTAAAAAAAATACCGGGCTTTAATGTTGTGCCTCAGGTTCTCATTTAGCTCACGAATTGATCTCGACTATAGCTCGAGTCCTTGCAAAAACATAGATTCAATCAAGGTTGAATGACAGGAAACATGACAAAGCTTCAACTGGTGCACATGAAGTAGAGAAGAGAAACAAGAAGATTTTCGAATGTCCCTCCAAATAACGCCTTGCTGGGTTAATCAAAACCGGCCAAACCAAGAAAACAAACAAAATAGGTGGTGTTCCATCAAATCCCCAGCTAAGGGAATATTGTCTCGCCATCACATAAAAACCTACCTAAGTCATTAATTCATGCAGCTCTCAAACCCCATGTAATTTAAGAGAGTCAAGGATAGGCATCATATCCAAGCAAGAATAATGCAAGGGACCCTCTTTTCTTTTGTCCCTTGTAAACTAAATAATGACCCAAAAGCAAACAAGAAATGAGCATCATCTCTATATGACATTACGAGCCTTGCACTAACCATTTGAGGACAAGTAAATCACACGTTCAGCATCATTCTTGTGTCGTATTGGTTTGATCCAATGGCTAAATACAGCATTTTTACGACACGTGATGCCCAACTTGTGAATTAACTTGACTCAAAAACACACTACTTTAGGTACTAAAATTACACCCCATGCATCGAAAACTATACAAACTACTTCTTCAAAGTTTTCAAAGCACTCTGGGTAAAATTTCAGTCAAAAGGCAGCATTTTAGCATGCACAAAGATACAAGCACCTCTAAACCAGCTATTTTAAACTTGCAGCCCCCAAGGGCTAGGCAATCCAAAACTACTAATGTAGGCTCTGAAAGATGCCCCAATGGCAAGGGCTAGGTGATCTAGAAGTACCACTGTAATCTCTGAAAGAAGCCGGTGCAACGCACTGACCTTGGAATGGAGCAACCCATCCTACTCCTAATTTTTTTTTTTTGTTTACTAAATATTATTATAACGAAAGTAACAGTTGAAATTCATGTTGTTACACCAGTAACAAAAGACACAAGCCTTCTTTATGAGGCAGACAAGAAACTGAAGAGAAAGAGCAAAATGGCCCTTGTACAAGATGCCAAAACACAGTTGGGTGCACTGTACATTTCCACATGAAAGGCTTCCCCTGCCCCTACTTGATGACAAGACAGAGTAAATTCAAGGGTGTTCAAAAGCAAAGGAGTAATGCAGAGTGCTGCCCTTATTGTAGCCTATTTATAATCATGTGTCTTCAAACTCTCTCATTTATGAAGTTGGCCGGCCTTTTATATTCAGGTTTGAGATATTATGACTTAGTGAGCAACCCTAGTTATAGGTTTAGTTC
Organism: Codonopsis lanceolata; assembly: GCA_013146195.2. Classification (NCBI taxonomy): domain Eukaryota; kingdom Viridiplantae; phylum Streptophyta; class Magnoliopsida; order Asterales; family Campanulaceae; genus Codonopsis; species Codonopsis lanceolata. Next base: position 55,907,932 of record CM028377.1, on the reverse strand, counting down.
TTAGGACAAAAGAGCTGCTGCCTCCTCCTGATCATATAAGCCAGAGAATTTATGTTGCTATCAGTCTACGACAGAACGAGTGGTTACATTAACTCCAGGTAATAAATAAGGTGATGATTTTATGAGCATCATCAATGGAATCAACCCCTTGTTCCTTGTCTGAAAGATTCATATATTTGAAGGTATAGTGTATTTTTCTTTTTCATGTAGAAGATTTTTTATTATTGTTTTTTTTTTGGCTTTTCAATTATTTAATTTTTGTTGTTTTTCCTCTAGCAAGAGTAATGGAAAGCTCGGAAGACTTGGCAGAAGAATGTAGCAGCAGCGAGTCAGGGTGGACAACATATATTGCATCCCCAATGCATGAAAAAAAGAACCATAACGATGATGACGATGATGATGATGATGATGATGATGATGATGATGACAGCGGCAAGCAACAGGAGGATGAGACTGAGGACGGTGGTGATAGGAAAGACGAGGAAGGGAGCGATGATTCAATGGCTTCAGATGCCTCTTCTGGTCCGAGTCATCAGATGATTTTACGTGATTTCAAGCTTGGAAAGGGAAATCATCAGGGTAAAAGCTCAAGGAAGAATCCTCACAAACCGGGGGAGAAGAATAAGTGTAACAGGAAGATGAAAACAGAGAAAGACGAGCGTTATCTTGCTCGTAGTGGAGCACACGCGAGGAAACCCCACTAGAGTGTTCAGCAAGATTATATATCTAAAATTTTCACTGGATGCCCTCCTACTTCGATCCGATATTCTAATCTTTTTTATTATTCTTAGAACACTCAAAATTATGAAATAATCCATGCTTAAATCTGTAGTTTCAATCGCGAGCTTCTGCAAGAGATTGTATGAACCAGGGTTATACAGGTCATGCATGCAAGCAATCATAAATGTTCAAACACAATTGTTTTTATGCATTCTAAATAGCATGCATAGATTTCATATACACATGCACTTCGATTAAAATAATAATAAAAACAAGTTCAGCTCACTCTACTACCAAATCCTCCCACCAATAGGACAATGGGAATGGCCAACTTAGCCCAAGGGAAAAGACGAATGCTGCACAAAAGAGACAGGCAAGATTACTTGTCAAGAACATGACAAGTTTGCTAGTCATGTTTCCCCAGCTCAACAATGAAATAAAGTGTAGCTCAGGTCCATTTCAGAATATCACTTGTCAATGACATGACAACTATATACAAAAGATATAATGGCCCTTGCCGTATACAGGTATAATTTTCTTACATTACAAAATGCACCATCTCTGGTTGAATGAAAGCCCAAACCAGAAGTCACAATTTTCAGACCTCACAACATTGTCTTCAGATACTTTTTGCTCTTTCTTTGGTCCTTGTTTGGGATTAACGCCACTTGCTCAACCAGCTTGTTTCTGTTTCTTTGATTTGAAACAACTAGGAAAAGGCAACCAACCCATTCCCGGTAAGGCTCTAAAGTAATTTGGAATTAAGCTCGTGCACAGACATAAAGTTCAAGACATGTGGGCTGGAGTGGAACATAGAAGATACGGAATTATTCAATACAGGCGACAAACCGGACTGATGTCGAAAAGAAACATTGTCAGAAAAAATGGCCATGGACAGAATGATATGGTCTTAGATAACAATAACATGTATTCCCTCTCTTCCTAAAAAAAGTCACTCGGCATAGAGATTAAGAAAAATTAATTGATTTTATTATAAATATTAGGATGTTGCGTGTTTTCAATAATGCCCATGTGGGAATGGGATCTATCTCTTAAAGTTGGAAGCAAATCAAGGGTAAAATGGTAAACGTAACATCCAGAAAAGGAAAGATTAGAAAGTGGACATCTTTTTTTGGAACGTACCGAAAAGGAAAGATGGACTTCTTTTTTTAGGAACGGAGGATGTATAAAATTTGGATTCAGAATTCAAATTTTGATATTAATTTTTATTTTTTCCTAGCCCTTGTCAAGATAGTCTCCCCAACTATTTTACCTTAATTTTATTTATAGGCCTAACTGAATACTAATATCGACTTTTCTCAAGTGACCAAAGCTAGCCTTCTTTCTAAAGCTTTCTGTACAAGATTATACACAGGAACCAACTTCTGTAGAGCTAAACACATTTTCATTTAAGCAGCTACTGGATGTGTGCTGTGGTGTATATGGGATGACAAGGGGCATACAAGTAGTTACAGAAGAATCAGCTTTCCTAATGTGCAACTTGGGAAACTGTTTTTATAATTGTTTTATGTTTTCGTTTTAAAATTTAAATTTTGGATTTCACCTTTTTTTTGTTGGCTAAATGTATATCACTTATAGGGAAGACTACTACTATTTGACTGATTGTTAAATATAAATAGTGCTTAATTATCATTTTGGTACTTCATTCTTAACAACCAATATTCACGTAACCTTTTTGGATTCTGAGAATGAAAACAAAAAGAATAGTGAAGAGGCCAACCGAACATACAAGATTAAATCTTAGATGACAAGTTTGAAACTTAGTAAAGTAAATTAGAGAAACCACACTATTTCATAAGGAAGGGAATTTACTCATGAACAGAGAGAAACAATATATTAAGAGCTCATACTTCAACCCGTATTACAACTAAATTACACTCCCTTGCACAGATAGGAAGTTATATTTCCTTATTTCATAATATGGAGAGATACAACAAAAAGTATTGCCAGATAGGTATTCGTAGGCCCAAAATAAAAATACCATAGCATCTACAAAATCCACAACAACATAACAAATGAACTTCAAACACATATAATAAGTCCGGAAAACCAAGTCATAGATAGCATGGTCAACTATCCACTTTCAGTAAGAAACGGAACATTATTGGGTATAGTGCAATGGTGACTACAGGATGGAACAATCAATAGAAATCACATCTTTGACTGTTTAGCGATCTTAAACCATTCAGTATGGAAGGACCCTGGAATATCAGTCCTCTCATAAGTATGAGCACCAAAATAATCTCTCTGAGCTTGAACCAAATTAGCAGGTAGACGACCCCTCCTGTAAGTGTCAAAATAAGCAAGACTAGAGGACATACCCGGAGTGCTAATACCCGAGTTGATAGCCAGACAAACAACTCTTCTCCATGCAGCCTGACGCTCAATCATCTCTTTCGCAAACTCTGGGTCCACAAGAAGACTCGGAAGGTCAGCATTCCTATCATAAGCCTGTTTGATACGGTCCAAAAATATAGCACGTATAATGCAACCACCCTTCCAAATTCTTGCAAGCTCCCCTAATTGTAAGTCCCATCCCTGTTCAATACTCTTTGCACGAATCAAATTCATCCCCTGGGCATAACTACAAATCTTGGCTGCATAAAGTGCCTGCCTCACGTCATCAATCAACTTCTTCTTATCCACTGCTTGGTCTGTAAGAACGTCACTGACACCACCAGATTTAAAGACCTTAGCAGCTTCAACCCTTTCCTCCTTCAACCCACTGAGAAATCTTGAATCGAGAGATGAAGCTATAGTGGGGGCTGCCACAGACAGGTCAGCAGCTTGTTGTACTGTCCATTTACCAGTACCCTTCATGCCAGTTTTATCCAAAACCTTGTCCACCAGATACCCTTCTCCCTTGTCATCCTTAATTCCAAAAATATCTGCTGTAATCTCAATCAAGAAGCTCAAGAGTTCGCCCTTGTTCCACTCTGTAAATACCTCGTGTAATTCCTCATTAGATAGCTTCCCAACTGATTTTAGGACATCATAAGCCTCTGAAATCAGCTGCATGTCACCATATTCAATCCCATTGTGAACCATCTTAACAAAATTTCCAGATCCACCTTTGCCAATGTAAGTAACACAAGGGCCACTGTCAGGAACTTGAGCAGCCACCTTTAGAAGGATATCTTCTATATTCTTGTAAGACTCGAAGGATCCTCCAGGCATCAAAGAGGGCCCGTTACGAGCACCCTCTTCACCACCTGAAACTCCCATTCCAAGATAGAGCAGACCTAACTCAGCCATCTCTTTCGCTCTCCTCTCAGTGTTCTCATACCACTCATTACCACCATCAATAATGCAGTCTCCTTTCTCCAAGTAGACAGAAAGAGTTTTGATAGTTTGGTCCACAGGTGCACCGGCTTTAACAAGCATAATTACGACACGGGGTTTCTGAATTGATTGAACAAATGCTTCGGGATCGTGGAAACCATATAAAGGAAGGTTTCCTTCTCGTTTAGCTCGCTCTACTGTCTCATCAACTTTTGAAGTTGTTCTATTGTAGACAGAAATAGGGAATCCTTTCTCAGCAATGTTGAGAGCTAGATTTTGGCCCATGACTGCAAGGCCGGCAAGCCCGATTCTTGTTTTGGGGATGGCCATTTCCTTTTACCTGTTTCAAAATATCAAAATCATGGTTAATTTACTTGTTGACTATATGAAAAAGATAAAGTATCCAAAGCCACAGATAAATTATAGAAAATGCAGTCAAATGCATATTATCCACATCCTCCAAAATGAGGAAGATCTAAGTTGGATTCTACTGAGTACCAAGTTATCTGGAACTGTCAATTTCATTTCAGACACCCGACTCCACAGGAAAAATATTCTACAGAAGATATATTTTTCCTATAATTTTCCATAGCGAGAAAATGAAAGAAAACAATGGTAAAACTCCCAGCCGTGAATATACAGAAGTTCAAGTATGGTGGGAATATTCACAATTCCAGTGAACAGGCATACAGAATAGAAAAAGATCTAATAAAAATATAACAGAAAGAGAGTTTGATCCATATTTTATTTCTAAACCAACAGAAAGCTGAAACTCACAAGGAGATATGTGTTCCTTGCAGGAGGATGTACGTGATTCCACTTTGGTTCCATAGAACAATTAGTGATCTAGATCATGATCCAAGGAGAGGCAAATTGAGTCTTACAACAAAATAGTTCCTCAGTAAGTCCCTCCCATGCAATCATATCGTATAATCATGACCTTCTTATCACTCTACCTTACCACATGTTTGGTGCATTGAATCCATGAGGTATAGGTAATGAAGCTGAAAATAACTTCATGTTGCACTTTCTTTTATTGAAAAAAGGGATAAAACAAAAAGGATCCAGTGAAGGAAAACTAGTTAACAGATCATTTCCTTTTCTTCTTCCCAAAGCCAAACAACTTTTTTTGAAGACCTCTAAATTGTTAGCATTCCTTTTGAGTCCTCATGAAATCGGCAAACTAAGTATAGCATCAAAACAAGAAAAAGGATCATCAGAAAGAATGTGACTTCAAAGAATCCAAAAGGGTCCTGCAAACTTTTAAAGTCTGGGATCCATTCTATCCTAATAACCAATTGCGGTGAGAGGTGTGGTCCGACATCCATGTATTGTTTGTGAGGCTAGTATTTACCCGATGTGGGTTTAAAGTATTAACACAAACCCCAAAGAATTTCCTCTCCACAAAAACCAATTCTCTCATGTAGACACAACCCTAGATTAGTGGAACTACAGATCAAGCAGTTCAAAGCAGAAAGCAACTTAAATCCTAAAAAAGCATACCAGCAAACATCAAGAAATTAAGAATAACTCAAAAAGAAAAAAAATTAACCCTTTTAATCAATCAATCAACTCATACCAAGAAAATTGCATATAAACAGTAGAAAAATGAAATGAAAGAATTTAATGATATCATCATATCAACAAACAAAACATGGTAGACTTTCATACAATGATTAAAAATCAAGAAACGAAAGATGAATAGCTAGTAATCGTGTCATTACCTCTGTGAAGTTTTGAAATTCCCTCAACTTAGTAGAATTCGATTAAATTGAGATCTGGGTTTGAAAGATTCGATTGAGTTATATGTTTGTTTATGACTCTTAATTTATAGGTATAACTACCGGTAGGAAAAAATATAGAGTAGGGAGACGTCGTGACTCGTGATGTCTTCCTTCAAATGGGAAAATCATGCTTAAAGTCAAGTCAAATTTGGCTACTTAGTCCTTTGATTTTTTGGTCCTCATCACCTAGGGGCTGCGCTATTTTCTTTTTTTTTTTTTTCCTTTCATTTTCAACCTTTACCAAGCATGTCAACTTTAATCACTTTTCCAGAATAGAAACTTTGATTTTTGCAATTTATCTTGACACTTCTTTGGCCTAAAATTGGGGTAAAAAAAGCCTCTACAATTTGATTTCGAATTTTAATTTATAATTTTCATTGTTAGATGAAATTGCCATATCATATTAAAACATTAAACTACTGTAATATGTGACAAACTACAAATATAAATATATTTATTTCAAATTTCCTTAACATATTCACCGAAGGTAAAAAGAAAAGCAATAATTTCTCCGCTACTAATTGTAGAATTATAAAGGATTTGGATCATTGCTTTACCAAAACGTTTACAATTTGTAAAAATAAAATAAAATAATGAGATAGATTTGAGAGAATGCGTAAATGAGATGCAATTTCTGCTTTTTAAATCAATTATTTGTGGCTTTATGAATTATGATATACAAAAAAATATGAATTCTCGTCTATAGAAAGTGTATGAGATTTATGTATTAAATTACCGAAAATACATCAAAATTATATAAAATGAGAGGAACACAATTTGAAAAGTTTCTGCCAAAATAAACTTTCCAGATTTGGAAACATTTCTCTTTAATATCTATCATATTTTTTGGAAATTGAAAATCAAAAATGTCAATTAATGTGGTTGACTAGATAAGCAAATCTAGAAACCTTTTGAATTCTTCCTTAATATTGGGATACTAACTTTTGAACTTTTGAGATTCATCTTTAGTCAATTAAATACAATAATATTCATACCATATATTTTATAGTATTTCGTATAAACGATATATTAAATTAATTTATAAACCATAAATCAAAATAATGTGAAAAATACAAATGTATTTCAAATACGTAAAATGGTTAACTAATAAATTTTGGGAGAAGCTATTTCCACTACAAATTTTGCTTATCCACTATATCCTTAATTATTGTATCAAATAAATACATGTTTTGACAAAACCACCCCTTTTTAAGTTGACTAATCAAGTTACTTTCTTAATTATTTTCTAACATTATTTTTTTGATCAAACATCAATGACTAACATAATTATTCTATTTATATTCTTAACATTTTAGTTATCAACAAACACATTACTTATTTTTTTGGTAATAAATATGTTTAATCAATTTGTCTAATCACTCACTTTTCATATTTCATTATCATAAAAATAATATGATTGATACATTTTCTACCAAAATTTTAGATTATATTGGATATGTTATTATCAATAATTAATATTCTAATTTAGTTTTAAAAATATTATTTTAAAATATCAATTAAATTATTATGGTAGGTATTAAACTGAATATTGGTTTCAATGAACTCAAGAATTAAATTTTTGAATCAATTATAAAGGTAGGCAAAATATTTAAATATTACGCTATTATTTCATATTATGATTTTACTATTTGATTATTTTTTAATATTACATCCTTTAAATTTCACTTTTGATTTTTTCTATAACCAATGAACATATATTTACTCAAAGTTTGGTAGAAAAAATGTCCTTCCGGTATTATTTTTACTACAATATAAATTTAGTCATAAGATTAATTAATAAAGTCATTACAAAAAGTAAAAATAATAATAGAATAGTTATGTTGTTCATAAATGTGTGAACTAAAAAATAATGTTAAAAATTAATTAGGAAAGTAACTTGATTAGTCAACTTAAAATGATCATGTACTTCAAATAACTATGTTGTTCATAAATGTTTAAACTAAAAAATAAAGTTAAAAATTAATTAGGAAAGTAACTTGATTAGTCAACTTAAAATGAGCAAGTAATTAAGGGATAATTTTGTCAAAACATGTATTTATTTGATACAATAATTAAGGATGTAGTGGATAAGCAAAATTTATAATGGAAATAGTTTCTCCCTAAATTTTTTGTTATTTTTCAACATTAGTAAATCATAAGTTACTAAAAAAAAAGTATCTAATCCAATTTATAAATGATATATTATATTGATATGTAAAAGCACAATAAATAAGTCAAACAATTTTATAAATTAAGATGCATCTAGGAGTTTCTATTTTAAATAATTATTTCCCCAATAATGGTAAGACGTTAAGCTTCAATCAAAGTTAAGAAATTATACCACTAAACAATCACATAAATTTGACAAAGTACACACATTATTACCAACATCGTATAAATTCACCATTATTGATAAACAAACACACACACATAATCATTATTCATTGAGACAAAACTTAATATACAATACGAGCAGCAAAATAGATGAATTATATCAGTAACTCAACTTTGATATATTGTAATACATTTAACAGTGTTTAAGAGAAATTAAACCACTAAACAATCACATACATTTGACATACTAAACACATAATTATCAATATCATCTAAATTAACCATTGTTGATAGATACACACACGCACTACCATTATTCATTGAAACAAAATTTCAGACATATTTTGATTTGACTTGAAATAATTATTATTTTTAATAATCTATATGCATGTGAAGACTTGATATTTATTGATGTAGTTTTCAATTTAGAAACATTTGTATTTGTGAGTTTGTTTTAATGATTATAAATTAAAAAAAAGTACAGTAAAATAAATAATTCGGATGATGATGGATTTCATAGTATTGTATAAATCTTAAAACTAATGCAAACAGCCAAACATTGTAAAGAAAATGAAATTAGTAAAACACCATTATGAATATTTGCCGCGTGTAGAGACTAAAGAGACATTTCATTATTTAATTCGATTATTCAACCAATCCATAGAGGGAACTCCAAAAGAAGCATTATACAATCGTTGATTATTTGTTATTTTTTACTCCATTCGTTTCGGGTAAAGAATATATTATTTTATTTTGAGTTATTTCACGTAAATGTTCATTTTTAAAATTTAAGACATAAAAGTGACATTTTATTATTCCTTTCGTTTCAGATAAAGAATCCACGTTTGAAAGTCAAACTTTTTAAGAAAATGATATTTTTAGTAGTCAATTAGTAATAAAATGACACTTTTATACCTTAATTTTTTAAAGTGGATTCTTTAAGTGAAACATATCAAAATGAAATAATGGAGTCTTTGCCCATAATAAAAGGAGTATTAATTAACTATTATAAATGTTATTTATTTAAAAAATTCAACTTTTAAATAGGTACTTCTTTATTTGAAACAGAGGAAATAAGTAGTACTAGTATTTATTATTATTATTATTGGTAAGCCGTTTCACGTCTAGACTACCGTCAAGGGAGGAAATCTACCCTACCTTCTAGAAACTTCCCTCGTTCATCTTCCTTTAGACTTTTACTTGGACTTTGTCAAGAATCAAGATTCATGCCCAACTTTTTAAGAGCAAGTGTGAGACGTCCTCGTGGATTTTAATTCGTTTAACGAAGTTTTAATTTGTTTCAACTCAATCTACTAACATACGATATGTAGAGTTAAGAATATATATTTTACATAAAATACACTAAGATAAATTTTTTTAAGTTTTTGCCAACTTTTTAAAAGTTATATTCGTATTCTAAAAGTATATATTTTAAAATTTTAGATATACAAATGTCTTGAAAATTACATGTTCACAAGTTTTAATATTATTAATGCTGATTTTGAGACAAAACTTGAAAATTTACGGATGAATCTATTTTTCAAAGTTTTAACCGATTTACACTTTTATATGTTATCGTAATCGAAAAATGGTATTTCATGCATTACGATGCATCATTTGTGTATTTTGATGTATGACGTATCTTTTGATTCTGCTTTTCATTATTTAATTGGTCCCGTAAAAATTCAAAATTCAGAAATCATTCAAAACAGTTGGAATAATACAGAGAAAAATGTGGAAGCACAACAAAAGTTCGCTCAATTATTGGGGAATAATTCATTGATAAAGTTGAAAAGTCATAAGTAGATTTTAATCAATACATAAATAAAACAAATTATGTTTATAATATATATATATATATATATATATATATATATATATATATATATACTAGTGATGCTCCCGTGCGTTGCATGATTTGCATACGGGTTTTAATTTATATACTCAATTAAAGTTGAGTAATATATATTTAAAATGTTAATATGAACAAAATAAACAAAAAATAATTATAATTAATGTTAAAGTCAAGGATTCTGATGATCAAGTTAAAAGAAGGTGCTCAACCAGAACTATAGGGACTGAAGAGGATTATTCTGTTTCTGCTTCTAGTCCTAAACTATAGGGGTGTCGGGTGTCATTTCCTGATTGTTGCCAGCGTATCAGTCTTCATTAAGGGCAGTATAGTATTTTCTCCCCCTTAGTGGCAGTTAATTCAGTTAGGCTGTGTACATTAGTCTGCTATATATATTGTTGCTGGAGTATTGAGTTTGTAATTCAATTCATTTTCTTCCTTTATGGAAATAATTACCATTGATCAATAATATCTCTCTCTTCTTCTTCTTGTTCTTCCGATTCAAGAAACATATGAAATGCAACAATATCTTCACTTTCTAACATGGTATCAGAGCGAGCAATTCCGGATTCATATGCTATGATGTCTATCTACTGAAGTGCTCTTGGTTGATCTTCATCTTCAGGTTCTTTCATTCTCTCTCCCTTTCTTACTCCTATCTCATCATGACCAATATCAATCCTCCTGCTAAAGAGGATTCGAAAAACCTGCAAGAATCCACCAGCCAAACTTCAGATTACTATGACTTTTCAGAAACTGTTTTTCAATTGCCTCCCAGTCATCCCCTTTATCTTCATCCCCATGATCATCCAGGGATGAATCTTGTCTCCGAACTTCTTACTGAAAACAATTTCTCACAATGGAAATTAGCTTTTACTATAGCACTTTCTGCCAAGAACAAACTTGGTATGATCAATGGGATTTTCAAGAAACCCCAGCCAGAATCCAAATATCTTGATGTCTGGGATAGATGCAATTCTATGGTGATATCATGGATCCTAAATTCAGTGTCTCCTGAAATTAGACAAAGTATTGTCTATTTTTCTTCCTCTTGTGAAATGTGGGAAGACCTCCTTGCTAGGTACTCCCAAAGTGATATTCCTAAATTGTATCAGATTAGGAAAACTATTGCTCTTTGCACACAAGGCACCCTTACAATCAATGCCTACTTTACTAAATTTAGGGGTCTTTGGGATGAGCTACAGAATCTTTTACCTATTCCCAATTGTTCTTGTGATTGTACCTGTGGAGCCTCCAAAATCCGTGAAGACTATGATCATGCCTACAAAATTACACGCTTCTGATGGACTGCCTCGATTCCTATACAGATGTTAGAGGACAGATTTTACGTATGATCCCTCTACCTTCTTTATCAAAAACTGTTTCTATGTTAATTCAAGAAGAGGGACAAAGACAGTGTGGTTATTCTTCAAACCAACAAGACTCTCCTATGATCATGCTTGGAAGATTCAACAACAACAATGCAGGAAACAGATTCAACAAGAACACTCAGAACTCTGGCAAGAATGGAAATACTTCAAGAGGGAAATTCTTTTGTGATCACTGTCATGGGGACTCTCATACCAAGGACAAATGCTTCTTCTTGAATGGATTTCCAGACTGGCACCCTTTGTTTGGCACTAAACCAGATCCTTCCAAAATGCCTAAGAACAAAGCCAAACTGAAGTCTACAAATTCTGTCTGTCAGAACAACAATAGCAGTCAATTCACAAAGGATCAGGTTGCTCAACTGCTGTCTATGATCAATCCTAAAGTCAATTGTGGTGAAATTGACTCCCCTCTTGAAAATCCTACTGAGCATATGGCTGGTAACTCTAAACCCTTTCTTAACTATGTTAACTCTTTCTGTTCATCTAACAGCCTTTCAAAAACTCAGGATTGGATTATTGACTCAGGAGCCTCAGATCACATAACTAACTGTCTATCTAACCTTCTTGATCCCATTCCCACACAATCTTTCATTCATTTGCCTAATGGAAAGAATTCTAAGATAACACATAAAGGAACCTCCGACTTACAAAGGAAATTACTCTTCAAAATGTGTTCTTTGTTCCGCATTTTCAATTTAATCTTGTCTCGAAGCAAGCTTACACAAAGCACAAAGTATAATCTTGTTTTCTCTACTAATGCTTGTTTTCTTCAGGACCCTGTCAAGAACATTCTCAAGAAGATTGGTAAATTGTCAGAAGGCCTCTACAAACTGCAGACCACTTATCATAATGAAGAGACAAACATGAATACTGGCACTACAGATAACCTTTCTTTTAGTCAAAATAATAATGTTTCTGTTCTTCCATCTGAAAATGTGTTTCATTATACCACTTTTCCTCTTGATCCTATGTACTTGTGGCACAAAAGACTGGGCCATCTACCTTTATATGCTATGAAGAATATTAAGTATCCATGCTCCTTAAATCTTAACAACTGCAATCAGCTTCACTGTGATATTTGTCATTTGGCTAGACAAACTAGACAACCTTTTAATCTTAGTACTTCTCATAGTTCTTCAGCCTTTGACCTTATTCACTGTGATGTATGGGGACCATATAGACATCATACACATGATGGATTCAATTCTTTCCTGACTATTGTAGATGATTACACTAGAGCAACTTGGATTATTCTCCTTAAAACCAAGTCTGTTGTCTGTCACTTAATACAGAATTTTATAACTATGATCAAGACTCAATTTAACAAAGATGTTAAAGAAGTCAGATCTGACAATGGCACAGAATTCTTTAACACTCAAATGAATTCCCTTCTTGACTCCCTAGGCATTATTCATCAAAGCACTGCATCGAGACACCACAACAAAATGGTAGAGTTGAAAGAAAACACGTACACCTTTGGAACTAGCAAGGGCCCTCAAATTTCAAACCAACCTACCTATACATTTTTGGGGAGAATGTCTCCTTACAGCAACCTATCTTATTAACAGACTCCCTAACTCTGTATTGAAAATGAAAACTCCCTATGAAGCCCTTTATGGTTCTAAACCTGACTATAACCATCTCAAAACCTTTGGTTGTCTGTGTTATGCTTCCACTCTAGCCCTTAACAGAGACAAGTTTATGCCTAGAGCTCAAAAGTGTATATTTCTTGGATATGCTTACACCAAAAAGGCTTATAAATGCTATAATCTATCTACCAGAAAAACTTTCTTCAGTAGAGATGTCTCTTTCTGTGAAGATATTTTTCCCTTTAAACCTCACAATCAAACAGAAACCAGCAATAAAAACTTGTTTCCCAACACTGGTGTGCCCTCTATGACTGACAATGAAGAGGATCCATCTATCACTTCCACCTTTGACACTGACACCAAAAGTAAAATTAATGATCTTGATGAAAGTACAAATGATTTACCTAATGATAATTTTCCTGAATCATCTAGACCTATAAGAAACAAAACCATACCTGTAAAGTTTAAAGACTACACTGATCTTCCCTCTCATATCCAGTCTCACAATGCTAAAACTAAGTCTCCCTATCCTTTCAAGAATTATTGCAACTTTAATCAAGTTGCAACTGATTATATGAAATATTCCTGTAAAATATCAACTGTTACTGAACCACAAACCTATGAACAAGCTTCAAAGGACCCTTTATGGTGTAAAGCTATGCAAGAGGAGCTCAATGCCCTTGAAAACAACAAAACCTGGACCTTGGATTATCTACCCAAAAACAGGCATAAAGTTGGATCCAAATGGATCTTTAGAATTAAGTTTAATCCTGATGGAAGTGTAGATAAATACAAGGCTAGGTTAGTTGCTAAAGGGTTTACTCAGGTGGAAGGAAATGACTACTTTGAAACCTTTGCACCTGTAGCTAAAATGACATCCATCAGACTTCTCTTGTCTGTTGTTGCATCCAAGAAATGGGAAATTGTGCACATGGATGTCTCAAATGCCTTCTTACATGGAGACCTCAATGAAGAAATCTACATGGACCTACCACCTGGATATAATCATAATCTTCAATCTGATAAAGGTCCTGTTGTGTGTAAACTGCATAAATCTCTTTATGGCCTTAAACAGGCCCCTAGACAATGGTTTGAAAAGTTTTCTCATACTTTATGTGAATTTGGATTTATTCAATCTCCTAATGATCACACTTTGTTCACTAAGAAATCCAATGACCTCTTTGTTGTTATTCTAGTTTATGTTGATGATTTGCTAATTTCAGGAAACAACAAAGAACTCATCACTGAAGTGAAAGAATTTCTACATTCCAGATTCCCTGTAAAAGATCTGGGAAACCTCAAGTACTTCCTTGGACTTGAAATTGCCAGAAATTCTACAGGCATATGTCTACATCAAAGAAAGTATACAACTGACATCATTAAAGACTGTGGTCTTTTAAATGCAAAGCCTAAATTCACACCTATTGAGCAACATCACAAACTGGCAGCCAATCCTGGTACTCACTTAAGGAATCCTTTGCCTTACAGAAGACTTATAGGAAGGCTGATTTATCTAACCATCACAAGACCTGACATTTCCTATGCTGTGCACATTTTAAGTCAATTCATGGCAAAACCAACCACTGAGCATTGGAAAGCAGGTTTAAGGCTTGTTAAGTATCTCAAATATAAACCAGTCAAGGTCTCTTTTATCCTTGGACACTTCTCTAACCCTCACCGCCATCGTGACTCGATTGGGCTTCATGCCCTATTACCGTAAAAATCTGTTAGTGGTTTCTGTGTATTCCTTGGTGGAGCTTTAATATCTTGGAAAAGCAAAAAACAACATACTGTTAGTAGATCATCAGCTGAAGCAGAATATAGAAGTATGGCCAACACATGCTGTGAGTTAGTCTGGATTGCAGCCATGCTCAAAGACTATCAGATCAATATTACTGAGCCAATTCCTCTTCATTGTGATAGCAAATCTGCTATATATATAGCTGCCAATCCAGTATATCATGAAAGAACAAAGCATATAGAAATTGACTGTCACATTGTCAGGAATATGGTGCAACAAAAGCTGATTACAACTGAATACACTCCATCACATCTGCAAATAGCTGATATCTTTACTAAAGCCCTGCCAAGTGCTCAATTTTCTGATCTATTGAGCAAGTTGAAAGTAAAGAATCTTTTCTCCACTTCCAACTTGAGAGGGGGTGTTAAAGTCAAGGATTCTGATGATCAAGTAAAAAGAAGGTGCTCAACCGTAACTATAGGACCGAAGAGGATTATTCTGCTTTCGCTTCTAGTCCTAAACTATAGGGGTGTCGGGTGTCATTTCCTGATTGTTGCCAGCGTATCAGTCTTCATTAAGGGCAGTATAGTATTTTCTCCCCCTTAGTGGCAGTTAATTCAGTTAGGCTGTGTACATTAGTCTGCTATATATATTGTTGCTGGAGTATTGAGTTTGTAATTCAATTCCTTTTCTTCCTTTATGGAAATAATTACCATTGATCAATAATATCTCTCTCTTCTTCTTCTTGTTCTTCCGATTCAAGAAACATATGAAATGCAACAATATCTTCACTTTCTAACAATTAACATTAAAATTAAAGATGAAAATCACATAAATTTTAAAAAAAAGTTATTATAAATTTTGAAATGTTTCTTTATATATAACATTTCTCATTGAAAATGTACGATTATCACAACTATCAATGTCATATAACGAAATTTGAAGGCCCTACGATTAGTAATTTTAGATAAAGCGACAACAACAAAAAAATTAAGGGTTGTGTTAGAAAAGCCCCCGTGTGATGCACAGCATATAAAAATATATAATAATACACAAAAATTAAATTTTAGTGATAACATTGTATGAAAGTTGAACAAATTATTAAAACATAAAGACAAAAAAGTGTAACTTAATAGTTAATTATAAAGAATTACATTATGTAAAAAATATTTATTTTTTTTGGAATATTTATTTAAAAACAACATTGGTCGTTGAACGTTTACGATTACTATCGATATCAGTATCACTTATTTATATGGAACACTCATCATTCGAAATTGGTCCAACAAAAAGCATTTGGCTTTATTTTGAAGGTAATCACCGTAACATTGGCATAATAACTCTAGAAAATAATTATACTCCCTTCATTTCAAAAAAATAATTTCATTTGCCAAATCGAACTAACCTCTGAATAATGTGCTCTATTAACTACCTCAACTTCAATGTTGATTCCACCTTGGTTGGTTGAACGGATATACTTAGTTATACTTATAAGAGTTCTATTTTACAGTTTGATATTCTTTGTCCGTCTATTGATCTTGCTAATGAACAACATTTCCTTTGCAACAAATTTATAGTGGTTTCAATATTGTAAACTGTTATTTGAATAGTCATACGAATGTGCATCTCCCAATGCGTCCATGTACAACCAAATTAATTAATTAACTTGATGTATAATTATTGTAATTGTTTTTATATTGTTATTATTAATTTGATATTCTATTGTATAATTTAGCCATTAAAAAAACACTCTCCTCTATATTATTGAATGTAACTGTAAATGACAAAATAAATTTATTAATTTGACAGTTAGTTCTTGTAATTTTTTCAATGTTGTATTTATTCGCAATTCAATGATAATCTGTTGTATAATTCAGTCATTAAAATAAATATCTACGTTTATTTTCTTGCAGTTTCTATAGTTTTAAAAAAAATTCATATTTTTTTTATACTATTGAATATTGAATGGAAGGAGGCCGGAAGTTTATTACTATAAAAAATTTAATTGACAAAAGATAAATAGAAATGTTAAAGGCTTTTGAATTAATTTATGTACTTAAAATAATGATGACAATATAAATTATCAAATACCAAGACAAAAATGACTCTTGAATTAAAACAAAAGTGTTTCCAAATATAGAAAGTGTATTTTAGCGGGATATTTTCATTATTTACTTATCTCCTTTTATATATGTATATATATGTATGTATATATATATATATATATATATATATATATATATATATATATATATATATATATATATATGTGTGTGTGTGTGTGTGTGTGTGTGTGTGTGTGTGTAAATGGAATTCATAGATGTTTGAGAATAAATTAGTTAGGTATGAAATATTGTATTTTCTTAAATTAAATAATGAACAATTAATAAAATAAATAAATAAAATCTTAGGTGAAATTCTAGCTGGTTCCTTTTTCCAAGTTTGTAACCCTTTCAGTACCCCCATTTTTTTCAACCGCGGAATGACATTTTTCGAAATATTGTTCCGAAAATGTCACTGTCTCCTTCAACAGCTCCGAGAAACACATTGGTTCGAAAATCACCATTGTTGGACCACGAAACGGGGATCGACCTGCCCGATTAGATCACAGGGGTCGAGGGGGCAGCGCTCCTTCATTGGGGTTCAGGGGCAATGCCCCTGAAAGGTAAACTATTTTTTTCAATTTATTGAGTACAAAACTGTAATGAATATGTGCTAGGTTGAAGGATTTTTCAGTAGGACAAAGGCGGAGGAGGAGGAAGAAGGCTTACGATGGAGGAGATGGAAGAAAAAGGTGAAGGACATGGTCTATTTTCATTATATGATTTTGTATCACGGTGCAAAAATTAGATTATATAATATTTTATGTATTGCAGTGCAAAAATATATTCATCGTGATGCATAATTTTAATTACATTATCGTAGTGCAAAAATTAATGCAATTAAATTAATGTGTCGCGGTGCAAAATTTGATCTAGTGCACATTCGGTTCATTAAGGTCTATCGTAGTTATTTTACCCCCAAAAGTGACTTTTTCGGTTGAAAAAAATGGGCAAATTCCCAAATGATCCCTGAACTTTTTATCATTTTTGCGATTGGTCCTTTACCGACATGAATGGTCCCTGTACTGATCCATTCGAAGAATTGGTCCCTCCATCCAATTTCATCCATTTTTAGCCGTTAAGTTTGAGCACGTGTGAGGCACATGTTTTTTTGTCAAGGGTATAAAAGACATTTCATTGGACAAAGTAGAGGGACTTGAACCCACTGAATAGATCCTTGCTATCGCCAACACGCTCTTAGTCGCAGAGAAGCGGGAGGAAACAACCAGCCGGATTGATACTAGTTCGTTTGACTCACGACTCGGAGCTAATTGTAAGTCACAATAGCAACAACAGCACATTTTTTTCTCTCCGCCGAACGTTGTTGGATCGGGTCGCGAGTAGGAACGACTGGAGCGTCCATTTGTAATTAGACCTTATCAACAACACAATTTTCTGTCTCAACCTAACCTAGTCGGGTCAGGTCATGGACTAGAACAACCAATTCGGTTCCGAATAGCATACCAGTTCTCCGACCAAATTTCATCTCCATTTCTGCTCATGGAAACTCCAACGTCGGTTATCTTCAGCTTCCGCTCCGATCACTACTGCACGTTCACAACACTACTGAATCAATGGGCTGGGTTATGGACTCCCCTCTCGCGATTTCAAGTAAGATTGTTCCAATCTCTTCAAATTATTTGTTGGAATTTTGAATTATTTCCTTTGAATTTATTGATTATAAATGGGTCTTGTTACTCCTGTCATCTGTGAACTAGTATGGAGAATTGAATTTGAGTGACAACTCAAAGGAGAGCTTGTTTGGAAATTTTGTTCATATCAAATTTGGAAGCAATTGTTGCTCAATTTTGGGGAATTTGGAGAAATTTACTTTCCAGTAGGCAATTGAGTAGTATACATATGTGAGAATCCTGTTCTTATTCTTGAATTGTGGTTTGGGCAAATTGGGTTCAATAGGGTGCTTGCATTTCAATCTTGTTATGGCAGATTGAGGAATTCATTTTGACTCTTATAATGGGAGTCCACTGATTTCGAAAGATTTCCTTCCCCTTTTAAGAAGTCAAATATCGAATCAGTAGCTTGTGGGGCGGAGTTGCTTCCCATCGAACTTCACTCTGTTTGCCACCAACATTTATACACAAACACAAAATACCAGTGATGAACTTCGAAATTGAGATATCACAGAACAATAGAGAGGGAGATGATTCTAATTTGCACTCATCTAATTTGCTGATTCTTCATTTTCACCCATGATATTGCCTACGACCAAACAACGATTGCCCCTAAATTTTGACGACTTCCCAAATAGTCCCTGTACTATTTTAAGTAATTGACTATTTTACCCCTGAACAAAAACATGTGAGAGGCACGTGTATGTATTTAACAGCAAAAAATTGACGAAATAAGAGGGAAGGACCAATTGCGTTTAATTGAAAAGTATATGAATTTGATTTTTTCGAATTTCAATACAGGGATCAATCGCAAACAACCCAAAAGGTTCATGGACCATTTGGGGAATTCACCCAAAAAATCCCATGGGACTGGAGGGTTATAAACTTCAAAAAGTGGACCAGACGAAAATTTCTCCTAAAATCTTTTCTAAAACACAATTTTGGGAAAATACCAAATAAAAAGAAGATTAAAAAAAATGTTTTCTTAAGGATTGCCTTGTAGTGATGACGTGAGAGATCTCATTCACAATTGTGTAAAAGCTGATTTTTCAGTCAAGTTTTTAGGTTTCGAGTCAACAGTAGTGCATGCTCGCAAATTGCAATTTGTTGTGTTGGCTCAAAACTGCGAGGAAGATTACTTGAAATCTATAACTATTACTAAAACAGAAATCGTTGCTGTTACGCGGCAGCTTTCTGTAAAATGACTATCACGCATCAATTGTCTATAAAATAAGATAAGATTTTGTTTTTATTTTTTTCAAGTATAGTTTATGTGGCGACCCGACCCGGATCCCAAGACGAGACCTCGAGGTCGTGCCACCAAAAACAAGTAACAACAAGCAAATAACAAATAATGGGTAAGATTATAACAGTGATACGCCAATAACTTTAACACATGCGGAAGCGAAACATAAATACAGTGGCGCCCAAGCTAACAAGCTCAAACTAATCACAACCAAAGAGATCATAAATCTCTCGGTCCAAAAATTAAAATCACTTGACGCAACATTGGGCACATAGAACAAAACCACCTGTCATGCAATATCAATATATAGCAATTTATAACCAAGTCATCGGCGACGTTACAGCCGGAACCCAACATTAAACTAAGTCTACAACTCTAGTCTAACATACTCAACGGCTAAAAGCATGCCGGAGAACAAACACAATAAACCAATCATTACATGGTTAACATAACTGAAACATAATCATCATGAATACACAAGGTGCGACTAACACAAGTCGGCTCCCAAAAAATTAAGTACTAATCAACAAGTACAAATATCAAACACATAATAAGTCTTGCTACCCTTCATAAAGTTTACATAACTTTACGTTTCCCATCGTCCTTGCCAAATGAAAAGATACTAAACTATAAGATAGCAACCTTGCCAAAAGCTTCACCAACGCAACTCGACAATCACTTTGATCCGCTAGCACGACTTGGATCTAGGGAAAAACAATCAAACAAATAGGAGTAAGTCATAAAGACTTAGTAAGTTACTAAACACAACTTCCTGTCATGGCATCATGCTCAACAATAATAATGCATGCTATCATCATAGTATAACATTCCATTAATAATCATGTCAAGGTATTCATACTTAACAATCTTAAATATCATGTTATCAACAAGGTATAACAATTCATTAAATCATCTCAACCATCGTATTATATCATATTCACGTAGCACGTTATTCACATATAAGCACTCGTGAGCCAATTCATATAAAATGTGATATGATACCGTTACCATTTTTCGCCGTGTCGCTCCTGCAAAAACACATGCAAACCATATGTGTCCTCGATACCCAAATCGTGGTATCGATGTCCCCGAGACATTCCCCGCTCGAGTTCCATAGTTATCAAAGTCATGTTTTCATACTACAACTAAGATCAACTACTTCCCCACCGTGGCCATCGATGAAGGGGTGTGTGCAACCCGGTGCGGCGATCCATCAAAACCATGAATTCCACAATTCGTGAAGATGATACATCGTCCCGCCACAGACTCAACAAACCGACTCCAGCTGGACTCAAACTCAAGCACAAGTAATACATACTCATATCCTCAAATAAGTAGGCATGTACTCTACAATCATCTAGTCATGCATTTCAATCATAACTAGCATATAAACACATTAGAGATGATATTAAGACTCTAATAATCTAGTGTCCTTCATACACTTCTAAAATGCTCGGAGGCTTAACCTCCATCAATACTACCCCAAATTCCGTAGGACTTAAGCATATAGTTTCTTAAAGTCATACTAGCCTAACGGTCGACTCCGTTGAGTCATTTCTAAACTTTCAAAAATTAGGGCATAGAAGCCATTGGCCACAATACCCTCCTATGTCCATAACTAACATCAATGACTAGGTTCCCAAGGTCATTAAACCCATAAAATCCAAACAAAACACTTAGTTAGGAAACATAGAACAAAAGTCACATTTTAGGCATATACACATTTTAGCAATTTCATCAAACATGCTTCCAATATTTAAACATGCAAGATAAGATAGATGAACATACATCTCTACACATGAATAATATCCTACTCATGATTTCTAACAAGTTCATCCAACCAAATTCGTCATTTAGGCATATAGCAAAACATGGCATCTCTAAAAAGCTCTAAATGCACTCATTGACCTCAAATAGCACAAGATTGTTTTCCCTAGGGTCAATGAGGTAAAAACAAAAAGAAAGAGATGTAGTAACTTGCCTACAATCAGCACTTCAAGCAACAAAAATGAACATGCAATGGGTGGGAAGTGTTCTCCTCAACCTCCTCTTCACTTCTATGGCTTGGATTTGGAAATGGAGCTCTCAAGCTTTGGAATCCATGGATGAACTCTCAAGAACCCTTAGGAAACTCTCTCAAACTCCCAATAAGTGTTCAGCCCGTTTTTTGAAAGGAATGGCAGAAGAATGGAGACTTAGTGGCGTATTTGGGTTCCCAAAGGCTGAAAAGGTGAGTGCATAGGATATGTGACCAATGCATGTAGAGGTCTTCCCAAGACAAGTGTTAACCAACCCACTTAAAACTTCAAATAGATGGTTAGGATATAATGGGTGATAGTTAGGATGATTTAGGAATGGTTTAGGATGGGTTTGGGTAGGAT
This sequence comes from Codonopsis lanceolata, assembly GCA_013146195.2. Classification (NCBI taxonomy): domain Eukaryota; kingdom Viridiplantae; phylum Streptophyta; class Magnoliopsida; order Asterales; family Campanulaceae; genus Codonopsis; species Codonopsis lanceolata. The sequence goes on along the minus strand of CM028377.1, from coordinate 55,885,858 downwards.
TAGGATAGCCCAATTTGTGAAATAAGCAAAACATCCCGTATCAGGAAATCACACCATGCGGCTGCATGGCATGAAGAGCATGCGAGCGCATGCTAGGCAGAACATACAACCTCAAATTTATGTTCACCTTGCGGGGGCAAGGTCCTAACACCTTGCGACCGCATGCCCTCCAGTGCACGAAAGGTCTAGAACTCAAAGATGGTTTAGAACTCAAACAGAACACTCCCGAACAACACTCAAACAGGCCAAACGAAGAACAACAACAACTAGAAGTAATCAACGATCGAATCGACGATGCAACAAGCATTCAATCAACATCTAAATCATGTTAAGGATGTTATGAATGACAACTAACACTTATACACATGCTTTCAACATATATACACAATCAAAGTCCCAACACATATCATGACGAAAAGGATGCATACGAACATAAGAATCGATGTCAACGAACAAGCTATTGAATTCAAACATACGAATGAGCTAAGTAAACATACTTATGATGAATATGAATGTATGAACTCAAGCATGACAAGCATGCAATAATCTAGGGTATTACAGTTTAAATTAAAACCAAATTTTATCTTATTTAATTTACACAAGTTTAATTTGACAGAAACTTTTCAATTCTCATTCATTTTCATCTCCTTATAATATTTTATTTATACAACATATTTAGGGGACAATTTTATATTAATTTTTTTATTCTATTAATTTATATTTATTAATTATTAACTGAGTAAAATTTCCATCTATCTGCGGTGTAGAATCTTTTTTACACAAGGGGTCATTGGATCATAACTCGTGTCAATCACAATCTTTGTTTTAATTTATTTAGATTTTGGTTGCCCACATGTAGTGTTCAAATTCCGTTTGGGTAAAAAAGATTATACACTACGGATAGATGTAAAGTTAATATTAATTGCTACTAACAGAAGTCACTGCTACCACATAACGACTTCAGTTAAAATGATCAATTTCTGTAGAAAAATTACTAATTAATCTATATTTATTAATTATTAATTACTTCATTTTTAAATTCTTTTTTCTACGGAAAATTCATATGCAAATCTTTTAATTATCATTCATTAATCAATTTCAATATTTACATTATTTTAGTTTTGTTTAAAGTATTATAATTATTTGAGTTAACGGAAATACTTTAGAAATTAAATAAACAAATGAAATAAAACGAACAATTAAATTAAACTAAAGTGACAATAAAATCGGGCCACATCAAATAAAGGTTTAAAAGTTAAGCTGCCTGGCCCAATAGGCCCAAGACATGGGTCGCGTGCTCGGCATATCTACATCGCTCACATGCAAAGCACGTGCATTCCAAGGTTCAAGGCACAGAGAAAATGGGCAGCGACCATTAGTATATCGCGAGCTGGGGGCTTAGCCTCCATCAAGTAAGGGCACAGCGAGCTGGGGACTTAACCAGCGGACAACACTTCGCAGCGAGCAGGATTTGCCATGCTCGTTTATCAAAGAGACAGTTAATATGAATGTAGACGGTTACTTCCGGGAAATTCTCCACCATCACCATGATGTTACCGTTATGGTGAGTGGGATGGTTAATGGGGCAGTTAATATGCCCGCCATTCATGCCATGACCATTAATGGGCAGTTGCTCTCCGGAAACAGCTATATAAACCCCTCGAGTTGAAGGAGGGAGGTATGTGATTCTAATTGCTAGCCTAAACTCTGCCAAATTGTTGACTGAGTGAGTTGTTGTGCTAATTCTTGTGTCGTAGGGCTTTTGCAGGGAGTGCCCCTGCCTAATTTACAGTTCTTTTGATTGGTTTGCAGAGTTGGGCCTCGAAGATCAAGGATATATTGAAAGCCAAGTATCCAGTTAGCGAAGTCCAAGTGCGTCTAGGAGGATTTTGGACGCATCAGTTGGTTCCACTGCCAGGGTCGAAGAAACATTCTTTGTGAAGTAAGATTTCGTTTTTGGTAAGTTTTAATTATGGCCGAAAACGGTGTAAATAGCGGTAACCCGGTGGAGGAAGTGCACACGGCTACCCCAAGTATGAATCTTCCGGCTGCCAATAATCCACTGCCGCCATCTCATGATGCACGCCACCAGCTCAATCAACGACGCGGGTTGGATTCACTGGCTAGGAGTGTCGTAGCAGCTGGTGGACTGGCCAATGAGTTTCGGGAGGAGGCTTTTCGTCAAAGGGCTATCTATTTGGGGCAAATGCATCAGTTGAACATGCAGTTGATTTCAATGGGTAAGTCGCCTTTACCCATTGAATCGGATCCCCTACCTGTTCTGCCTGCACCAAGTCAGGTAGCGAGTGGGTCAAGAACTGGGGGCAATCAATTAAACCCAGTACTCATTCCCTCGCAACAACGTGAACGAGAATCAAGAGGACGTAATCAGCAAGAGGGCCAAGCTAGTCACAGGATTGTGCCAAGTGTGCATTCTCGGCTGGGACCCCGAGTGGGGGATGATTCGGCACAGTCACGCCATCAACGTCGATCACCTTCTCCACGAAGGTCACATCATCGCCGACCTCGTTCACCCTCACCTCGAAGGTCACATGCTCGCAGTCACCACTCTCCATCTCCTAGGAGATCCCATGCTCGTCGTCACAGGACGCCTTCACCTAGGCGATCTCAAGTACATTTGTCACATCAATCTAAGGAAAAAAAGGAGTTGCAACAATCAGACGCTCAAAGAAATTTGGTGGCTAATGAGCCAGTTGCTCAGCTCGCTGGGGTAGCCCAGGCACAGGTGGCGCAGGCTGTAGGCGTTGCTCAAGCTCTCGGAGCTATGGGTCCCCCACAGGTCCCTCTCGTGCCCGTGGCACAGCCTCAGCCCGTGGGTGGTTAGCCTCCAACCATTAATATGCAGGATTTTGAAGACCTGAAACATCGTATAGAAGCATGGGAGCAGGGCAAAGCCCTTGAGGGAAATTTTCTAGGCACTTCAGCCAGCCCTCTGGCTCCTTGGATTGAGAATGCACCGCCAGCCCAGGGACTCATCTTCCCGAACATTAAAGAGTATACAGGGAAGACAAAGGCAAGAGATTGGTTGATGTCATTCGATTCCCAGATCGGCCTGGTAACATTAGATGAGGCACTGAAAATTCGGGCTTTTGTGGGTGCGTTACAAAGGAAGGCATTAGCATGGATGGGAGCTCTTCCGCGCGACAATAGATCGATTAACGACCTTAGAGCGAAAATTTTTAGTAGATTTTGGGACCTTGGGTACACTTGCAGCAAGACAAAGGGTTGACTTGTCTAAGGTTAAACAGGGAACTCCATGAATCAACCGCTAGTTACTTGGAGCGGTTCACGAAAGTCTTTGGAGCGAGTTCTGGGTTGGCGAGGAAGTGACCTTATGCTTCGAGACAGGCTTGCTCGAAGGAGAAGGGGGATTAAGGTCGGAATTGAGTATGCGCAAGCCCAAGACGCATGCAGAGATGTTAATGTGGGCTCAGAAATGGTGTATGGGGGAGACCGCGAAGAAGGAGAAGAAAAAGGAGAGTACTGAGGTTGGGGGTAATCCCAAGGGTAATGGCCAGGTTATGGGCGGTGGTTACAATAAAGGCAAATCGCGGTATGATCGCCCGAGAGAATTTCTCCGAGAAGCTGATCTTACCCCGCTTAATACTTTGCGCGAGGATATCATGTACGAAATTCGGGATGAGCTTCCTCGCCCACCTCGTATGAATCCTGAGACAGCAGATACTAGGGGTCGATCGATGAGGTATGCCTATCATGATGATTATGGGCACACAACAGAGGAATGTTGGCCATTGAAAAAGGTCATTCAAAAGCTGATCAATGAAGGCCGGTTGGACCGGTTCAAGAGGGATGGTGGAAATAGGGGGAATGTTCCCCGAAGAGATGCACCCCCGATCAGAGGGGTAATAAATGTGATTATGGATGAAGAGCCCACACCAACTCAGCTCGGCAAGCAGATTTATTCCTTGTCAAAGGTGGTAGATCGACCAACCACTTTGCAAGTTGGGGAGGAGACTATACAGTTCACTCGCAGCGAGCTGGCGAGCAATGTGGCAAGGGAACGGTCCTTGATTGTCTCGGCTTTGGTGGATGGTTGGGTTGTACACAAAATCTTGGTGGACACAGGAGCTTGCAGGGACATGATGTATTATTTATGTTTTCAAGGCCTAGAGCTGAGTGATGATCGCCTCAAACCGTATGCAGGGACGTTGGAGGGCTTTACCAATCACAAAGTACCTATAAAGGGTACGGTCGAGCTAGAAGTCTTTATTGGTGAAGGAAGTCGTACTCGGGCTGAGAAAATTACCTTTATGGTAATTGATTTGAAGTCTCCTTATAATGTCATTTTGGGGGTACCGAGCATGGCTAAGTTCCAGATGGTGGCTTCCATTCCTCATCAGCGGGCTAAGTTCTACACCGACCATGGAGTAGGGGTGCTAAAGAGCCACCCCCGGGCAGTGTTGGAATATGTACGAGACAGTCAGAGGAAGAAACAAAAGTTGACCTTGGAAGATGGCGAGCAAAAAATCACCATTAGCACCAAGGAGAAATCTCATGTGACTGTGGGACCGTCGACAATTGTCGTGGTTGGTGAACCTGCCGAAGATTGCGAGGTGCACACTTGTCCTTTGCCGACATTGGGGTCGGGGGGGCAGGTCGAACAAGATGTTGATGTGGGCTTGGTGCCGGATGAAGGTTGTAAGAAGATTGATGGTCCCTTGCCGACATTGAAGTCGGGGGGACAAACCGAACAAGTAGTGGACATGGAGGTGGATCAGCTTGATACAGTTGAAGTTCAAGCCGAGGAAGAAGAGAAAGTGGAGTGTGACACACTCCAAATGCGAGATGAACCAGAGTTTACAACTCAAGACGAGCTCGAAGAGGTAGGTTATCAATTCTGCTTACCCCGAGCAGAAGATAAAAATTGGTAAGGCATTGTCAGTGGAGGCTCGAGCTAACCTGGTCAGGCAACTTCAAAAAAGCTTGGATGTGTTCGCATGGAAGCCTGAAGATATGCAAGGGGTGAGCGAGGATGTAGCTCTCCATTATCTCAATGTGGATCCAGCTTTCAGGCCGATTCAACAGCGGCCTCGAGTGTATTCTGCCGAAAAGGATCAGGCTATCAAAGAAGAGGTGGAGAAACTGCTTAGTGCCGACATCATTGAAGAGATTCATTACCCAACTTGGTTGGCTAATGTTGTAATGGTTAAAAAATCCAATGGCAAATGGCGAATGTGTGTAGACTTCACCGATTTGAATAAGGCTTGTCTTAAGGATTGCTATCCCCTACCTCGCATTGACAAGTTGGTGGATGCTATAGCGGGGTTCGAGCTCTTAAGTTTCATTGATGCATACTCCGGATACCATCAAGTGAAGATGAGCGAGAAGGATAAGGCCTTGACAGCTTTCCGAGCAGCAGGGGGGCTGTATTGTTACAAAATGATGTCATTTGGCCTGAAGAATGCAGGGGCTACATATCAGTGGATGGTGAATAAGGTCTTCAGCTCGCAGATCGGCAGGAATGTGGAGGCCTACATTGATGATATGGTGGTGAAGACCAAAGGGCACGACCACACAGTTGATTTGGGAGAAACTTTCAGCAATCCTCAGGAAGAATAATATGAAGCTTAACCCGAGCAAATGTGTGTTCGGGGTGAAGGTAAGGCAAATTCCTGGGGTTCATGGTGACTGAAAGGGGTATAGAGGCCAATCCAGAGAAAATTAAGGCGCTAGTCACTATGAAGCCTCTTCGTTGTATCAAGGACGTTCAAAAGCTCAATGGTCGAGTTATAGCTCTTGGTCGTTTCATTTCCAAGTCGGCAGAAAGGTGTTTACCGTTTTTCAAGGTGCTCCGGGGAAACAAGGGGTTTGAGTGGACGAAGGAATGCCAGGAAGCCTTCAAGCAGTTGGTCGAGTATCTTGGGCAGCCTCCATTGTTAAGTAGTCCAGTCCTCGGCGAGAAGCTTCTTGTGTATTTGGCAGCCATAGAGCAGGCTGTAGCCACTGTGTTAGTTAGAGAGAAATGTAACGTACAAAAGCATGTATATTATGTTTCCAAGGCCCTTACCGCAGTGGAGGGGTGGTATTTTAATGCAGAAAAGTTAGGGTATTCGCTTCTTGTTGTTGCTCGGAAACTTCGAGCTTATTTTTCTGCACACTCTATCATTGTGTACACAGACATGACTTTCAGAAAAATTTTGCACAAGCCAGATTCCTCTGGTCGTTTACTCACTTGGTCCATCGAGCTAACTGAGTTTGAGATTGATTACCAGCCACGGCGGGCAATTAAGGCACAAGCTTTGGTGGATTTTGTGGCTGAGACTAGTTTCAAGGATTCGAGCGAAGAGGAGGTTTTGCCCACCTACACGGTTCCAGGCCAGCTATTATTTGGGAATTACATGTGGATGGTTCGGCCAGTAGGTTTGGAAGTGGAGCCGGCTTGGTGTTAGTCCCGCCCAAGCAGGATGTGGAGTTTGAGAAGGCATTGCGTTTCAAGTTTCCAGCATCCAATAACCAAGCCGAGTATGAAGCCTTGATTGCAGGGCTCGAGCTTGCACAAGACATTGGAGTTCGAGAGGTGATTATTTATTGTGATTCGCAGTTGGTCGTGAATCAAGTAAGGGGCGACTATGTTGTTCATCATCCAGTGTTAGTTCGCTATTGTGCTATGGTGAAGGAAATTTTAAAGGATTTTGATTACTGGGAGCTGGTGCGCATAAGTCGTGAGAATAATATGCGAGCAGATTATTTATCCAAGATGGCTGAAGACGAGATTCCGTTTTTGCATCCAGCGGTCATGATTGAATACTTGGAAGTTCCAGTGATAGAAAAGGAGGTAATCATGGACATTGAGCCCGTTGTAAAGTGTTGGATAGATGACTTGAAGGCTTACATTGAGCAAGGAACCTTGCCCGAGGACAAGTCGGAAGCTCGGACTATTCAAAAGCGGGCTTGCCGGTATGTTGTCCTCGATAAGATACTTTATCGACGATCATACACAAGACCTTTACTCAGGTGCGTGCGACCAGAGCTGACCGAGGGAATTTTGGGAGAAGTTCATGAAGGAAAATGTGGAGGGCATCCAGGCCAGCTTTAGCGAAAAAGGTTTTAGGTGCGGGTTTTACCGGATTACTTTGAGGCGGGATGCCGAATGTATGTTCGCCGATGCGATAAGTGTCGCCATGCGATATACCTGGTACCCTCCACCGAGCGCACTCTTGTGTGGCATCATGGTGGCCATTTGATATGTGGGGTATAGACCTCATTGGTCTATTTCTCTTGGCCCGTTCGAAGTTTAAGTATGCAGTGGTGGCCGTTGATTATTTTACCAAGTGGGTAGAGGCTAAGCCTTTGGCAACAATTAGCGAGGTCAATGTGATTGACTTCGTGCATGAGCATATATGGTGCCGATTTGGAGTACCTCGAGCAATAGTATCCGATCATGAGATTAAATTCTCGGAAAAGTTCACAAAGGCGTGCGAGCAGGTGCGCGTGAAGCATTGGCGCCTTCTGGCTTATCCCAGGTAACCGCAAGTGAGGTCGCTAATAAACAAGTCCTACATGTCCTTAAGCGAAATCTTGAAGATAAGGCAGAAAGATGAGTGGATGAGCTACCTTCAGCCTTGTGGGCGGTCAGAACAACGGTTAGAGGGCCTACCAGGGAAACGGCTTTTTCTATGGCTTATGGATCTGAGGCCATGGCACCGGTGGAGATGTACTTTCCTAATCATAGATTATTACACTATGATGTCGAATCCAACAGTGTTGCTTGGTCGGCCAATCTAGATTTGTTAAAGGAAAAGCGGTTGGAGTCCAAAATGAGAATGGCTAATTATAAGCAGCGGGCAAAGGCCCACCACGATAAAAGGGTTCGTGGTCGGTCATTTGCTGTGGGGGAGTGGGTTCTCCGTAAAATTGAGGCGACAGGCCATCGAGCAGAATGAGGGAAGCTTTCTCCCAATTGGGAAGGTCCCTTTTAGATAGTCCGAATTGTTAAGGAAGGAACTTACATGTTGCGAACAGAAGAAGGCATCGAGCTGAAATATCCATGGCATGCAGATCATTTGAAAAAGTATTATCGATGATTGACAGCGTTCAGGATATTTGTCTTTTTCCCTGTTTTAAAAGTTGAGGTGAAATGAACGAGCATGCATCAGTTTTCATTTTTTGGTTATTTCGCTTACAGCATTTAATAAAAAACTCAATTATACTTTTGGCAGGCAGGGTAGTTTCCTTGCCTAGTGTGAAAGTGTTTGAGTGAGTTGATGTTATCTCGATTATTCTCTTTCTCACGAGCAAGGGGTCTCCCTGCTCGTGAAAAAGGGTTGGTGTTCGAGTTGGTTGCTTTGGTTATTGTTCTCGATTATTCTCTTTTTCACGAGCATGAGTTACCTTTGCTCGTAATGAAGGGTTGGTGTTCGAGCTAGTTGCTTTGATCATGCTTCACAATTTCGGGCTGACTCAGCTCGGGTGAAGGTAAAGGACTTGCATTTTTCATTCCGACAAGTCGGGAATGAATTTGCTTGACTTAAGAGTTTTCTTTTCAAAATAGAAACAATTGAAATATCAATAAGGATGCAAGTAGACAGAATATGAGCATTCACAGAAATATCAGCAGGAAATGTTAAAATATTACAAGCCCGAAAAAATGTAAATTGTTTGCAAATTGTTTTTCAAAAAGCACAACTATGACACACAAAGCTAGAAAACTCGTGGGTCGACAAGAGTCCGGTCGGCAAAGAAGTTGAGTCGGCCCAAAAAGGGTCTAGAAAAGAGTTCGGGGTTAGCTACTTCATTTCCAGCTTCAATAATGATGACCTCTTCATCATCACCAGCAACTTGAGTAGCCAAGGTTTCGTTCTCTTGTGCCTTAGCCATCCAAATCTGGGTCATCAGATCGGTAATGGTGACCTCGATATTAAGTGGAGGGGTCCAGGCAGCAAGTCCCTTCTGAGAATCTGATTGGGCTAAGGAGATTAACTCGTCTTTCGTGTAAGGTATTAAGGCATGCCATGGGCGAGAAGAAGGGTTGAAAAGCGTGTTCGTTCCCCATTTAGTGAGCTGGTCCGGTTGCGCTTCCATCCCACAGCACGCTAGTTGCCTCAGCACATGGTTAATACCTTGCATGAAGAATGGGTAGGCTTCCTCCTCGACACTTGCCTGGAAATCCTCAGATTTTTTGAAATCTTCAACGATGGCCGCCGCTTTCCTCGGTGGCCCGGGATAGCTCGCCTCACTGCTTTTTCCGCGGCTTGTCCTTCTTCGTTTTTGCCCGCTGAGCTCTTTCCTCACCTGACTTATGTTATTGAGTGATGTCTCCTCAGATTTTTTGGAGAAGTTCAGGTGGGCTTCAAGAATTTTCTTCTCTTCCTCTACCCTGGAAAACTCGGTGACTTTGGAGGTCACAGTTTCCTCGCTTTCTTTAAGCTTGGCTCGGAGGGAGTTGACTTGTTCTTCAAGGGTGTTTTTCTCTAAAGATAGCGAGCTGGAAGATTTGAGGTTTTCGAAGAATCAGTCATATATGAGCTCTGCTTTGGTGGCCATCTGCAATAGAAAGAAGTGGTCAAAATTAAGAGTGGACAATAGACGCTCATTTTTGGTAGCTATAAGGAAGTTGGTTACCTCAGTCATGCACATCCCCATTTCTCCAATGAGAACCGAGCTAGGAAGCTCATCACTTCTCTGTCGCATGCCCGTGTGGTGGAGCCTCTTTATCATCCCGAGTCCCACCGTGGCCGCATGCCCGCCTCGTCTGTTGGTGTTGAGGTTAGATGTGTCCTGCATTGGCGTTACCTATCTCTGGCGCGATATTTTAGCTTGCGCTTGCTCGTGTCTCGGCATCTCGAATTTTTCCCTTTGCCAAGTGGGTGCTTGCGAGCTCGATGCCTCACCTGGTTCGCTCTGGTCTGTCCTCGACCTTGTTTTCCTCTCCATTGGGGCGACAGGGGCAGGCCGTTTTTGTTGGGTAGGAGTAGTTGGGGCAGGAGTTATTGTGGCAGTCGATGTAGGAACAGCAATGGCAGCCTGGTTTCTCTCGGACACTCAGGTTGATCCTCGCCCGGTGTTGGTAGCTGGAACCGTGGGAAGGCGAGCAGGATCCAAGGTAGCCATCTGTGTATTCCTCCTAGTGGCTCCCCTTTTCATGGCTTGGAGGAATCGGTTGGAATCTTCTAATTGCCTCATATCTGCACACAGAGTGATAAAGAGTTTTGAGCAGTGGAAGACAGGTTTAAAATACAAAGAAGAGCAAGTTAGAAAAGTTAACGTGCAAACCATTTAGTGAAAAGCGGGTACATTGGTTCCATTTCCAATCAGGGCACTCACTGGAAATCTACCTCTGTGGCAGCTACCCCAATAGGGGTGAGGGGTTTCGGCATCAATGGTCACCCTAGGCTCGATTCCTTCGACAGACCAGCTTAGTATTCCAGCCACTCGAAGCAAGGGGAAATCAGAGGTGAGGGTTGTCCAATCTAGTACCCAATCCTGCCCGTTCTTACCTTCCCTGACTCCAAATAATTTCCTAAAAGTTCTTGCGAGTTGGGGTTCTCCTGCTATGAACACATTTTTGTCATATTTGGCGACAGCTAAGTTTTCTAAGTATGGCGCGAAAGGCCACCCAACTCGCGATTCAACGAGCAGCGCTTTTTTGTCCCAGGACTCGACTTTATTGTGGTCGTCGGAGAGAAGTTTAAAATAGTTGGGATTAGAGCGGCCAGTAATGCGACCACTCTTCTTATCCATGGAAAAAAGAAAGAATTTTTGGAAAAGAGCCATGCTGGGCTCGAATCTGAGCAGTTGGCAGGCGACAATATAGGCGACCAGGAATCTAACTGTGGTGAGGGTTAGGTCGCAAGGCAAGGCATTGTTGGCAAGAAGGAATTCGACAAAAAAAGGGTCAAGAGGGAGTCTCAGACCGACCAGGAAAAAATCAAAATAGAAGACCATTCGGTCTCCTTGAAAGTTATGCCCGGTCTCCTCAATGTCCAGGTCGAAGGCCTTTACCCGGTAATTCTTGGGGTCCATACCCAATGAATAAAACCAACCAGAGACCTCATCTTCGGTGGTTAGGTCGTCCCATTTTAGTAAAGGGAAGGCATTGGAGATGGTCTGTTTGCCTTTGAGGGAAATTTGGCTCTGTTCAGCTCGCGGTCTGTTCGAGCTGGGAAGGTTATCTGTGGGTTGCTCGTTTCTGGGAGAATCCCTAGTGTTTTTGGGATCTGTGGTTTCTTCGGTAATTCCCGGACGTTTTTGGCGAATTAAAGGGATCTTTTCTCGCTCGGTCTCTTCGGAGCTTGAAGATCCTGTGTCCAGGCTTTCTTCGCTTTCTGTGGGGGCTCCATGGTCGTAAGCACGTCCTTCAATTTCGGATTGGGTTTCGTCACCGGATGACATCCTACAGGAATCGAGGAATACATGTTAAACCCTGCTCGGGGGGATAGGCAAGAACAATTAAGCAAGAATCCATGGCATGCAAGAGTTTATCTTAAAACTAGTGAACAGGGCACCGATCAAGTACTCCTTGATTCCTTCCGTGAAAGGTGGGCAAGTCTGTAGAGTGCCTAAGATTGTGAAGTGTTTAAATGGGAAACAAGAAAAGCATGGATAAAGACGAAGTGGGTGTTAGAAGCCCTAGTTTCAGACAAGTTGATTTTACGTCATTATGGACATATGTACCCAGAAAGGCATTATGGAATCCCAACATGGGGTTCTAACAGGGAAAATTGAAATGCAGTAAGGGGGAAAAGTGCAGTAAAGGTTCGAGGAAATACCTGTTGATGTTGAGGGAGTTAAAGAATATCTTGAAAACTTTTGCTGTGTCGAAAGGAAGTGGCGAACCTGGTGTTGATAACGTCAGAAACCTTGGAAATCTTTGCTACAAGCCTGAAGGCAGTGATGAACACGATTTTTTCTGCTTCTTGATTCTTCGCAAAGTCTGAAGACGGTAAAGTTTGGAATGGGGGGGGGGAATTCTCACTTTTATACCAGTTGGAAACCGTCGTTTGGGGGTTACTCATCATTAGGGCTCGGGAGTTAAGAAAGCATTTAATGGCTTGTGGGGAAATGAGCCCATGTAAGTGCAAGTAGGCGGCAGATGGCGGCTCATTTTTCCAAAAACCCTTTGGGTTGGCGTCCACTCATAATTCTGATCGTGGGCAACTCGATGCATTCATAAAAAGCTGCATTTCAAGGAGAGATTTGGCTGGGGAATTCAAAGTTCTTCTCCTCACTCCGAGCATAAATACTCGATAGACAAGGAGTATGGGGCTACTGAGTTGCCCGACCCAATAGGCCCAAGTCATCAGTCACGTGCTGGGCACGTCTACCCCAATCACGAGCTACATGTGTACATTGAGGTTCAGGCCATTGAGAAACAGGCAGAGAGCTGGGGGATTAGCATTCAGCGGGCAAGGTTGCAGCGAGCTGGGAAGCTAGCCCACTTGGCAATAGTGCGCATCAGCCAGGATTTACCATGCTTGTTAAGGAAAGGCGGTTGTCTCGAATGTGGACGGTTACTTCCGAGAAACCCGCCACCTTCACCATGTTGAGACCATTATAGTGAATGGAGCAGTTAATATGGCAGTTAATGTGCCCGCCATTTATGCTATGATGATTTAATGGGCAGTTATGGGCAGTTACTCTCCGGCCACATCTATATAAACCCCTCGAGATTAAGGAGGGAGGTACGTGATTCTAATTGCTAGCCTAAACTCTGCCAAATTGTTGACTGAGTGAATTGTTGTGCTAATTCTTACGCCGGAGGGCTTTTGCAGGGAGTGCCCCTGCCTAGTTTACAGTTCTTTTGATTGGTTTGCAGAGTTGGCCCTTGAAGATTGTGGATATATTGAAAGCCAGGTATCCAATTAGCGAAGTCCAGTGCGTCTAGGCAAATTTTGGACGCATCACCCCTAACAAAATAAAACATTTTACTTTGATATTTATTTTACAAGAAAACCAAGGAAAAATAAATATTTTAATTGCAACTACTGTTAAAATACAAAAAAAAAATTGTATTGCTTTCTCAATAACGAAAACTCAATTTTTTTCTTCTGAGGTTTTTGCTTAACTTTGTAAACATGAGATACAATAACATTGTCCATTATTTCCACCTACACATGAGACAACGAAAATTCAAACATATTCAATTAACCAAAATTTCTGCTTCATCTACAAAACTCGAATCCTCCCACATATTATCATACAAAATCTAACAGGCGAACGGAGATGCATTTGATCCAAATTAATCAACCCTAAAAGCTAAAAATGACAATTAAATCAATGGAAACCAATACATATACCCCAACAAACGAAACCATAACAATGAAAAGATGTCCAACATTCTATAAAAATAAACTCGTGCCTGTGCCGATGGCACGGTGCCAGTAAGAGCGTGGTCAATGTATGAACCGAGAATGATGAAAAAAATTAATTAAGAAACTACAACTAAATATTTGTAAAATCGTAAAGGCCTCTTTACCCGGAACGAAGGAATTAATTAATAATTTGTACACGAAACTACGGGCCGACCAAAAAAACGGGCTGGAAAAAACTTATGAATTTTTTTTTATTTGTATAATAAATTGCGGGTCGGAAATAAATTAAATTGTCGAACAAAAAAACGGGCCGGGCAAAAATTAAATTGATTAAGTTAATTACGATAACAGTTAAAAAGAAAAAAAACAAATATTTCAAATTACAAAACTTACGATTTTTTTTATTTGTATACGAAATTGCGGACCGGAAAAAAATTAAATTGATTAAGTTAATTAAGATAATAATTAAAAAGAAAAAAATAAAATACAAATATTCAAAACTTACCACTGGACTAAAATTAAATTGATTAGTTATGCACGTTAAAACAATAAATCTCAGTAAAACAATATCGGCAAAACCATAAAACAATAAATGTAAAACTGTAAAAACCGTAAATAATAAGTAAGCTGTAAAATATGTCTTTATTGGAATAATTATCTATTTTTGGAAGAAAAAGAAACAGTAAAATTGGAAAAAGTAACTGTCTTTCACACGTTTACAATTTAGATTAAATGTAGAGCATAGGATTGCAGTAAAAGAATTAATCTCAGCCTGTAATTAGCCTTTACCAATTACACGCGTGTTTTGGCATCTCTGTGCCAATGGCACGGTGCTAGTATATATGATTTCGTCAATTCAAATGACTGTACCTAAATAGAAAGTGTTATTTTAAAAATTATTACAGTTGAGGTGTACATTGCTTCAAGTGATAGTTGATGGACTGATATTTTATAAGGGGTGATTGTTCAAAAGACTAATCGCAAGGTGCGACTTTGTAATATGAAGATAAAATATAGGGAGAAGAAAAATAGGTGACTACTCATAATATTAATTGTAGGAGGTTAAAAATGAATAACTACTCACACATGTGTATGTGAGGGTGAATTTCAATCGTTAAATTTTTAAAGATAATTTAATCTCAACCTCTGAATAGCCCTAGTCAATTACCTAGTTGTTTTATAAGGAAACCCAGAAGAGGAGGTTACCCAAATAAATGACAGCCGTAGAATGATAGTAGAAAAAATTAAATCCTAACCTCTGAATAGCCTTAGTCAATTACCTAGCTTCTTTATAATATAGATTATTCATCTCAATTTCCGACTCTTATTCCAAATCAACATCATCATCAACAAGATCCGAGTATGAAATTTCAATGTGGTAGTTGCTTAATTTAGACCTTAGTGTATATGGAGTAGTATAACTTGACAATTTTAAATTTACCAATTATAATACCTCGTTCTATTTTAACTATACACTTTTTTGTCAAACGATTCTCTCGCTCTGTGTATGCTACCATTCAGCTTTGTTTTTTCTATCTCAATCATTATTTCTTTCTCTACCCGTATACACATTTTCTCTCCTCTCCCCGCCCCCGCCCCCACCCCCTAAAAGGCTAAAACCCACTCCACCCACGAATAACACAAACAGTCGACATCGGTGACCATTTTTTCCATCGGCATCGACGAGACGGAGCCAAAGAACGTGAAGGTCAGGGAGATGAGATCTCAGAGGATTTTTCTGAGTTGAGACCGAATTCTCTTTCTTTCTTTCCCTCTCTCTCTCTCTCTCTCTCTCTCTCTCTCTCTCTCTCTCCACTTGATCACTCAAACATAAGTTCTCTTTTGGATTTGAGAACTAAATTTTGGGGTTTCAGAGAAATGGGTGTTGATGGTAAGAGCATCCACATTGGTGGAATTCTTACATGGGTTTCACTACCAAATCATTCACTTTATTTACACAACTTTTTTATTTTTATACCAAATGGTAACAATAAAAAAAAAACAAGTGGCAGTTGTGTTTCTCTCTCCTTGGGCCGGTTCCTTGTAATTCGTGAACAAGAATTTTGGAAATGAATTCTTATTCAAGAATTCATCTCAATGGTTCCAATTCCCCATATCCTAAATAAGAATTGGCTAAGAATCCACCAATGTGGATGCTCTAACAGATCAGACTCTGACCAACATTGCAGTGAATCAAAATTTAAAAAAAAATATGAATCCTTTAAATCTACGACAATTATGAGAAATGAGTGTTGTTGATGGTAAAGAGTTAAGTGGGGTTTATGGGGGAGAGAGAGAGTGAGAGAGAATTGATAAAAATTGAAAAAAATATTCTTGAAATGTTTTCTGATATAGAGAGAAAGAATGGATTTTGTGAATGTGTGTAGTGAGAGAGAGAGAGAGAGAAAATCGAGTGAGGGAGACGGTGAACAATGAAATTTTTAAAGACCTAGGAAGTAATTTTTCAATTTTAGGTTTTATGGGCTATGTTATTCGGTGATATGGTGATTGTTTGGTGGCAGCCGTGGTGGAATGGAAGGAAAGGGGGCGGGAATGGAGAAGAAAGGGTGTATATTATAATTTAGCGAAGGGTGGCGCTATTGAGACCCCCCCTTCCTCCAAGTTGACCCCCCAAAATCTAAACTTCCTATTTTACCCTCCCTATCCAAATTGACCCCTTCACCCCCCTCTCCCCCACCTCACTGTCTCCTCCCTCCCCCCAATCCACAGCTTCTTCCCTCCCCTTCCATCACCACCTCCCCCCCTTTCCCATCACAGTATACTCACCCCCCTTCATAGTCTCATCCCTCCCCCCCCCTCACACCTCCATTCTTCCCCGTTTCTCCCTTTATTTTTTTAATTCCAGGTTTGTTCGACCCTGATCGACAGAACAAACTTGTTCTATTCGGCCATGGGTGACCGAACAACCTTGAATTTGTTCGGCCATGGGTGACCGAACAACTTTGTGTCATTCGGCCACAAGGCTGTTCGGTCACCCATGGCCAAACAATTCAAGGTTTTTCAGTCACCCATGGCCGAACAAACAAGTTTGTTCGGTCGACCAGTGCCGAACAAACCTAGAATTAATTTTTTTATTTTTTTAAGGCAAAACCCCTTATTTGGTCACCCAAATTTTTCAAAAACTTGCAAGGCGGCCACCAAAATTTTAAAACTTGCAATGAGACCACTGAACTAAATTAATGTTGCAAGCGTGCCCATATTTTGGATGTCCGTTAGCTCCACTGTTAAATATGAGTGAAATCCCTATTTTGCTCCCTTTAAATAACAATTATTCTTTCTATGTGATATTATAAACCCAAAGGGGTCCAATTGAAAAAATATATATACATGTCATTTATGTAAACAATAGGGGGTCCAAATTATACATGTCATTTATGGAAAACCCTTTTGTCTAAATTTGATGCTTCTTATGGCCAAGAGTAGTCCCAGCTCTGGTGGATTTTCGGGGACGTAGAGGGCACTTCGCAAACCCAGATCTGGCTCCTAATTATTTGACTTTCGCAAATCCAGATCAAAAGCCCCATCCTTTCAACCCGCAGTTTGTTTCAAACCCTCACATATTCAATCACTGAAAGCGGAGCTGGGTGAAGGGCAAATTGGGGCTTGGAGGCAGCGATTGGGCGTACTAGGGGAGAAAGCAGCTTGCCGCCGGCATGAATCGAATCCAAACATAGATCTAAATCTCTCTTCGAAAGCCAACGCACCAACTCCAAACATAAATTTGGCTTAACCCATTACGACTCAGCTCCAGGCTTAATCCTGACAATGGCTATCGATTCCGTCATTGAACTAAACCTAGGTACACAGGTGGGTGCCATGTATTTCTTCTTCACCGAATCTAATTCATCATTGATGCGTACTACCACACCCGATCAATTCATTTGCAAGCACACCGCAACGAGGCCAACGACGAAGGTTGATCTGATGACGGCGGAACGAAACAACGACGACAGAAGTTCGATTAGTATAGCTGGATTGCAGAAATGTAGAAATGTCGGTAGCCTGGTTTGGTTCGAGCGTCACCAGTGCAAACGCAAGTAGAACCTTCTCGGCTATGTTGCACCTGGACACTTTGGCTGGCCAGATTCGTATCGGACACTCCGCGGACAGGTTTGGGGGTCACTGTTGTCGACAAATCAACATTCTCCTTTACTCGTCAGTCCTCTCATCTACTCTCTAAGAAACCATGACTCGAAAGCGAGCTCTAGCACCTGAAATGCCCCTCGTCATCGACCCTCGAGGCATCCACAAACGAGTAGACGACAGATCGCCTCGCCGCCGGCCCCTCGCTCCTTCTCCTTCTCTCCTCAAGGCGACTCTTCTTCTTCCTTTGATTCTCTGTGAATTCTTCATCTCTTCCTTCGATTCTCTGTTTGTTCTCTCTTTCTCTTCCTTTCGTACTCTGAAGGGTTTATTCAAAAATTATATTTTGAATATTTATATTTTGAATATTTATATTTTGGTCCTTATAAGTTAAATATTTCTTCTTATAACTTATATTTACATATTTATAAAAAAATCAGTTTGACCCCTTTGGGTTTCTAATATCACATAAAGGGAATAATTGTTGTTTAAAGGGGGCAAAATAGAGATTTCACTTATATTTAACGGTGGAACTAACGGACATCCAAAATATGGGCACGCTTGCAACATCAATTCAGTGGCCTCATTGCAAGTTTCAAACTTTTAGTGGCCGCTTTGCAAGTTTTTGAAAAGTTTGGTGGCCAAATGAGGGATTTTTGCCTTTTTTAAAAAAGAGAGAGAAACTGAGAAGAATGAAGGTGTGAGGGGGGGTGAGTATCCTATGATGGGGAAGGGTAGGAGGTGGTGATGGAAGGGGAGAGAAGAAGTTGTGGATTGGGGGGGAAGGAGGAGGGAGGAGGCGGTGTGAGGGGGAGGGGAGGGAGGAAGCGGCGTGGTGGGGAGGGAGGAGGCGGTGAAGGGGGGATGGAGGAGGTGGTGAGGGGGTGGGAAGGGGGGGCTAACTTGGATAGAAGAGGGTAAAATAAGAAGTTTGGGTTTTGGAGGGATCAACTTGGAGGAACGAGTAGAGGTGAGCTTGGTCCGGTTCGGTCCACTTTTTTGAAAAAAATGAGAGAACCAGGACCAGACCAATAGTCTGGTTCTTAAAAAATATAGAACCAGGACCAACCCAATATGTCTGAGAACCAATACATTAGTCCGGTCCAGAACCAATTGAAGACGTACGAGAACCAGGACCGGACCAATACGATGTGTATCTTTGATCAAGAGGATAACTAGATTTTCTAAAAAAACAATGATCAATAATCAAATCATGTTCTTTCTTCATACAACATTTTGTTGGGTTCGTTGTTCTTGTGAAAATAAACTAAAGGTAAAAATCATTACTTCCAAATAAATAAAGAGAAATGAAAAAGAAATTTGTAAGGAAATTTATTGCAAGTCATCTTCCTCTCCGATCCCCTTATGGTTAATTTAATTAATTTACAGGTAACAATTCTTCAAACTAATAATGTTTAGAATCACAAACAGATGCAGGAAATTAATTAATAGGGAAGAATAATGTTTTCCCTCCTATTTTCTCTTTAATCAAATAAGGAAACTTGGTTGAATATTGAATCAAATTATTATATGTTTTCTTTATGTTGTAAGTTGTATCTCTTTTATTATCTTCTTATCAATTAATATATAAATATAAATATATATATATATAATAATAATTATAATAATAATAATAATAAATACACATTGGTCCTAGTGGTTAGCGTTTTGGTTTCGGAACCGGGGACCGACCCAATTGTCCGATTCTGTAAAAATTCAGATCCAGGACCAATCCAAAGTATTGGTTCGGTCCATTTTTGACTGGTCTGGTCCGGTTCCATTGGTTCGGTCCGGTTCTGGAAAATTTCTGCTCACCCCTAGGAACGAGGGGTCTCAATAACGCAACCCTTTAGCGAATTGCATATATATATTTCAAGATTGGTCCTTATACTTTTCAAGAATATAAATGATGATTTTACCCTTCCCCAAATGCATGTGCAAGACACGTAAACGTACTTAATCGGTCAAAAGTTAACATAATTAGACGGATAGACCATTTGTGTTAAACTTTTAAGTTTACGGACGATTTGAGAGGTGCAGTAAAATACATAAATTACAGGGACCATAGGACATTAAGGCAAAATTTCATAAATTGAAAGATTCAGAACTACTAAAGGTTGGAGCTTGTGCTTATTTACACATTTTCTTATTACTCAAAAAAAGAAAACAATTAAAAAAAAAAAAAACTCTTGGGTTAATGTCACCGGTAGACGGTAGTCCCTATACGAGCGTTAGTCACAACCACCAAATCCGCTCTCTCCCAAATATCCGGCTTCCTTCTTCACTCCATCTTCCCAGTCTCACGCCGCCTTTTCTCAATCTCCATCTGCCATTTCCAGCTCTCTCTCAGATTCGAGTCAAGCTTCTTCTAATCCTAGCCATGTATATCCCGTCTTCATCCAAGCTACGGCCGTCCCGCTCTAAAATCCAGCCGCCCGCCATCTCCTTCAGCACTAGCGCATGTCACAGCTTTCCCTCTCTCATCGCTCTCGTCCCCATCACTGATAAAATCCCAGCTCCGGTACAGACCTCCAATTCGCCGTCCGGTCACAACCCATCTCCGGCCTTCCTCCTCTGCGTGCGAGTGAGTCCCAACTCACTCTCTTTCTCGCACTGAATTGCGAGCGTAGGGTTTGATTTTGCAATCTCTTCCCCCCCAAATCATAAGTTAGATCTTTCAATTGTACTTTGATTTCACTGTTGCCATTATTGATAATTTTTATGTAGTGATATTGCCTATAAACTGGGTCAAGTTTTGAGGATTTTGGTAAATTGTTCTTGTGGGTAATTTGGTTGTGATACTTTGATTTTCGAAAGACTTTTATGATTGGGCTGATGAGGGAATTGGTATTGCTTGGGTATTGATGAATTGTGGGCATCTGTGTTGGTGATTGATTCGGTATAGTTCACTCCTTGAGAGCCGGAGTGATGGAGTAACCGGAGATGGTGAAGAAGGAAGCCGGAGATTTGTTGAAGATGAAAAGAAAAATATTTTTGTGTAAATGAATAATTTGCCCTCGTAAAAACACGTGGTACGCACGTGCACAGTTAACGGCTGAAAAACTAACGGAAGTTAAGGAGCGATCAATAGCATACAATAAAACTATAAAAGTCTAATTTGGACCCAACTTTTCTTTTTTCCAAATCAGGGACTAACACTAGAAAGTTAAAAAAGTACAGGGACTACTGGTGACATTAACCCAAAACTCTTTTTCCATTACGATGAAGTGATTCCAAACTCTTCCAAGTTTCCTTATTGTTTCTGAACAGCCTCCTTGTATGAAACAAAAATTCCTCTTTAATAGCTTAAGCCTTTACATTTAGTTCATAAAATGCATCCCTATTCCAGCAACAGGTGACTTACTGTAAAGGAAAAATAAACATAAATAAGGTACTCCCTCCGTCCCAAAATGAGTTGCCCATTTTAAAATTTTCTTGTCTCAAATTGAATGTCCATTTTTGTTAAATTTTACAAAATTCACATTTGCTAACTATTATGTCAGTCTTTATTGGCAATGCTATAGCATGGACGCTAAAGTAATTAATGTGTTTGTGTTATTAAAATGGTCTAAAAGTCAACTTCCTTAATTTTAGTAAAAAACTAAAAATGAACGCTCATTTTGGAACGAAGAGAGTACTTGATAGCGCAGGTCCAAAGAATGGGCAACATGCTCCACACATTGCAATGGGGATACGCTCTGATAAAATAACAGTCGCTTTGATAAGGTTGATAGATAGGCGTGATTTGAAAATTGTGACATCTCACCCTCATTTTCACTGCTTTTGTGTACAGTATAGGCAAGTTGAACTTGAACCTAGATGTTTTTCTTTGCTTAGCATGTTAACTTTTTAGAAAACTTTTGATTTGACATATTTACTTACTTACATCTGACTTTGTTCATATATATGTTTACTTACATCTGACTTTGTTCATATATATGTCTTCCTCAATTTTGTTTAGTGGAAGCTCTTCAACAAATTACAACTACTATGGGTGCAAGAAATTGGAAGTTCAATGGAAACTCTTGTCAAGTTGAAATTGATATGTTAGCTCCACAGGAGGCCCGGGTTGATTGTGATTGCATTCCTAATACAACCGTTTGTCACGTCGTAACGATGTATATTGTTCTACTGTTCTTGACCTTACTCTTCCAAGCAACCATTCTATGTGTGATTCTGTTTCTCCTCGTGGGGTCTGTCATATGAACAATTTTGACATTGTAAGAATACACTCATGGTTTGACAATATTACAGAGATGACTGAACCTTACTTCTGAACAGAATCCTCTAATTCAAGATGTTACTATTTGATAGTAATTAGGTACAGAAGATTCGAGGGGAGTGGAACTTTCTAATTCACTGCTTAGCTTCTCTCTTACATAGTCCTTATAACCACCATTTTCCAAATGAACCAAGTCCAATCCGAATTGATCATAAACACTATATGCTTTAGACTGAATTGGTCATTGGTTTGCAATGTTGTTTCCTAACTTTCTGCAATCCAATTTGGATAGTCTGTCCATCACATTAGATTCGTAGCCTACTCGCAGCTTAAGTATTTAAGCAAAAAGTAAGTGTCGCCTGTTCTTTAACAATAGTTGAACATAGTATGAACACATGATGAAAACAAAGTTGAATACATTTTATTTTCATACATTAGAAGACAGAGATCTGGTTGGTTTGGTCGACAACACAATGGTCTTTAATGTACTTTGGTGAAACACTGTTCCTTCTAACGTACTTTTCTTTGACAACTGATTAGGTTTCAAGCTTACTTCGATTTTTAATACATGCAGCGTATTCAAGTTTTACAGTCTTCCTGGTGTTCTTCCGCCTGAACTGGTGAACCTTCCTTACCTCCAACAAATGTAAGAGCCTTTTGGAATGTGTTGTTATGTTATATGGGAGTTTGTGTCCCAGCATCTGACCTGATGCCTCAGCTATTTTTAAAAATTATGGAATGCCTTTTTGTTTCATTTTTTCCCCATTCTTCAGTGATTTCACTTACAATTACCTAAGCGGTACGATTCCACTTGAATGGGCTTCAATGCAGTTGCAGTCAATGTAGAGTCTTCTCTCTTCCTCTCTCTCTCTCTCTCTCTCTCTCTCTCTCTCTCTCTCTCTCTCTCTCTCTCTCTCCCTCCCTTTCTCTTTTTATTATGTAGTTATAAGTTTCTTCCTGTCATATAGTTGACCACAGTTTTTAATGCAGCTCTCTTCTTGGAAATCGCTTATCAGGACAAATTCCAAAAGAACTGGGAAATATTACTACTCTCACTTATTTGTAGGTCTTCTTTCGATATATTTTTTCCTTGGTTCCTTCCTTTTGTGACTCTTGAGTAATTTAAGAAAAGTTACCGCCACCAGTCTCTCTCCGTCTCCCCCACCCTGTCCATATCCTAATAAAGATTTTTACCAGGAGCCTTGAGGCAAACCAATTATCTGGAACTGTTCCTCCTGAACTTGGGAAATTGCTTAACTTGAAGACTTTGTAAGGCTTACGGATTTCTCTCAATTCTTGGTTTACTCCTTTCCTCAGCTATATGCCGGTTAGCGAATGCCTTACTATTTTTTTTTTTCTGTTAATGGGATGGAATTTAGGGTATTGTCTTCCAATCGATTGGTGGGGGAGTTGCCAACTTCGTTTGCCGAGCTAAGGAATTTAACAGATTTGTAAGATCTTTAGAACTTTATTTGATAGCTTTGATTTCAAAATAATCCAGACTCAGTGCCATTTTTTTTAATATGCAGTCGGATAAATGACAACAACTTCACTGGGCCAATACCTAATGTGATAGAGAACTGGAAACAACTTACAAGATTGTAAGATCATTTTCCATTCATATGTTCCTTCCAAGATTCAAAGAAACATTTTTTGTGGTTGAAAACCTTTTTTTCTTTCTAATTTTGTTTGATTGTAGAGAAATGGTTGCATCTGGACTGCAGGGACCCATCCCTTCTAGCATCTCTCTTCTCGATCAGTTAACTGACTTGTGAGTACAGAATGGCATCAAATTTTCAACGCGGAGGACAATGCATCCTTTGTATAAATTCTGATTTTTTCTTTAATTGACAAGTTTACTTCACAAAGGATTTGCTAATTGTTGATTATGTAGAAGAAGAAGAAGAGAAGCGTTGGAGAAGCCGTAACCTAATTACGGTTAGGCAGAGAAATACATATATGTCTGTGATAAAACATGTTACACCAAGACCCCCCAAACATATACCTTATACCAACTAAACCCTTAATACTTCTAACACTCCCCCTCAAGCTGGAGCATAAATGTTATGCATGCCCAGCTTGTTACAAATATATCTTATTCTTGTGCCATTTAAAGACTTCGTGAAAATATCTGCTAGTTGATCGCCGGTCGGAACAAAACTCGCGGAAATTATTTTCTCTTGAAGTTTCTCACGAACAAAGTGACAATCAAGCTCAATATGCTTTGTTCGTTCATGAAACACATGATTAGATGCAATATGAATAGCTGCTTGGTTGTCACACCACAATTGCATAGGCATTGGATTCCCTATACCGATCTCCCCAAGTAACAGGCGAGCGAATCCACACTAACTCGCATGTAGCATGAGCCATAGCCAGTATTCGATTCAAGACTTGATCTTGACACAACCGATTGTTTCTTACTCTTCCAAGAAACCAAGTTACCCCAACAAACACGCAATATCCGTAAGTAGATCTCTTATCCGGGGATCCCGCCTAATCCGCATCAGCCAAACCCTTCTACTCTCATATGTCCATGATCTCGATATAGTATGCCTAGCCCTGGAGCTCTCTTAAGATACCGAAGAATCTTAATAGCAGCCTCCCAATGTGCACTCCGCGGAGAGGACATAAACCGACTTACTACACTAACTGCAAATGCAATATCTGGTCTCGTCACAACAAGATAGTTCAATTTCCCAACAAGCCGTCGATATTTCTCTCGGATCGCCAAAGCTTTCACCCCTTCACTGTAAGTTTCAGATTCGATCCATATGAGTCTCGTAAGGCTTCGCTCCCAACATGCATGCCTCACTCAACAAGTCACACACATACTTTCTCTGGGACAAGAAGATGCCTTGCTTGCACCGAGCAACCTCAATCCCTAGAAAGTATCTCAAATTACCGAGATCCTTCGTTTGAAACTTTTCCTGAAGGAACCGTTTTAGTGCACTAATACCTGCACTATCACTTCCCGTGATGACAATATCATCCACATAAACAACCAAGAAAATGATTCCTTCACCTGCCGATAGAATACTGAGTGATCACTCAGACATCTCATAAGCCCGAACTCAAGCACTACCTCACTAAATCTCCCAAACCACGCACGTGGAGATTGTTTTAACCCGTATAATGACCGCTTCAGTCTGCAAACCAACCCACTCCCTCGAGCAACAAACCCCGGAGGTTGCTCCATGTAAACCTCCTCGTGTAAATCACCATAAAGGAATGCGTTTTTGACATCCAATTGATAAAGAGGCCAATGAGAAGAGGCAGCAAGAGAGATAAGTAAACGAACAGAGGCAAGCTTAGCAACTGGAGAAAAAGTGTCTGTATAATCAACCCCATATGTCTGAGCATACCCCTTTGCAACAAGGCGAGCCAAAGAACCATCCGGGTTGACCTTAACAACATAGACCCATTTGCACCCAGTAGTACAATGGAACCAAATCCCAAGTTTGATTGTGCGTAGGCGGTCATTTCCTCGCCCATATTGCCTTCCGGCCGTGATGACCCACCGCTCGCATAGCACTTAGGAAGAGAATGAGACTCAAGGACACTAACAAAGGCACAAAGATCGTGAGACAAACCATCGTAACTAACAAAGTTAGAAATAGGATGTAACGCATAACCACGCTTTACCTTTTCTAAGGGCAACAGAATATCAAGATCGAAGGTACCTCTACTAAGTCGGATCGGGCGACGATGGTAGGACGGACTCAAGAGAGCAGAGGAGCAGGAGGCATATTCCCTCGAGAGCATGTGCGTCGGGTGTAAACTTGTTGAATAGAGGACGAGGTAGATCGCGGAAGGGAAAGAAGTGGACTCCACAACCCGATAGAGTTAGAAAATCATCATCGGGAACAAACTCAACAGTGGAATATCCGATGTAGGTAGAAGGACACCGACTCATGAAAAGAAACATCGGCCAGAAACCAAATATCGATTCAAGTCGAGAGAAGCATCGATATCCTTTCTCGAAAGTACGAGAATAACCCAAAAAGATACACTTGAGTGCCTTAGATCTAACTTGGTGACATTAGACGATGATCACGAACAAAGGCGACGCACCGAATATCCTAGAGACACCGAATAGAGACTCAAGGAAACAAGACTTGATGAGGGATCGCTCCAGAAAGAACAGAAGATGGCATACGGTTGATAAGATGACAAGCAGTTAACACAACATCTGCCCAAAAAGGTTTAGGAACATGCATCTGAAACGAAAGCGCACGAGCAACCTCAAGGAGGTGACGATTTTTTCTCTCAGCAACACCATTTTGCTGAGGAGTATCAGTACAAGAGGATTGGTGGAGCATGCCATGAGCTAACATAAATTTGGAGTAAACAAGGAGAAATATTCTCGAGCATTATCATCGCGAAGATGTTTGACAGCACACCAAATTGAGTTTTAATTTCAAAGACGTAATGCGTAAAAAATATCAAATAACTCGTAACGATGTCTCATTAAATAAATCCAAGTAACACGAGAATGATCATCCACAAAAGTAACAAAATACCTATAACCTAACTTCGAGACAATAGGACTAGGTCCCCAAATATCCGAATGAACTACATCAAATGGGGCATGCGCCCGTTTATTAACCCTAGAAATATAAGAAATGCGATGATGCTTCGCAAACTGACAAGCATCACATCCAAAAACTGGTAAAGATGAAAGATCTGGACATAATTTCTTGAGACTCGACATAGACGGATGACCCAAACGACAATGGATTTGAAACGGAGACAAAGAGGCACTCGAACACGCAACTGGAGTAGATGAAGCCTCAAAGAAATAAAGTCCGCCGCACTCTCGCCTCTACCAATAATCCTTTTCGTCACACGATCCCGAAAGATGCAATGAGTGGGAAAAAATGAGACATCACGCTTATGATCACTGTAAACTTACTAATAGACAAGAAATTGAACGAAAACCAGAATGTATAAAACAGAGGATAATGAAAGAGAGGATGTGAGACAAATATCACCCCGC
This sequence comes from Codonopsis lanceolata, assembly GCA_013146195.2. Taxonomy (NCBI): domain Eukaryota; kingdom Viridiplantae; phylum Streptophyta; class Magnoliopsida; order Asterales; family Campanulaceae; genus Codonopsis; species Codonopsis lanceolata. The sequence goes on along the minus strand of CM028377.1, from coordinate 55,859,241 downwards.
CTGCAATGTAAGCAGAGACCCATCGCCAAGAATACTCTGGTAATGTCGAAGATGGAAGGAATGAAGAAAAAATACCTCTGCCACTCGATGGTCAAGAACCTAATCAATAACCCATTTACAAGGAGAGGAAGAAACACACGCTAGCATACCTGCTCGACAAAAGTAGCTGGAAGAAGCGGAAGAAGCCTCGATATCGGGTATATCTCGCAAACTCATCATCAGTCATCCGATTACCTTACCCTCACTAGGTTGAGACGGGGGGGAGCGCACTCACATGAGAGGCAACATGCGCATATCGATCACCAAACGGTTTACCATGCAACTTCCAACAATTACGAACCACATGATTCGTATCCCCACAGTGATAACAAGTACGAACCTCTCTACTCTCCCTACCTCCACCACGGCCACCACGACCACCATCACGACCTCCTCTACCAGAAGATCGACCACCACGACCACTAGTCTCCGGACTCGACAGGTGAGATGTCCGACTCACAAGTGCAGAGGAATCACCAATACCGCTAGTGGGCCAATCAAGATGACTCGAGAGAGGCCCGGCACACGAGAGAACACATCCCGAAGAGAGCCAACACTTGTGTCGATAAAATTTGAGAGCGAGCAAGATCGAACTCGATCTCAAACCAAAAAACCAAGAATAATCGATGTTCTCGTCAGGTTCAGATAGTACTAACATCGGTACTCAAAGAAAGCAAAGAACTCCACTCAATCACCAATTTCTTATAGTCCGCAAAATACTTGGTAACACTACGACCTTGTTGATCCTGGCGAAACATAGCACACGACAAGTCGTACATCTGGTTCATGTTATCCTTGCCCCCATACAACACATCTAAATACTCCCACAAATCACGAACATCGAAGTATGAGCTACCAATTCACTGCCTCATCATCCATGGAATTCATGAGCTTCCAATACAAATCAAGATCGGCCAAAGATCAAGAGAGTTAATCAGAAGTGAGATGATCTTCCTTATTTTGCCCTTTTAAATTCATTTCAACAACCCGCCGCCACATTAAATAATTCTTGCCCATTAATTTCTTGTCCGTAATTTTTGTGCTAGTGGAGAAAACCTCAGAAACCATGGTTTTAGACTCCGTAGTCCCCGTATTCCCTGATGTCGACATCGAAAAACCAACAAGCAACCAAACAGAACCACAGAAACAAGACTAGGTGACTGATCTAGCCTGAAAAACCCCTAAAAACTTGTTGAATCAAAAAACCAACCTTGAATCGTAGACCTACAGCTCAAAGCGACAGACTTTGGGTCCGAAAAAATTCCCAAGAACTTCTCCGCGACACGTGAACGCTTCCTGGACCTCGGTGACGGCGATCGACAGATTGTGCCCTAGATCGGGCGACACAAACCTCCTATGTGCGATCCTTCAACTGACGTTGCATCTCCTCCGGCGACTCAAACACATGCAAGCAAGCCTCGATCGCGATACCTACGCAGATAAAAAACGAAAGAAAAGAAAAGAAAGAAAAAAAAAAGAAAAGGGAAGGATTAATGAAGAACAATCAAAGACAGAGATTAGAAGGATTCCTCGCCTCGATACCATGTTGATTATGTAGAAGAAGAAGAAGAGAAGAGTTGGAGAAGCCGTAACCTAATTACTAAGTAGTGTAGAAATATATATATGTTTGTGATAAAACATATTACACCAAGACCCCCCAAACATATACCTTATACCAACTAAACCCTTAATACTTCTAACACTAATATTTGTATCTCTCATGGGCAGGAGGATTTGTGAGATAACTGGACCAACACAAGAGTTTCCCGTGCTACGATATGCTACAAGCTTAACAAAACTGTATGTGGATGATTATGGTGGAAACTTATTTGGTGTAGGTTTGAGCAATAATTTTACAAACTTTGATCGACTTCCTTCGTGACTTTAGGGTACTGAGAAACTGCAACATATCTGGAGAATTGCCTGCATATATTTGGAGAATGAGGCAATTAGAACAAATGTAAGTATGCAATGTCTATTTTGGTTAATGATTAGTTTACCTCTTTTTTTCTTGCATTGTCTAGCATAAATACATGACATGATTGATCTGTTCACAGCCATATGACAAGGCATAAGTAGATACAGAGGGATATATATATATATATATATATATATATATATATATATATATTTATAAGAGATACAAAGATGTCAACGTGAATCGATTTTCTAATAAACTGTCCTTGTTGATTGTTTGTCGAGGCCTTCAGTTCAGCTTGTTTAAAAGCTCATGCATCATATTTAAGAAAGCATTTCATTGTGAATAGAAATCTCCACCATGCTTTTAAATAGCTAATCCTGACAGTGGGGGCCACTCAAATAAAATATCAGCTATATAAATTATCAAAAGACCAAATATATAAATCTAGAAAGAGAGAGAAGGGAGTGGGATTCAATGTTGGGGTAAAGCATTAAGTAATGCTTACAGAGAGGCATTTGAATTAGATGCTACCCAACTAGCTAACTGAGGAGGATTAAGAAGCTAATTGTACTTGGCCGATGGGTCCAAAAGAAAATCTTCTAAATAGAAAATCTCCAAGATTTCATCCGAGGTTTGTCAACTCTGTTTCTATGGTTTACTTTCCGAATTTTGAATTTCTAATTCCTCGTGTATGTATATTTCACTCAAATTTCTGTTTGAATTGGGTTTAATTACCTGTATTTCTCATTTCTCAATCAAGTTTAGTTTTTCCTTCAATACAATGACACCACGAACTACCATAGCCAAATATTTATGTCTGCTGAAAGTGGGTTCTAAGGATAATTGAGACATCCTTCACCCAATTTGACTTCAAAACTGGGTTGTGTGTGTGTGTGTGTGTGTTTTGATGATGTTGGGGGGGGGGGACAATAGCATATTTTTTGTTTTCTACTTGTTCTGTAGGTTTTTTTTCTGATTATAGAAGCAGAAAGTCTCAACCTTGCATATGTGACTAACACGTGATATTAGTAAGGGTATATTCGGGTTTTTAGAAATGTTTTAAACTTTTCATGCAAAAATCAGGATTGAGTGGTGAACGTGATATTTATGTCCAAGTAGAATGATTAAAGTGTGAAAAAAAGAAGTAAAGTGAGCTTAATGAGTTTTGGGTAAAAGTAGAGTGACCAAATTGACATTTAAGCCTTATATTCTGTATCAGCAGCTTTGTAACAGTGCATTGCATAACAAGTCTTCCGATGTGCTTCTTACTAGGCACATAGTTTGCACTTCTACTTGTAATGCTAACCAATTTTAATTTTGGATTTTGGAAGAAGGTTTAAATTTGGTCCTTGGTTCCAATCTCTATACGGGCCACACTTTCCTAAGAAAAAAAGTTTT
>CM028377.1:55800273-55855783 GCA_013146195.2 Codonopsis lanceolata | reverse complement strand
CTGCCAAAGAGGTAACTAGTTACGTTTGATTAATATTAAGTGATTACAAAAAAATTAAAAATCCTCGAGTGGTAATTTGGTCAAGTTGGGGTGTCAGGCAGAGTAGAAATGTAGAACTCTACTACTATAGCCTCATCGGAGAATTGGAATGTGGAGGCCCTTAGATATTTGGAGGTCTCAGTTTCACCTTTGCAATTGCAGTGGTCGACCTCTTCAAAATAGTTTCAAACGTGTTTACAAGAAAAATTACATTTTGAAAATTTCGATTTAAAAACGCTACACCAAACGAGCCTTAATGAAGAAGAAATCATGCATAAGTTGCAAAAGAGAAGATAGACACAATGTATGGGTAGGAGATTCATAGCTATATATGGAGAGCATAATAGATCAAAGGAAATCATTCAAGGGGACGTGAGAAATATGAATATTTGAAAGACTGCAACTCAAGAATCAAGATAGGCAAGACTATAGAAAAGGTTTGCAATGGTGACAAAGAAACTAGAGAAGAATCTAAAAGTGATCGATGTATTTTATACGTCGATTTAGTACTTTTATGACTTAAATTGAGCGATTTCCACGAGGCTTTTGGCTACTGATATGTGTTTTTTAGTTGTTTTATGAGTTTCAGGGTTTTAGGTGAAATTATATGAATTATAAGGCTTTTTGGTGAATATTCCAAGAAGGGGCCAAAGTGTAAATTGAAGAATAAATGGCAAAGGAGCAGTCTGAGGACCTTGCGGCCACAAGGTATTATTACCTTGCCTCCGCAAGGTAGGCAGTGAGTCCAGCAGTTCAGCCCCGGATATTGAAGACCTTGCGGACCAGTAATGACCTTGCGGCGCAAGGTAGGCAGAATCGACTTTCAGAGGTTTTCAAGCCAGACTAAAATTCCTAACCCCCTACAACTCCTTGGTATAAATAAAGGACGGTAGCTAGAGCTCAAGGACGACCAGAAAGTAGTTTTTGATAGTTCTAGCATAAGATTTAGAGTGTATAACATAATTTAGTTATTGTAATTATAGTTTTGAAGATCGATCCATGTATTCAATCATCTCCATGTGCTGTTCATCTTCGAGGATGAACTAAACATCCATTAATCTAGGAGTTGGGAGGTAACTTATATCGAATCTATGCTTTAATTATATTTTTATTCATTAAATTCTTGTTGATTGTGGTGATTATCAATCCCTCTATTATTTCACTTTGAACAAATGAATGTAATCGTGAATAATAAAGGCCTAGAGGTGCGGATAACTGCATGATCAATGTGCATATGTCGTACACTGGCTCACCATCATGATAAATTGAACCTATCGATGCACGAGAGTGATAAGTTAGGGTCAGGTTCATATATATGACCTAAGTGATAGTTAGGATCATATGTTCTTATTATTTGGAGATGGAAACTGAACGGTAATTTGACAGACTATATCTATATTTTGTGAACGAACCCAAGAAATTGAATGATACTTTATCAAAATAAGCCATAGAGGAGATACAAGTGAAACCATAATCCTAGATTTCCCTCCACCATAAGATCTTCATAACCTGTGATTGCTGCTAAATTAGTTAACTTTAGAATAATAATTAGTTTAGATTAAAATCAATATAAAACCCCCCCTTAGTTTAATAATTTGTTACCGATAATCGTGCTATTCGTGATCTTCTTGTCTTTGTGGTTCGACCCTTGCTTCCCAAAACTATTCTACAATAGTCTTGTCCACTTGCAATGAAATAATTAAAATAAGACATCGATCAAGTTTTTGGTGCCGTTGCCGGAGACAAGCTAGTTTGCATAGTTAGTTTGTTGGTAGAGTAATTTTTAATTTCAATTTTTATAAAAATAAAAATACAAAAAGATTTTATTTGTTTTTAGTTAGTTGTTTTAATTGCTTAATTTATTTTATGCACGGTCGTAGATCTTTGAATCCTAAACTGGTAGAACTAAATCAAGATATAAATAATATTGGAAAGAATCAAGAAAATCTTGATAATCTAGCAACCCAGCCTGATAATCAAGAACAATTGAATCAAGAGGATCCTCTGGTTGATCCTCCAATGGACAATAATAATCTAAATCCTGAAAATCCGATTCATCCGGTTAATGCGAATCAAAGAGAAGAAGAACCTGCTTGAAGAAATATAGAAGTAGTAGTAAATCAAAGAACTATTAATGATTATAGTAGACCTACGTTGAATGTAGCAACATCATGTCTAGTCTTACCAGACGCAGTAAGGAATTTCGAATTAAAAGGTCATTATTTTAATATGATACCTTCTTTTCATGGAATGCCTGCTGAAGATCCGATAAGTTTCCTTAGAGAATGTGAGTATATGATAAGTACCTATCCGCTAGGAGGATTGACTGAAGACCAAGTAAAAATGAAATACTTTCCAAGTGCATTAAAAGAATTGGCGAAAAGATGGTTTATGAATCTAGCACCTAGTAGTGTTTATACTTGGACTCAACTATATGATTTGTTTATGAGTAAATATTATAAACATGCATCTCTTACAGAATACAGAAAACAAATCATGTCTTTTCAAAATGAATCAGGTGAAACATTCCATGATGCATGTGATAGATTTAAAAACTTACTTATTATGTGCCCTAATCATAATCTGTCTCAAGATGTGTTAGTACTTCAATTCTATCATGCTCTTTCGCCTGCTTTACAAACTATGGTTGATAGTGTGGCCGGTGGTTCTATTAATAGAATGACACCAGTTGCACTAGAAGAATTATTTGAGATGTTGAGTGCAAATTCTCAATAGAAAAGTGCAAGAGGTAAAAGTAGAAATTTATTTCAAGTTCAAGAAAAACTTGATATACAAGCTCAATACGAAAATTGGCCAATTCAAGAAGCATGTTCCATGTGTGGATTATATTCTCATGCTACTAATTTTTGTCCATCTAGTACTATGTATTCTGAACAGGTGAATGCCATGAACATGTACCCTCAAAGACAAAGGAATGATCCTTACTCAAACACATATAATCTTGGTTGGAGGAATCATCCTAATTTTTCATAGGGAGGAAATAAACCATTACAAACTCAACCACTTCAACCTCAACAATTCTCAAATCAAGGTCAATTGCGAATTGAAGAAGTCTCAAATCGGATGGAACACACAAAGGACAAGTTGCCCTTAACAAATATTTGCTAGAAGAGGTAGAAAATTGAAGGGAGAAACTTGCAAAAGTTATGAATGAGAAAAGAGAAGAAGGGAAGTTCCCTAGTCAAACTGAACAAGCAAAATCTATCACTACTCTGCGAAGTGGTAGAGTAATTGGAGAAGAGGTAAGTGATCCTATTCAATCTTCTGATGTGCTTGAGAAATTAGATAATTCTGAAAAAGAAGTTGAAAAGGATAAAAATGAAAATAATCAACCAAATAATCAAGAAGTAGAAGAATTGTCAAACAAAGAAAGTGAAGAAGAAGTAACTCATGAAAAAGAACAACAAGAAGAGGAACCTTATGTGGCACCACCGCCATATATTCCTCCAATTCCGTTCCCTAGAAGACTTATGAAAAACAGAATGGATAAACAATTTTCGGAAATTTATAATATGTTATCCAAAGTGAATGTTAACCTTCCTTTGCTTAATGTTATTAAAAATATTCCAGCCTATACCAAGTTTTTCAAAGATCTTCACTCTAAGAAACACAAATTCGAAAACAATGAAAAAATTATTGTTTCTGAAAACTTAAGTGCAGTAGTACAACCTGAACTTCCCCCTAAGTTGAAAGATCATGGTAGCTTTAATATCCAAGTTTCATTGGGTAGTTCTAAAAAGATGAAGGCTATGTTAGATTTAGGAGCAAGTATTAATTTGATGCCTTTTGCAGTCTATAAACAATTAGGGTTGGGAGAACTGAAACGCACTAATATGTCCTTACAATTAGCCGATCGTTCAGTCAAACATCCTTTTGCGTATAGTAGAGGACATCCTAGTTCAGGTTGATAAATTAATCATTCCGGTTGATTTTGTGGTTCTAGAGATGGAAAGGAAAATATGCACAAATAATGAAGTCTCTATCTTGTTAGGCAGACCTTTTATGGCCACTGCCAATACAATGATAAATGTTAAGAATGGTAAACTCACAATGTCAGTCCTAGGTGAAACTGTAGAAATCTCAGTTTTTGATGCAATGAATAGACCGAGTGACATGAATGCATGTTTCTCAATTGATGAAATTGAAAAATTAACAACTCAAACCTTTGAAGAAAATTGTGACGATGATGATTATGAGAAAGATGTGTTTGTAAGTTATGATGATAGAACTTTCTCTCACATAAAATTTGACATTGATGAATTAGAAAAAGAGAACTTCGAGAGGCTGACGAAAGAAAAGAGAGAGAAAGATTAGAAGCCCTTAAAAATAAAGATAAAGATAAAATGGAAGAGTCTGAATCAGAAAATAATTCTGATAAAATAGAAAAAGAAGAGGATGAAAATAGTGATGAAGAAGAAGTGGAAATTCTAAAATCCCTTTTTGAAGGAATAGAAGTAGAGGATGAAAAAGTAGAAAACATTGAGGAGGTTAAAGAAGAAACGATTAAACCTGAAAATTCTGAATTCATTCCGTCTGTTAAATCTCCTCCTAAATAAGAATTAAAGTCATTACCACCCCACTTAAAATATGCATTTTTAGGGGAAGGTAAAACTTTGCTTGTTATAATTGCTGCAGATTTAACAGAAGAACAAGAAGCAAGCCTATTAAAAGTTTTATGGACACATAGAGACACCATAGGTTGGTCCTTAAAAGATTTAAAAGGTATTAGTCCGTCTATGTGTATGCATAAAATACATTTAGAAGAAGGTAGTAAACCTTCTAGGGAAAGACAAAGAAGACTTAACCCTCACATGGAAGAAGTAGTGAGAAAAGAAGTCCTTAAGCTTCTCGATGCGGGTATAATTTACCCAATATCTGATAGTAAATGGGTTAGTCAAGTTCAAGTAGTTCCTAAGAAATCAGGAATTACAGTAGTTAAAAATGATAAGGATGAATTAGTTCCTACACGAACTGTCACCGGTTATATATTGATTTGAGGAAATTAAATGCGGCAACTAGGAAGGACCACTTTCCCTTGCCATTTATTGATCAAATCCTTGAAAGACTAGCTGGTCATGAATATTATTGTTTTCTTGATGGTTTTTCTGGCTACAACCAAATCCCAGTAACACTCGAAGACCAAGAGAAAACCACCTTTACATGTCCCTTTGGTACCTTTGCATTTAGGAGAATGCCCTTTGGACTTTGTAATGCCCCAGCTACTTTTCAAAGATGCATGATTTCTATATTTTCAGAGTTAGTGGAAAGATGTGTGGAAGTATTCATGGATGATTTCTCAGTATTTGGAAATTCTTTTGACCATTGTCTAGAAAATCTTACATCGGTTTTGAAAAGATGTTGTGAAACTAATTTGACCCTAAGTTGGGAGAAAAGTCATTTCATGGTTAAACATGGAATTGTCCTAGGTCATGTTGTGTCTAATAAAAGAATTGAAGTCGATAAGGCAAAAATTGAAGTTATATCACAATTACCTCCCCTAACTTCTGTCAAAGGTGTTAGATGTTTTCTAGGACATGCAGGTTTTTATAGAAGATTTATAAAAGATTTTTCAAAAATCAGTAAACCTCTATGTAATCTGTTGGAAAAAAACACCGAATTCATTTTTGATCAAGAATGCTTAAACGCATTTAATTTATTAAAGGAAAGATTGACAACTGCCCCAATTTTAACCGACCCCGATTGGTCTCTCCCTTTCGAGATCATGTGCGATGCTTCAGATTTTGCAACTGGAGTTGTGTTAGGTCAAAGGGTAGATAGGAAACCACATGTAATTCATTATGCCAGTAGGACATTAAATGATGCACAACTTAATTATACAACAACAGAAAAAGAATTTTTAGCAGTTGTATATGCATTAGAAAAATTTAGACCATATTTGTTGGGATCAAAAGTCATAATATTTTCTGATCATGTAGCTTTAACAGGTCTTGATATCTCATGTCATGTTACATACCAGGGGTACAAAATTGGGGTGCTTATAGAGCCCCTCAACGATGGAGTTTACTGGTAACCCGAATCTTACCGAGTAAATGAACATCGTTGATAAAAAATAGACTCCCAAATTTCGTGAAAATTATAATGGGGAGTAATGCAACAGGTAGTAGTTATAATGCAACAGTTTATGATGCAGTTCAAATCTCACTGTTGGAATATGCTCCTTGATAATTTACTTATCACCTTGCATATTATATATATATATATATATATATATATATATATATATATATATATAATGATTTGCTTATTCCCATTATAGTGAGTCATCACTAGTGGTTAAAAGGTCTGCGTACCGGTTAGCGTGGCAACTAGTGTGACATCACATAGGTCTTAGATTAGGTGTGACCTGATCAAGTCCTACCTTCCTACATGGTGATCAAACAGACCAGTACTTCATATGCACTAGCACCAGCAGACTTGTAATAGCGTCAAAAGTTTTCAGCAGACTCGTCACCAGCAGACTTGTCATATGCACTAAAGGACATTTTGAAGACTCGTCACCACCATACGTGCTACAGTGACAAAGTTTCTCAAAGGACTCATCACCAGTAGACCCATCATGTGCATCGCAGAATACCTTGAAGACCTGCCACCAACAGACTTGCTATGGTTTGAACATTCAAAAACTTAACCAGCAGTCTTTTTCTACAAAAGACTCATACATCAAAATTGAACCTCTCACCAGCAGACTTGGTTTTGTACGTGCTACAAGGAGACAAGATTGCTGCAGTTCGAAACAAGACATATACGTTAAGCTTCAATGTTATTCAAATCTTTATAAAGCCTCACACTACTGATACTGCAAGACTTTCTCGCCTTCTCAGTCACGTGGTCTGAAATTATCAAAAGAATCTACTTTATCGGACAGATCATCTGACAGTGCATCAATGAATCAGACTTATCCTTCAGCGACTTATCATACAGTCTGAGAGGGTAATAGTTCAAAGATCTAAAGAATGAAGTCTTTTATCCAACAGTTAAAGATCTATTGAACAATATCTTTATCAATCAGTCCTCAAAGACAAATCATTCAACGGATACAAAATCTATCAACAGATCTCAACAATCAAAGTTCTCCGGTCTATATAAGAAATTAGGGGTGTGCACGGGCCTAAGTCTGTGGGCATTGGCAATGCCCAGTATAGGCCCATCAGGTAGCGGGCATCATTTCAAAAAGCCCAGTATTGTACACAAGCCCATTGGCATCAATGGACGGGCTTTCAACGGGTGTTGGGCGGGCACGGGCTTGATGGGCTTTATTTTCATGTTTTTAAATATTTTTACCATTCAAACTTCATTGCCATGGAGTTTTGAAACAAATCTGTGTTGTGTAACTGATACCTGCAATATTATTAGCCCAACAATCCAATTGTTTTTGCCCACACCATTATTATTAACCAAACAGTCAAAATATGAGGAGAGAGAAAATAAAACATTGATTGAAACCTATCAAATTCTACATCATCATTCATATATATGAATACAACAAACTTGAACATTCATTCCCATTAACAGTGATTCACACATATATTTTAAAAGAACTCCAGCTACAAGTAGGGAATCAAAATTCAAAACATACATATTATATAAATATACATGAATGTATGACCTTCAAACCTTTTAATCTATGTTTTGCAATTTAGTTCGACGAAGAAACATCAATGTTTTTCAACATAGATGAGAGCTTACTATATGAGAGAGAGAAAGAGAAAGGGAGAGGGCATGATTAACATGCAGTGTCACAGCTATAACCCGTGATTGGTTTTGGGAAAACTCGATGAGGGTGGCGACGGGACGACAAGGCTGAAGCGGCGAGTGGGATGGCGAAGCGGAAGCAAGGGAAGACGACTGACAGACAACTACGGCGTTGAGCTGTTGAAGCGTTGATTGTTCAAGAACGAAGATGAAAGGTCAAACCAACGTGAGGCTGCCTGCGGTACCTTAGTAACTAGGTTATAGAATTATTGAATCTGAATGAGTGAATGAGATACATATAGGATTTTAACTTTCACTGTTTCAATTATTGTATATATATAATTATATATTATAAAGTATAAACTATTAAACCTTAACATGTTAACAAAGTATAAAAAATGAAGTATTAAACATGATGGGCCGGGCTGGGCATAACGGGCAAGGAAAACTGGAGAGCCCAGGTGTGCCCGTGACCGCGGGCATCTAACCTCTCTAAAGCCCAGTACTGTGTATCAGCCCATGGGCACGGGCACAATGGGCCGTGCATAGGCGGGCGCTGCGAGCTGTACGGGCTTATGGGCTGGGCTGCTCACCCCTATAAGAAATATACCTTCTTCTTCAAGAGCAAGTGTGTTGAAAAGACACCTGCAACAAGAACTTCAAAGAAGCTGTAAGATCTACAAGAGATTGTCTTCACCAACGAATCTCAGATCTTCACAGAAGATTGCAGTGAGCTTACCTAGACCTTAGCAAAACACTCTCTGTGGATTGTTAGGAAGAAAAGCTCGAAGAAGAAGAGAAAGAGAGATCAGAAACTTCAAAAGACAGAGATCATTGTCTTGGTCAAGAACCAAACTCTTGATTAGAGTTCTTCACCCTTCTTCAAGGAACTCTGCCTTTAGCTAAGCTTCAGGATCCCATTCCTAAAGTTAAAGGTCAAGCTCTTGGATCGTTCTACAGATAGATTTCAGATGGTACCCAAGGAAGATGAAGAGATGTCTGTAAATATTGCATTCATATCTTCAGATTTGTATTCCTTTACAAATGTTGTCAATTGTGCAATAATCACTCATCATGGAAGGTCGAGTGTTTTGCACTCAATCGTTCAGATAATTTTTATCTGAACGACCTTGAAAATTCTCTTCTCATATTTGTTTCTCGTTCTAGTCTCCTATAAGCTTTTATAAAATGATTTATTCTCTGATGAAAATTCTCTTTACTTAAGAATTTGTTTACAAATAATTAAGTTCAGATTAAGGCTTGAAAGGACGAGGACAGAAACTGTACATAGAGTGTCTAGGCTGATGTAATCTGTAATTTATCCTTGAATAAATTCAGATGTTCTTTCAAATAATTTACCTTTCAGTCTTTATCTCTCTATAAGCTTTTATAAAATGATTTATTCTTTGAAAAGTTATTCTCTAATGATTCCTTAATTCAGCATTTGGAAGAAAGATCAAGTGTGCTGTTGTTCTGATCATATATTCGTGTACAACCACTTAAGACTTCTCTAAATCTAAGCCTTTCTATTTCCGCTACTTAAACTCTTCGAAACAGGCTTTTGATTTTCAGGCAGTTCACTAGAGGGTTGACAACTCTACTAAGAGCAAGTTTGCTGTTCAGTACTACCAACAGACATGTTTAACACATTAACTGTCTATGCCATTAAAACCCATGCTTTAACCGTAACTAAAAGAAAAGTTTTAAAATGACATCATATGCTATTCACCCCCCTCTAGCCTATTTGAGCATCATTGTGGACCAACAATTGGTATCATAGCCAAGCTCTTTAAGCTATATGCCAAGACTAACCACCTGAGAGTTTGATCCTCGAATGCTCATCCCAAATGCATGTCAAAAGAAAATTTTGTTTTGATCTTTAAAAACTTTTGACAAGGATTTCATTTGAGATAAATCTTTTGAAAAACGTACTTATTTTGAAAAATTATTTTGTTTTCAAAAATTTCATGAGATAGAAAATTTCCATGATGATTATGGGATAATTATTCATATGACATATATACATATCAGTTGGCACTATGAATAACTATTCCTCATATGTATAACACTCTGATGAATGCATTAATTAAAAGGATTTCTGATTCGAACTCTCTTAACATAAGATTAACGATTGTAATCAATCCAACACCTTCTCGAGAGAAAATTTTCTTAGTTAAAAATTTTGGAACTTCACTGCAAGAGAATTTTAAAATGATTCCTATTCTCTTGAAAAAGGTTAAGAGTCAAAAACTCTATATTATGAAACATTGATTGATCCCTCTATTATATGGTATTTAGTTTCTGGGAACTTGACCTATATTTCAAAGAATTATTAGAATTTAAAATATAAGAAATATGAATCAAAGATCTCATAAGCTATTGCAAAATATGTGTTATGGATAAATGTTGTGTCTATGTATGCTGTGTCCATGGATAATAGCCTAACACCTATTTATTCATAACACCCATTTTGCCACCCTGTATGTTTGTATGTGAGCGTGTGTGATCAATTGCTTGTAGTCTGGAAGGGCTTCTAATTGCCTTTTCTATCTATCATTTCTAGCAAATACTTTCGTAAATGCTGTAAAATGTGCGAGCCTGACTCTGATCAATTGCTTTGTAGGCTGGAAGGGTTTCTAACCGCCTCTTCTATTTATCGATTCCACCAAATATTTTTATTGATGCTGTAAAATGTGCGAGCCTATCTGCATCTTCCGCTAATGGTTGGACAAGGGTCATCGTGGAGAAACCCTTTGGCCGAGATTCTGAATCCTCAGCTGCGTTAACTAGGTCTCTCAAGCAATACTTGGAAGAAGATCAAATTTTCAGGTGGAGTACTTTTTTGATTGTTTGGTTATGTTTTATGAAAAGAATAGGCTGCAGTTTGAATTTATTTATTCTTTATTTCTTAACAGGATAGATCATTATTTGGGGAAAAAGCTAGTGGAGAATCTTTCAGTCCTTCGCTTCTCCAATCTTATTTTTGAACCCTTATGGTCTAGGCAGTATATAAGGAATGTACAGTCTATATTTGCTGAAGATTTCGGAACTGAAGGACGAGGAGGGTAATTTTCCTTCATAACCCAGCAGTTAATACATATCCAAGTGTTCTAAGAACTCATATATCTTTTTCTTCTGTGCTATTCCAAATACTTCGACAATTATGGAATAATTAGAGACATAATGCAGAACCATCTGCTTCAAATGCTTGCTATTTTTGCCATGGAAACGCCTGTCAGTTTGGATGCAGAAGATATCATAAATGAAAAGGTCTTCAATTTTAAAACAAGCTTTTCAATTAACCTTTGTCTCCACGAATGTTTCTAACTGTAATACTATGTTGTTTCTAGGTCAAAGTTTTACGATCCATGAGGCCGCTACAACTTGATGATGTAGTCACAGGATAGTATAAGAGCCACACAAGAGGAGGTGTTAATTACCCGGCTTATACTGATGACAAGACTGTACTGTGTGACAGCTTTGTTATAGGCCCGGCAGTGTATTATTTGTTTTTGTATTAAGATCAACGAGATTGGATCTCTGGCCTTAAGACAAAAACTGGAAACCGTGATTTAGATCTGCATGGTGTGAAAATCCAGCGAGTCTCCCAGGATATTGACCTTACGTGATTGAATGTTTGGCAGATCTTCAAAGCTCAATCACCAACGAATGCAACCGTTGCTGTAATCTCTGTAGGGCAGAAGGGAGAGTTTAGAAAAGAGCAGAATTTTCGATACAAAAAATCTGGTTTGAAGGAGTATTTAAATGTCAGTTGGGATGACGGTTGGGAGCAGTTGGAGGCGGTTGGCTGTCTGAAAACAGACACAACCGTTGGAACAGAACAGACATAAGACACAACTGTTCAAACATTTATGGTTGTCTGAAGAGACACAACCTTTTAGACAGACATAACTGATTAACCTCCTGGCGGCTGAACTTCTGAACCTGTTCAAAAGGTTCACGTTGAAAGGGTCACACGCCAAATGAACCGGTAGCAAAAAGATAGGTTCAGGCAGGCAAGCTAGCTGGCCGGCCGACCGACCAACCAACCAACCAGAGCCGAGGGCAAGGCGGCGGCGTGTTTGGACCTACACCTAGGTAGGTCTTCCCTCCTACACAAAAGTGTAGTGGCCCAAGGGCCTGAAAGCAAAGCCTCAAAGCTCTACCTTATAAGGTAGAGCTTGTTTCATTTTGTTCCCAATGTGGGATTCCCACATTTCACATTACATGACTTAGCTTATTCAAGCTATTGGAAACCAAGTTTCCAACAATCCCCCACATTGAATAAGATATCATGTAAGTTGATGACATATTGATATTTACAGAGATACAACTGAGAGTAGCTAGAGTGGAAGAGGTGGCTTTTGGCTTTGAACCTTTCCTTATGAGTTACTATCGGGAAGACTTACTAATCGGACGGTGTGTCTTGAACCGACGGTGTTTGATGTCAACCAAGACAATAGTATTCACATAGCCGCCTCAAACAACGCTTTGATTCTACGCTTGTGTTCATTTTGGCCCCGAACGCTTCCTCGGTTCTCAGGAATGTTGTTAGAAAATTTTGCCTCGAAATTTCCATAAGATCGGCCGCCTTACATTCACATAGGTGATTTCTTATAAAGGGTGTATCCTGTCGGACTCGCTTGATCAAATCAAATCACAAGAATCATTAAAAGCGTTGCTTATCCTAAACCGTGACAGTAACACTAGTGTTTTCACCATAGGAATGAGTAGGAGCGTGAGTCCGTTAGTGTTAACAAGTGAGATCAATTAGTTTGGTTGTCCCTTTGAACCTAGACCATGGGGTTGCTAATCAACTAGGTGGGGTTTTCCGCTAAAGGTTTCTTTATTTCATAGGCTTGAGGCCCATTCCCTTCGATGAACTGCATACTAACTCTCTGGACAATCCTTTAGTTAATGGATCCGCTAGGTTGTCCTTAGATCGAATATAATCGATGGTGATCACGCCATTGAGAGTAGTTGCCTAACGGTATTGTGTCGTCGCCTTATATGGCGGGACTTACCATTATACATGTTATTTTGTGCCCTTCCAATTGCGGCTTGACTGTCGCAATGGATGCATATAGCTGGCACTGGCTGTGGCCATGCTGGAATATTTTCAAGGAAGTTACGTAACCATTCAGCCTTCCTCACCGCTTTATCTAAGGCGATAAATTCCGAATCCATAGTAGACCTTGCAATGCAAGTCCTGCTTTGGAAGATTTCCATGCAATGGCACCGCCACCAAGAGTGAATACAAATCCACTTGTTGACTTGGAGTCGTTAGTATCGTAAATCCATTAGCATGCCATCGTATCCTTCAATAATCGCCGGATACTTGGAGTAATGCAACCCGTAGTCCTTAGTGTATCGAAGATATCTAAGAGTCCTTACAATGGCTTTCCATTGATCGGGCCGGATTACTTGTAAACCGACTCAATCGGTTAACTGTTTGCGCGAGGTCAGGGCGCGTGCAGTTCGTAAGATACATAAGACTTCCAATGATTCGAGAGTATTCAATTTGAGATACGCTCTCGTGTAGGTTCTTTTTGAGATGAAAGTTAGGGTCGATTGGAGTCTTAGCAATGCTTGTATCACCGTTGCTAAATTTCTCTAGCAATTTCTCAATATAATGAGATTGTGATAAAATGATCTCCTCGGATGTTCTAGATATTTTAATACCTAGGATGACATCGCCTAACCCTAAATCTTTCATGTCAAATCTGCGGCCAACATCTTTTTGGTGTCTTTGATCATGTGATTATTGCTACCAATAATTAACATGTCATCAACGTAGAGACAGATAATGACGTAACCTTGTTGTGTATTCTTAGCGTATACACACTTGTCACATTCATTAGTCTTGAAGCCATTAGCAAGTATAACGTCATCAAAACGTTTATGCCATTGTTTTGGTGCTTGCTTTAGACCGTATAAAGATTTGACCGGCCGATGACCTTAGTTTCATTGCTCGGAGCAATAAAGCCTTTCCGTCGTTTCATATAAATTTCTTCTTCAAGTTCACCGTTGAGGAAAGCGGTCTTGACATCCATTTGATGTATCTCGAGACCGTAGTGCCGCGAAGGCAATTAGTAGGCGAATTGAAGTAATTCGAGTAATCGAGCATAGGTGTCAAAATAATCAACACCTTATTTTGATTAAAACCCTCGCGACTAGCCGGCCTTGTATTTATCAATGGACCCATCAGTTTCAATTTTCGCTTGAAGACCCATTTACACCCTAGGGGTTTGCAACCTTGGGAAGGTCGACGAGCTCCCTGTGTGTGGTTTTGCATAATGGAAGATATTTCGCCGTTGACGGCTTCCTTCCATTGTGGAGCCTCGTGAGTAGACATTGCTTCCTTGAACGTACGTGGTTCATTATCCACGAGAAACGTGGTCACAAAGTCTGGTCCAAAGGTCTTACTCGTGCGAGCTCGCTTGCTTCGACGAGGTTCATCAATGTCTTCATCTTGATGAATACCTTGATCAATGGCCATAGGGAGCTATTGCTTGTGAGGTGTTATCTTGTTCGTCAATTGACCAAGGAAATGAGCGCTTTTATCAAGTATCAACTTTTAGAGGAAAGATAGCTTCAAAAAACGTGGCATTTCTTGATTCCATAACGGTATTCACCTCGATTTCGGATTATCGATTTATGGACTAAGAACCGATAGGCGCCGCTATGGGTTGCATAACCAATAAAAGTACAATCCACGGTTTTGGAACCAATTTTAACCTTTTTAGGTGGTGGGATAGCTACTTTAGCTAGGCACCCTCACACTTTGAGGTATTTGTAGGATGGTTTTCGACCATGCCATAATTCATAAGGCATTTTGTCCAATTTCTTGTGGGGAAGCTTGTTTAACAAGTAATTGGCAGTGAGCACCGCCTCCCCCACATTTCGCTGGTAGACCGGATTGAAGCAATAATGCGCTCATCATTTCCTTTAAGGTTCGATTTTTTCTTTCGCAATCCCATTGATTGTGGGCTATATGGGGTGTAACTTTGTGAATAATCCCGTGGTCAGCACAGAAGTCTTTGAAGGGAAAAACATATTCGCCTCCTCGATTAGACTTAAGAATTTTTATCTTCTTTGAAAGTTGATTCTCGACTTCGTTTTTGTAAAGTTTAAAAGCTTCGAAGGCTTCAACTTTACTTTTTAAGAGATAGAGATGACAAAACCGAGTACAATCATCAATAAAGGTGATGAAGTATTTGTTTCCGCCATAAGATTCTATGGATTTTAAGTCACATAGATCACTATGAACCAAATCTAATGGTGCCGTGTCACGCCGATTGTCTTAAACGACGTTTGTTTGCTTAGCTTCAACGCAAGTATGGCATTTGTTATTTTTATTAATGCGACTTGGAGGAATTAATTCCATTTTCATTAATCGTCTCATAGAGTCATAGTTAACATGACCTAATCGATAATGCCAAAGATCAAAATGCTCAAGCAAGTAAGAAGAAGATGGTGCTGTAGCACTTTTATTATCAATTTTGTATGCGGTGTTAACCACCATTACATTACACTTAAAAAGGCCCTCATCGAGGTAACCTTTACCAATAAAAACCCCACTCTTACTTAGGATAAACTTGTCCGACTCAAAAGCCAACTTAAACCCATGTTTAACCAAAAGAGAACCGGAGATCAAATTTTTGCGAATGTCGGGAACATGAAGGACATTGGTTAGCACCAACTCCCGCCACTGCCATTTTCGTGGTCACTTGGCCTTTGCCTTCCACTCGAAGTAGATGAATTGCCCATGAAAAGCTTCTCCCTGACGTCACCTTGTTGTAAGCCGAGAACATCTTGGCATCGCCAGATATGACGCTGTCCGCGCCGGTGTCCACGAACCATTCGCGGCCCGTGCCAACCATGTTTGTCTCGGAGACAACACATATCATGCTGATCTCTTCATCAACCATGTTTGCTTCATGCTTGACCCGCTTCTTCCCGCGGCACTCAGCAGCTTTGTGGCCGACCTTGTCGCAGTTCAAACACTTGCCTTTGAACTTGTAGTTCTTGTGCTGTTTGGGCTCTTCGGCCGAGGATTGCTTGTGCTTCTTGGAACTTTCAGCGGCGTGCTTGCGCTTGTTGCCCCTCGGGTCTTGCTCAACGACGTTGGCCCCGTCCACAATGCGGTTGTTCCTTTTATCCGCCACTTTGTTGTCTTGTTCAATCCGCAGCCTTAGGATCAAGTCTTCGAGAGACATGTCTTTTCGCTTGTGCTTGAGGTAGTTTTTGAAGTCCTTCCAACCTGAGGGAGCTTATCGACACCGCAACAACCTGGAAAGGCTCGGGGAGTTGCATACCCTCGGCTTCCAACTCATGCAACAAAACCTGAAGCTGCTGAACCTGAGAGACAACAGGCTTAGTATCGACTATGGCAAAGTCAAGAAAATGAGCAACCACAAATTTCTTATGACCGGCGTCCTCGGTTTTGTACTTTTTCTCTAAGGACTCCACAGTGCCTTAGCACTCTTAAATGGGCTATAAATTTTATACAAGGAATTATTAAGTCCATTTAGAATGTAATTGCAACATAAGAAATCTGAGTGCTTCCACGACTCTGGCGCCCATCGTGGTCCCGTCTGCCTCGTTAGGGTCTAGACGGGTCAAGCTTTTTTCAAGCATTTGGATAGATTCAAGGTGGTCAAGTAAAAGAGCATTTGTTGCCATCTCTTGAATTCTTTTGAACTTTTCGGTCGCCGCCATGGTGAGCATGAATCGGGCGGTAGGCGGGAGTTGCAACAACAAATGGGTCGCTCGACTACAACAACAATTTCCTTTGTTTTTTCAAAAGTAGTCATTGCTGTTTTTAGAGTAAACAGAAACAGAAATAGGTATGAGTCTGTTTGTATAAGCAGGAAACATATATAGAAACTGAACTAAAATACAGGCTGATGTAACAGAAACAGAAGTTGAAACTGTAATAGAATCAAAGCTGTGAAATCTGGTTCTAAATCAAAAACCAGAATCTGTTAATTTCTGCTTTGGAAACAAACTAAACAGATTTAAAAGTGAGGTTGAATCTGTAATATACACAAGTCTGTAAAACTGGATCTGTAGTAACATGCAGAATCAGATGAATGTAGTAACATTCATAAACATGTTTGCAATTTGTTGTGAGAACTGAAGCAGCAGAAGCAGATTACTACAGTAACAGGTATGAGTTTGTAGTTTTGTGACATAAACAAATTAAGAATTTTCTGAAGTCTGTAGTGTGCAGAATCTGAATCTGTGTGCTGTAAAACAGACTGGTTTTTGTATACTGAAGGTGTGTTCTGGAATTGGCAGAATCAGTAATCAGTAATCTACAACAGATTGAAGCATGCAGACTTGTGATTGAAGATAAGCAGAAGTCAGAAACAGGAGTCAAAATCTGTATATAAAATGTATAGAACAAGTCAAGCTTTAACGTAAAACCGATTCGTAGTATAAACAGATTAAAGTAGTTTTTATGAAAACTGGTACAGAAACAAACACAAATTATGCAGATTCTTGAGTTTTCGTGCGAAAACAAGTGAAAGTCACAAACAAAGTTATACAACAAAGATGCGTAAAATTCCCAAACAAACAAGTTTGCGCTTTTGGTGTAAACAGAAGATCTGCAGTTTCTGTATTTGAAACAGATTAAACTGAGGCAGAAACTGTTTTGGGAATACACACTTTATACAGTAAAGGTACTGCAAAATCTGTCTTTCAAACAGATGAAAAACAGAAGTGTAAACAGGTTTTGTAAAATAGGTAAGTTCTGTGTACAGTCTATAAGTTTTATAAAACCGCACGTTACTAACATGTAACATGTAAAACTGTTTTCACTAAGCATACTGTAATCAAAGTTGAAATCTGTTTGTATAAACAAAGTTAAAACCTCGATGCGTAATCGCTTTATCACCGTCTGCAACTGCTTGTGTAAATAGTCTATAAGTTCTATGAAACTATTAACAGATTAACATGTAGAAACTGTTTTCACTAAGCATGCAGAATCAGGTTGCAGGTTTCTTAAAACTGAAACAAAATGCAGTCAGGTTTTACAAACCTGAAACAAATTCAGGATCTGTAACTAAAGACAGATTGAAAATGTAAGCGAGAGGATCGTATTTTAGATAAATGCATCGGTATTCAAAGTTAATGTTTTCCGCAACGCATTTTATAAGTTCGGAATCAGAAGTCGCTTAGAAGAAGACCTACAAACGTATTAAAAGTGTTTTGAATATGTAACATGCAGTTTCTGAATATGCAATATACAGATTCTATGTTTTGAATCTGTAAACTAAGAGCAAAATGCAGATGAGATAGAACCAGATTAATGAATGGTTCAGATTTGTTAACAAATAGCTTGTAGAATTCTGAAATTCTGTTAAACATAAACAGATTAAAGTGCTGTGATGAATCAGGAAATGACAGTGTGCTTCTGAAACTTTTATAACAGAAACAGGTTATAAACAGATTAAACACTGCAGGCTGAATGCATATTTCATACCGCAAACTGATGCACAATCAGATTAATGCAGTAAACAGCATGCAGAATATGATAATGTGCAGATTCTGTAATATGATCAGGTGTTAAAACCTTTCCAGAATCTGTTTGTGTATGTAGAATTCAGAAACTAAAACCAGACCAAAAAAGGTCTTTTGTCTTAAGATTGTTATAGGCCCGACAGTGTAGTATTTGTTTTTGTATTAAGATCAACGAGATTGGATCTCTGGCCTTAAGACAAAAATTGGAAACCGTGATTTAGATTTGCACGGTGTGAAAATCCAGCGAGTCTCCCAAGATATCGATCTTACGTGATTGAATGTTTGGCAGATCTTCAAAGCTCAATCACCAACGAATGCAACCGTTGCTGTAATCTCTGTAGGGCAGAAGGGAGAGTTTAGAAAAGAGCAGAATTTTCGATACAAAAAATATGGTTTGAAGGAGTATTTAAATGTCAGTTGGGAGCAGTTGGAAGCGGTTGGCTGTCTGAAAACATACACAATCGTTGAAACAGAACAGACACAAGACACAACTGCTCAAACAGTTATGGTTGTCTGAAGAGACACAACCTTTCAGACAGACATAACTGATTAACCTCTTGGCGGCTGAACTTCTGAACCTATTCAAAAGGTTCACGCTGAAAGGGTCACACGCCAAATGAACCGGTAGCAAAAAGATAGGTTCAGGCAGGCAAGCCGGCCGACCAACCAACCGAGCCGGGATGGGCAGGCGGTGGCGCGTGCGTGTTTGGACCTACACCTAGGTAGATTTTTCCTTTTACATAAAAGTGTAGTGGCCCAAGGGCCTGAAAGCAAAGCCTATAAGGTAGAGCTTGTTTCATTTTGTTCCCAATGTGGGATTCCCACATTTCACATTACATGACTTAGCTTATTCAAGCTATTGGAAACCAAGTTTCCAACAAGCTTAACCCCAACTTTTGCCGCAGCAGCTCTTTTGATAGATAATGCCAGATGGGATGGGGTACCCTTTCTAATGAAAGCTGGGAAAGCTTTGGATGACCGCAGGTATGTAAAAAGTCAAAGAAACTGTTAACTTATCTTCATTTAAATCTTTTTGCTTACCCTGTCTTCCCTTCCCCTAGGGCCGAGATAAGGGTGCGGTAATTTATATAACCGGAGTATCGGAACAGATCTCGACCAAGCAACAAATGAGCTTGTCATCCGTGTGCAGCCTGACGAAGCTATTTATTTGAAGATCAATAACAAGGTCCCTGGCTTGGGGATGAGATTGGATCGCAGTAATCTTAATCTTCTCTATGCAGCAAGGTAAGACCTATAATTGCTTTTGCAAACATTTATGTAATTATAATTATAATCTTCATTTCTATATGCCTTCCTGGTTTCAACTACGGATAGTAGTTGATGGTTAAGTATATTTTTCTAAATATTTGATACTGATCCAACTTAACAAAGGACCATGTGCAAATATTGAAGTACACAATATGACAGCATGACCTCTAAGTTAAAAGGATATTATTGGGAAGATGGCTTAAAAGATGAAAGTTTTTCCTTTTGCAGCCTTTTACAATGATTATGTTAATCTTTGGGACGAGAGAGTATTCTATATGGAGTAGCATATGTGGGGTTAGGCATAATGCTTGGTTGTCTTTTGCTGATTACCTGTAGAAGCCCAAAACAAGGTTGGGCCCATGTTGCTGATTAGAAGAGTATGCCTAGGTGGGGATATGGTTGGACCCATGTTGATTAGGAGAGTATGCCTATTTTGAGGATAGGGCAGGCACCAAGTTTGGTTTCCTTTTGCTGTTTACTTGTAAAAGAATGAAATCAGGTTTAGCCCACTTTGGTGATTAGAAGTGTGCACCATCCTAGTGATGTCAAATGGGCTGAACTGGGCATGTTTGAGCCTGCTAAGGCGGGCTCGGGTGGAGCTTAGCCCAGGTCTGCGAACATGAGGCAAAGTAAAGTACAGGCTGGCTTGACAAAAAATAACTTAGGCTGGTGATTGTTCCCTAAGCATGGCTTTGAATTGGACTTCTAGCGGAGCTTGGTATTTGAACTTTATAAATTGCTTTTGGCAGAGTTTAATGCAACATTATGCTTGTAGTTCAAGAATGTTTGTAGTTTCTTCCTAGAAAATGACCAAGGTTCAACACCCTGCATTATTATTTGGGTAATATTAAACATAGGATTGGGTAGGGGATTTAAGAAAGGGCCTGGACTGGGGGAGCATGCTGGCTGGGCGTTGTAAAATATCTTAGCCCAAACCTGGTCTACTCTTCTCAGGCCTGAACCAGACCGTAGTCGGGCCAAACTGGAGCTGACCCTAGGCTTGTTGACGAGCTTCAGGTGGGCCATGACCTTTTACATCACTACACCCTCCCCACCAGCTCCCAACTGTCTCAACTCCACCCTGCACACAGACGAACAAATAAAAAGTAGAAGGCATGCTCTTTCTTGGTCTGTTGGTTAGTCATTTGCTTCAACATTGATTAGCCACTTGTTAATTCCAAAATGATTGATGCATTTGCTATCCTTTCTATGGGAGAGATGGCAAGGGCACTGAGGAAAATATCTTGAGGTCATTGGTTCCAATCCCCATACCAAAGAAAAAAAAAGCAAGAAAGCAAAAAGAAGAGGCCAGAAAGTTAGATATTGGTAATATAATACTACTTCACTCCCACATCAGTGTTACTCTTGGGTTTTTAGTTTGTCCCTAATATAGTCACTTTTGGGAGTAGGTATCGAGTGCAACGGTGATTAGACGTGATTGGTGTCACAATCCAACCAAAATGCACTAAATCAGCAATCTTGTTGATGTAGAAGAAGGCAAAGTTTTTGATTTGGTGCATTTTAGTTGGTTGGTGATACAACGTCACTTATGCACGGTTGAACTCAATATTTTTTCCCCTCTTAGTTCAAATTGATTCATATAAGTCAAATTTTTGTCGTAGAAACCTAGTCACTTTTTTAAACATGTTCTTTACCAAGAATGGCGCTCAATGTGGGATGTATGTAGTATAACATAACGAAATATGACACTATCTGGACATCTTCATTTTGGATTATTGTGCCATTAAGTTTGGCATGCCACTGTAATTATGCTGAAGAATCTAAATATCTTCCCTGATTAATGGTTTTTATTTATTTTAATATTTTTGTAGATACTCCAAGGAGATTCCTGATGCATATGAGAGGCTTCTCCTTGATGCTATTGAAGGTGAAAGAAGACTTTTCATCCGTAGTGATGAATTGGATGCTGCTTGGTCACTTTTCTCACCCGTACTGAAAGAGCTGGAAGAGAAGAAAATCGTTCCCGAATACTATCCATATGGGAGTCGAGGTCCCGTAGGGGCCCACTATCTCGCAGCGAGGTACAAAGTAAGATGGGGTGACTTTTAGTGAGGTATGAATCTTTGAGAAAGGCATGGGGGTCGAGATCGGGATTGGGATGGAAGCATTTGAGGTTTCTGGTCTTTTCGGGGTTGGAGTGGGAAGGTGGCGGAGTAAGCAAACAGTTAGAAAGATATGAATACCAGGGTACTTCGTGGTCTTGGTGCTGATTTTTTCCTTTGGTTTTGTTATTTGTCAGGATTAATAGAATTTTGAAAAGGTTGTTAGTTGTTTTACTATAATAAGTTACCCCAAACAGGGTGTTTTCCCTACGACACAAGAAGCTTTGGAGTGGAAAATTTTTGTTAATTTTTTTTTATGCTATAAATGCAGAAAATGCCCACAATTTTATAAACATTGTCTTGTTGGATGGTTGTACGGTACAAGTCTTGATTGCTCACTTTTTTTGTTGTACATTTACAACTCTCAATTGGGTAATCGTGTTTGTACGGTACTCATTATCTTTTACTATGTTTGATCATGTTGCGAGTCACATTGAATAAACTTCACCATAACTTTGAGCTCCATAAAAGTGAATGTGACCTCTTTCATTCTCCACGTATGGAACGTGTATAAGTATTTTCTGTACAAAAATTCTGCAAAAACATTCGCATTTATGGAGCTGAAAAATCTGGTACAGATCGGCTTCAAATCATCTATTTCAATCATTGTCATATTTCCTGTCCCACTTTTTATAATGAGGTACGTAAGGCTGAGATTTAATGAGACAGAAAATGTGACAGGAGGTACTTTAAAGCATTTTCTGTCTAAAAATTCTGTAGTTATAGCATTCCTCCAAATATTATTATGGAAATGCTATATACATTCGGTTTTTCGATCAAGATGCTCCATATTTAGATGCAGCTTCAGGTACACTGTACAGTCAAGTCTGGAGATAGAGAAGCAAATTATAAAAACATGATTTGAAGCTTACAAGTTGAGTGATGCAGGAAGACGTAAACCAGGAACTAGAATTCTCTCCAATACTCTGACTCCTTGAAAAGATTTTGATCTTGAATATGCCTTATCAAGACATACCTAATCTATTCAATTGTTGTTAACTTCGCGTAGCTTGACTTTCTTACGAGTTTGAGGTTTGTGTGTTAAGTTTGTTTTCCCTCCCTTAAACAGTTTGTTTTGTGAACTATTGTATATTTTGTCCTTATAACTCGGATCCATCCTGAGAGCGCAAGCTCGAGCTTACTTTTTCCCTGGATTCGTTTTCAATCGTGTTCTAGTAATAAGGTTGGCCACGTTTTCAACGTGGAGAACAAAGTTTGGGTAGGCAATGCTGTCAAAAGTTGGTGGTTGTCCCATCTAAATAATAATGCATACCAGTCTTCCGTTTTAGTTCCTCCTTTTATGGATTTCTATTTCAATGACCTTTTTTCGTCTAGTCTTGGTTCTTCCATTTTCAAAGTTTCCTTTAGTTGCAACAACCTATCCTTTAGTTGTAGCAACACTTTGATATTTTTCCTATGTCATCACTAATTAATGACATGTCCAGTATTCCGCTCTAACCCTCCCCGCAACATGCTTGTTGCAATGATCCGGCCTATGGTAAAATACTACCGTATTATGCCGCCGAGTATAAGTACTGCGATAAGACATAACCTGAGAGCATGTAGCTAACTCTTTCTTCCACAAGCACAAGAATGGATCCTAATAAGCTGGTTCACAAATTCATTATAGTTGCATTGCCTCTCTTTTTTGTATGCCTATGTCTTGTTCTACCTTTTTTCCATATTTTCAAGTTCTTCAATGCAATTTATAGATCCTTTTCTAGTGAGAACTTGAGAGAAAAAGTCGTTCTCATCACCGGTGCTTCATCAGGAATTGGCGAGGTCCTTAAGTTTATGTCTTGTTTATTATTTCCTTTTTTTCTTTTTAACTTATTGCTTAAATTCTATCAGTTGATATTAATTTTTAAAGTTCATGACAGCAACTGGCTTATGAGTATGCTCTAAAGGGTGCTTATCTAGTCATAATTGCCAGGAGGGAAGACAAACTTCTAGAGGTAGCAGAGTCGGCTCGGAAACTTGGTTCCCCGGATGTTCTTCCTGTTTGTGGAGACGTAACGAATATCAAGGACTGTAAACGGTTCATTGAGGAAACAATCAATCATTTTGGCAAATGTAAGCATTGATTTCCATACTTAGTACTTATTCATACTACATAGCTTAATAAACTTTGCTGATTTATCTTTTTCTCAGTGGATCATCTAGTGAATAATGCGGGAATCTGCAGCATAAGTGAACTTGAGAGTGCTACAGATGTTAGAAATTTTGCACCCCTGATGGTACTCATCACTTCAACAGCAAATTTATTTCTCATTTCTTGTTTATTTGTAAGTACTAAACAATTTGATCCCTCGAAACATACAGGATGTTAATTTCTGGGGTCAATTTATCCAACATACTACGCGATTCCTTACCTCAAAAGGACTAGGGGCAAGATTGTTGTTAGTTCATCGTCCGGTGCATGGTTGCAGCCTCCAAGAATGAGCTTCTATGCTGTAATGAATCAGTTTTACGTACTTTTTGAAGTTTGTTGTGTATATAGATAAGATCATTTATCCAATAGTTCATTATTGCATGGTTTTCAGGCAAGTAAAGCGGCATTATTTAGCTTCTATGAAAGTTTGAGAGTTGAATTATCACCCACAGTTACAATAACGACGACAAGTCTGGGGATCATAGAGTCTGAGATGAGCCAAGGAAAATATTTAACCAAGGAGGGCATCTTCCAAGTCAATCCCAAACTAGCGGATGTCAGAATCTCTCTCTCTCTCTCTCTCTCACTCACACACACACACACTCGCACACATTTGAACCTCTATAGGTGCAATTAGCATCTTGCTTGTCGCGTAGTAGGCAAGGAGGCCATTATCCATGGATCCATGGATAATGGCTATTATCCATTGATCCATAACACCTATTTTGCCAGGCAAGAGGGACTGGTCAGTGGTCACCATAGGCCACATGGGTCGGCTGCCAGAGGCATAAGTGGCTCGAGTTGACATGTGTCACAGTGTCATGTGTACGGAGTCGGTGCATGTCTAACTATATATAGCCCTATGTCAAATTATCATGATGCTGTTTGGGCAAAAAGTGAGAGAAATAAAGTTGTAGTTCTGCTAACAGCTACAGTTTTTAGCCTCGTGGTAAAACTTTTGGCATGTAATCGTCTTCCCGGAAAATTTCATTGAATATTGCCAGAGCAGAGCGCAACATGTCCACGATATATTTGCCTTCACTCATGCTCGCTCATAAATAATCTCTCACATTATACCTGACTATACACTCTCTCTCCCCAAATAAGTCATCTTCAATTTTCAATTTGGTTTGCCTCACCAAAAAAGAGTCGCATTTCTATACTTTAAGCTTCAAATCTCCTTATATTTTCAAGTGCTTTCTTTCTTTTTGGAGACATGATATTATCTTACATGTCCTACAAAAAATAAATTTATGTAACTTTAGTGCAAATTAAAAGAAATATGTCAAAGAAAGTAAGAATTATAAAGTTTGACTTGTCAAATGCGACTCTTTTTAAAGGACGTAGGGGGTGTATAAGAGGGCGACTCACAGAAAGTCAGTGACTGTCAAACTCAAACAATTATGTCGTGCATAAGTATCTCCCAAACATTGTCATAAAACAACTCTGTCAAACATTTCTGTCAGACAACTCTGTCCGTACCAAAATAATTGTCCAATTTTGGACATGATCTTGAGCCAAAAAAGGATACCCTCATTTTGGGACAGATCTACGGAGTAAAAGTTATCGACTAAGCAGGAAGCAATTAACTCCAGGCTTTGTTGTGCAGGAGATGATACAAGGACTGCCAGTCATGAGTTCCAGAGCTTGTGCAGAAGCCATAGTCAGTGCAGTTCGTCGAGGTGATAGATATTTGACTGAACCAAAATGGATTAAACTAGTCATGTTGATGAAGACCCTTTGTCCCGAACTGGCCGACTGGTATTACTGCTCATTTTACATCCCAAGCTTCTCAGATGGAAATGCATCAGCTGCTGGCTTTTCTTCCAGTAAGATCCAGGAATAATTCCTGGAACTAAATTGTACTTATTTGAAGTGTTTAAAGGCACGCAAATTGATTTCCATCCATCATGAAAGACCTCTAATTAATCCTTATGTAGTGTGATCAAGGTTGTTCTATTGTACTCTGGAGTTGCTTGTGTATTATTGGAAGGAAGTAGGTGTAGTACAATTTATTTATCTATGTACTTCATGTAAACCTAAAAAATAAAGCTTTCTAATACAATGAAAATCAACAGTAGCGCAAGTCAAACGGTTCAAACAATTACGAAAAATTTCCACCTATACGAGAATAGTTCTTTAACGTCGTGATCAATTGAACGACTTGAAAAGTAAGCTTTAAACATATAATATACATAGAATTTTCATTTAGAAGCAAATGATGAATACCTAACAAATTCGCCCAAAATGGTTGATAGCGAGATGGTTAAATAATGGTGACAAATTCGGCCAAAATGGTTGCACGTCGAGCGATCACAAGCACGAAGCAATCACATGGGTTAGTTTTACGTTGATTCTCATCATAGACTTTTTTTTCTTTCCATTTGAGGTCCACCCTACCCCGAATATCAGTGGGTTTACTCTTAGTCACGAGGTTTGGAAAAGGGACTGTGTATTCGTTGAGTAGCTTGCCAGTTGCCATTTCATAAATCCAGATAGCAATTCCTGAATAAATCTCTTCGTCTGCACTAAGTGATCATTATCTATTTTAGGTTATCCCAACAAAACTAGGCTACACAGTGTGACAAAGTACCAATGATACCGAGGGAACACCCCGCCCCCCTCCTTTTCTATCCGACAAGACTCGAATTTGCGATCAGGTTGGATGAATCATTATTTACTAGGACGAGTCTTGGTTTCTAGTCCATACTGACATTAATTTGAAATAAGTATATAGTTGCAAATCTTCACCCGGATTTGGTCCTAGATCTTTACATGATGATTAAATAACATGTTTAGATGTATTAGACTTCTACTTGGATGCATTCCCTAAGTCTTGTGAAGTTTTGACGCTTCGAGGATAACAATTCTCCTTATCGCGTAGTTCGAGATTGAGCCGAGTGATCGTCTCGCCCTTCGGGAGTCCTTTTCTCCTATCTGTTGTTCATCATCTGAGAGGCATTCAAGCCTATTCTATAGCCCTTTGAAGTGTTAATAACCATGGGTTGTTGCCCGACGGTTTATGGTTTCATTCGACGTTTCGTTAGCGAGATGTCGCGCCTTGCGTCAGTTTCCTTCCGGGTTGTTTCGGGAGTTGTTGTGAGGATTCTGGACCTACTTTGAGGGTGGTTTGCAAAAGCCGGGAAGAGGAAACCAGGGACCATGCGCTCGCATGGCTTGCCATGATGCGACCGCATCACTCCCAGATCCCTGTTACGGGATTTTTGATGTGTTTTGCTATGTTGCCTATCCTATCCCCACCCAAACCCATCCTAAACTAATCCTAAACCCTCCTAACTACCTTAAGACATATCCTAAACACCTAATTGAGTTTTTGAAGGGATTAGAGGTGGTTAATTAGAGGGAAACAACCCTACAACTTAAACATCAATCCACTTACTTCCTAACCCTTATAAACCACAAACACACCACTTAAGCCTTCATTTTCTGCCTACCACTTCTAAAAAACGTGGGAGACTTCTTGGAGAGCTTGAGAGAAGGGTTTCTAGGGTTCTTGAGAGCCCAACCCTTGGAATCCATAGCTTGGGGCCTCCATTTCACAACCCACTCCATAGATTTGAAGAAGAGATTGAGGAGAACAAAACCCACCACTTGGAATTCCGAATTTGTGGCTTGAAGGGGCTGATTTGAGGTAAGTTACTACACCTCTTTCTCTTTGTTTTTGCCCCATTGACCCTAGGGAAAACAACCTTGGTGCTATGTGAGGTCAATGGGTGCATTTTTAGGGTTTTTCTAGAGATGCCATGAACCCTAGATTTCTAAATGTTGATTTTGCTTGGATGAACCTACTTGGGACCTTGATTATCATGATATTCATTTGTAGAGTAGCCTATTCATCCTTGCTTTGTGATTTATTCAAGTATTGTGAACATGATTGGTGAGGTGACTTGAATGCGTATATGCCCAAATGTTGAATTTGGTTGGTTAGACTTGCTTAAAACCTTGATTAGTATAATATACATGTGTAGTATAGTATATTAATCCATTTGATATGAATTATTCATGCTTTGTGGGCATGATTGGTGAAGTGACCTAAATTAGTTTATGCACAAAAATGGGAATTTGCCCTATGTTGCCTAACCAAGTGATTTGTTGGGATTTTATGGGTTTAATGAGCTTGAGAATCTTGCCAATGATGTTAGTTATGAACATAGGAGGGTATTGTAGCCCATGGCTTCTATGCCCTAAATTTTGGAAAGTGTAGATTGGACTCAACGGAGTCATTATAAGTTCGATAATGTGCTAAACGAACTTGGGTTGAAATCCTACGACGATTGGATTTTGTTTGATTAATGTTGTGAAATGCATAGTCTCCAAACTTTAAATGGAATTATGATTATGATGAACTTTATGGATTTTTAGGCTTGGGAATCAAGCCCGAATGAATATTGGGATTTTGTTGTACACTTTAATGAAATGTTAAAGTATGGATTTATGAAACACATAAGGAATGAAATGTAGTATAAAGACTCAACGGAGCCGTCGTAAGGCCGATAATGTGATAATGAGCCTTGGATTGAAACCCTACAATGATCGGGTTTTGGTTGGTGTTGTTTGTGTGCAACCGATGCATCTCGTTTTGTGTCCAAATGAGACACTCATGATATAATGACTTAGTTGGAATATATATTGAGCGTGCTTGTTAGGGCACGGAGCATTTCAGACCAACCCATGGTCTCGGGTATATTTAAGAGATGATTAAGAAAGAATTCTCTCCTTAAGGAAATTGGTCGCATGCATATAAATACGCTTGTGAGAAAGTGACTACGGAGTAGTCATGAGGTTCTTGAGTATGGTAATGGAGATGTCAATCATATACGACAATTAAGACTATAATTGAGTTCGACATGCTTAAAATAAAGACTAAAATATTAAGTCTTGAGTTGTAGATATTCTTAGACTAGCGTAGTAGTCTTTGGTTTGATTTTGAGTGGAGGATTATTGTAGACCTCACATTATGATTTATTAAGCTTATATGCTATCCTTGATTTGGGTGATGACTTGAGGAATAATGAGTACCTCAATATGTGGTTCTTGAACTAAACTTGTAAGTTAGTTGAACATGTTGGTTATATGCAAATATATGCATCGTTCATGAGATTTTGTAGAGCATTATATCCTACTTGTTTATATGCAAATATGTGCATGGGTTATGAGATGTTGTAGAGCATTATTTCCGACATGATTTAATGAGCCCGATATTAATAAACTTGGTCTCATTTGGTTTATGCAAGTAAATACCTACTTGAGCGTTTTTGGTTTAAGTCCAGCTGGCGGGTTTGGTTATAGTGTCGGCAATGAGACGATTCATAGTCTTTGGAAACAATCGCTATGAATCGTTGCATTGGTTCCCTTTCTCCTCACTATTTGGCCAATAGTGGGATGTGATCTCAAGTTATGCCATCTAGCCCGACATCGAGCTCTCATTTCTCATCCTAGGTTGGATGAATGTAACGAATACTCATTAAAGGAAAACTGATGAGTTGTGATTATTTGGGAATGAAACCCAAGGTATGATTGGTTGGGTGTTGAACCCGGATTTGGTTTGAGGATGGATCCCATGGTAAGTTTGGTTGGGTGTTGGACCCGGATTTGGTTGTAACGGTTCGATTTACGTTTCTTGTTACACATGTTTATTTATGAACATTTATATGAAAGATATTATGCTATGTGGTTTATGTGGGATTATGTGCTTTGGTAATTAAGTGCATGTTTATTGTTAGTATACTAGCATGATAACATGTTTCTTATATGCTTGTGCATTATGACATGCCATGACATAATATGCCATACAGATGCATTTAGTAACTTACTGGGTCATTATGACTCACTCCGTGTGGTTGTTTTTCCCTAGTGTGTGCAGTGATCCCGTTAGTGCGCGCGTCGACTTTGGATAGCGATTTCTAGCAGGTGGTATTCCAGGCAATAAGCTTGGAGTTAGTATTATTATTGTTATTAATTAATTGTGAGACACGGATGTAAAGTTATGTAGACTTTACTTGGGTAGAATATGTTGGTATTTTATTGTTGTGTTATTTGGGAATCGGCTATTAGCCGAGTTGTTGTATCTTTTAGAAGTTATTTTCGTTGTCCTTTCGAGCAAGTGTGGCTCGTTTATTCTAGTACTGAGTTATTGTTGTTTTTATCTCCGACAGCTTTAGTCGTGAGATCTTAGTTGGTGATTTAGCATTTGAAATAATATTGTTGTAGTTGAATTGTCCCTCCAGCATGTTATAGCCGTTGAGTGGTTGTTTATCAGGTTGGGATTTTGTTGGTTTGCCGGCCTTTGGTTGCCGATGGTTTGTTGCGCGTGTCTAATGTTGCGTCATGTGCGTCGAATTTTTGGGCCGAGAGATTTACTATCTCTTTGGTCGTTTTATTTCGAAGCCTGTAAACTCGGGTCCCATTTTGTTTTTGCTTCCGCAGGTTTTAGTTTTTATTATTCCGTATCGTCGGTATGGCTTTACCTTTCTGTTTCGAGCTTGATGGCTCATCTTTTGACTCGCGCCATTATGCTTAGCAGGTGCTTGTCTGTCTCTTAGCTTGTCCTGATGGCACGACCTTGGGATCTCGTCTTGGGATCCGGGTCGGGTCGTCACAATGTATCCAACTGCTCTAATTTCCAACTTCATTTATCATTTATGCACTAATAGTGCCTTTACTAGTTCTTATGTCTCTCTGCTTCATCTTACCTTTCTTTTACTTCTTTAAGTTCATGAATTCTATCTACAAATACTTTTTGATGGAGAACTTGAAGGGATCAGGAATAGGAGAGGTTAGTATATGACTTGACTACAACGTTTTTTTTTTCTACAGAAGCAGTCTCTCTGTTTGCAGTTGGACTTACATTGACATGCCAATTTGGCTTTCAGCAACTAGCTTATGAATATGCTAAGAAAGGAGCTTCTCTAGTCATAGTTTCCAGGAGGGAAATCCAACTTCAAAAAGTTGCTGAGGAGGCATGATGACTTGGCTCCCTCGATGTTCCTCCTATTTGTGCTGATGTATCAAATATATTAACTATAAACGATTTATTCATGCAACCGTTAACCATTTTGGCCAGTGTCAGCTTTATCTTCAACAATCCCTTTTAGCTCCATCTATGCATAAATCATGATAATATTAATTGTCTATATTTACAGTGGATCATCTTGTGAATAATACTGGAATTGTTGGTATCTGTCCACTCGAAGACGCTACTGATGTTGCAAAAGATTCCCCCATGATGGTGCCCAGTTTTCTCCATTAATTATATTTTTGCCCTCCATCATAGATTTTTTTTGTTTGTTGATTAATTTATATTGTTTTTGTGGAGTTTACAGAATGTGAACTTTTAGGGGTCAGTTTATCCAACTTACTATGCTATATTGCTATTCCTCACTTGAAAAAGACCAGGTGCAAGATTGTCAATAATTCATCTGCCAGAGCATATCTGCACCCTCCAAAAATGAGCTTCTACAATGTTATAAACTGAGTATACTTATGTAGGAACAATAGTAGCTAGAATTCTCCAAACTAATAATGTAGTTCCCAATGTAGCTTGTGAAGAAGCTACAATAGAAGACACATTGGTCACAAAAACAGTAAACAGCGGAAGACAAAATTATAAAACAGGAATTAAAACACAAAGGTTTACCAAACAATCTACAAGCCTATGCTTGTAGATCTAGCCTCATGGCAAAAAAGATTTCACAAAATGATATTAATTGTTTTACAAAAACTTTGTGAAATCACCAAACAAAATACTCTCACAATACAACAAGTCTTGGAGAGGAAAATCCCACAGAAAAACAGATATAGAAAACATGGGAAGAAACAAACAGCTTCCTAAAATCAGCTAGGAAGACAAAACAACTTCAACTCTTCAATGTAGTTCCGAATGTTGTAACATTTGAAGCTACATCCAAATTCTACACAATACTGTAATCCTGAAACTGCTTCTGAAACACTGAATATTCTGCTCTCAGCTCTCTCTTTTTCTACCTGAATTCGTGTATCATGCCTCTGCCCCAAGCCCTCTATTTATAATGTGAAGGAAACTTACACATAAAGAAGGAAACAAACTCCAATATGGAAAATGATTAGAATTAGAAATCAAATCAACTTCCTTAACTACTAGATTCACTTACCATATTGTCAAGGACTTAAAGGCATGACATTATGAAGGATTTTTACATAGATTTAGTTTCCAAAATAACTCCTAAGATTTAGGACCAAGAAACCAAAAAATCTTTAGGAAAATTTTGTTTCCAAAATTTCCAAACTTGCCTAAACACAATGACCAAGAAAGGGGAAACAAAAACTAAAATAGGTCATGCCTATTTTATCCTTACAATCCCCCCCTTTGTTGAGCCTTTCTAGTCAAATAATATGACAAGTGTTGTCACATATTCAACATAGACAAAAACCTTCAAAACCTGCATATGTTAGTAAAGAACTCCCCCTGAATATGACAATCAGATGAAAGTAATATGAACTAAATATGCAGAAGATCAACAACCAAGTAATATCTAGTTTCAATTTTGAACCAAATCCACAGAGCAGAGAGTTATAAAACAGAATATTACAGACCAAGAGTGTTTAATGTAATCAGCAAAGACAATCACAACACCACCAATTATAGAAAATAGAACCACATAGAACCACATCTTCAATCTTCAGGATCTTCAGTGCAAAGTGTAGTGGAACCGTAAGGCAGCTTTGTTCAGAGCGTAACTAGGAGCAACACTTGGATCTTCTCCCCCTATTTGTCCAGAATTCAGGGCAAGCCAAGAAGTGTACTGGGCAGCTATGCTCTAAAGAAGGACAGTTTGAGAAGTAAGTATGTCAATCTGAGAGTTGACCAGAGCAAACTGTTCAGAGATGAAAGTCACAGACATGGGAGCAGAAGGTCCTACAGAACCGAAAGCAAGTCCAACAGAAGGAGGCATTGATGCAGCACTAGAATTAGCTGCATTTGATTCTACATTGGGTAATACTGGAGTAGGAGCAGCAAGCTGTGAAGTAGAAGCAGAGGTAACAGTACAGGAACAACAGGAGCATAGGTGACAGGAGCAGGGCATCGGGATATGGATATACTAAAGGCAAATTTACTACCCTATCCCCATTTAATAGTTTGACTGAGATGTGAAGAGGGTCAAGGAGAGGGGAAAGTCTTTCTCCTACTGGGGGAACAAAGCCTTGAGCAACCAGAACCTTGTAGATAAGAGAAGGGAAGATAATCCCCCTCTGACTCTGCTAGAGATATAATCTTTCTAAACACAAAATCCCTAAAATCAAATGGTAGACCAAGACCAATCTGATATAAGATTTTAGTATGTTCTTCAGTAAGGACATTGGAATTTGTAGTAGGGGCCCAATTTGCACAACAAATCTTGTGCATAACAGCATACAAAGAGGAAAGTTGGGAAGTGCTAACATTGGCCCCTTTACCTGGCCATTTAGACACTAGACCTCCTATAAGTTATTGGACACAAACATTCAAATCAGACATTAATCTAACAACCCCAATAGCTGGAGACCCAAAAAGCTCATTGATGATTGAGGGAGAAAAGTCAAACCATTTGTTCTTTACATAGACCTTTTCAAATCTGGGATCACTAGCAGAAGAGATCCTTTTCTCAAGATTTGCATAAAAGTCAAAAATGATGTTCCTAAGGTAGGGACTTGCAGAAGATAGAGTAGCTAAAAGACCTCTATCAGTAAAGAATTGAACAAGATTTTGTTCAAGCAACTCTTCTTTGAGAAGCAATCTTTCATCCACTATTTTCCTAGAGGTATTTAACCTCAAGGAAGCAGCAGCTGTTATGAATTGAATAGAGAATGGAGTACCTAAAGCATCATCAGAGGAGGCAGGGGTTAATATAGCTTCAGATATAGCTACATTGGTCATTGCAGCTCTTCTCCTTGTGAACCTCACAGGAACCTCATCAGACTCCTCTTCTTCAGACACAACTATTTCAACAAAGTCCTGGTCAGAGTTGTCATCAAATTCTGATGAGCTGGAGGTCTTGGCAGGGCTGGTAGTAGGAGATGAAGGAATCTTCGGAGAAGCATTCTTCAGCTGCACCAAGTAATCAGCTAGTGTTCTTTCCTCATCCGAATAGCTCATGTCAGAGATATTGACTTCAGCCTCAGCAGAATGACCAGTAGAAGATGCCACTTCATGTGTAGGTGAGTCATGTTGGAAAACCTCTTTCGGGGAAGGAATGGGGTAGTCTTCATCACCTGTGTCTTCGGGAGCAGGAATGGAGGAGCTGGCATCAATAGTATGACCAGATGGTTGTGGTTAAGGAACAGACATACTCACAGCAACAAAGTCTTCTTCATCAGAATCACTCGCAATGTGGATAGCCTCTTCAAATTGACCTAGAGTTACCTTAAATTTTCTTGGCTCTTTTGATGTCTGGACCACTTGGATTATCGTAATTGCTTGGAATTCCCCTTAATCGCTTGGATTTACGCGAGCTAGGGTTTTCGATTTGGGGGAAACCAGTGAAGTCACCGGGGTTGTCTACATCAATGGCATTCCCCTTTTCTCCAGGTAATATGACAGTGAGAGACTCTGGAAGGGGTTTGGCAAGAATAATTGCTGAGTCTGGATTTATAGGAGAGGAAGTTTGAGATGATGTAGCTTCAGCAGAAGTAACACTAGAAGCTACATTGGCTGAGGGACTCTGCTTCATGGGGTCTGAGGAGCTAGAAGGAGTAGATGCCATTGAGGATTTAGGGTATCAAGAAATGAGATGAAGAGAGATTGAGGTGGTCCAAGATTCTTCAGTAACTTTGGGAATCAGTTGAACAGAAGAGAGTGTGGAGAGGATATCGAGCCTGCTACCTGAAAGATCACTTAAGACACCCTCTTAAACACATTAGCAATTAGTAACAAAATTTCAGGAATAGGAGGGGCCGTTTGTGTAATCCATAAACCAATTTTTGATTTTTGAAAACAAACCAAGGTTGACCAAATCATGTACAAGTCATCAAGGATTCTTAACAAACACCAAAAGGGCTTACCAAAATTGTACCAACCCAAGCATTCAATAACAGTATATCCTTAACAATAACTCTTAGAACATCACACAGATTAAACAACCACATAAATATTCAACATGGAATACTTTGGTAATTATTTTGAAATTTTTGAGATAAGGACAAAAATTTAATAGACTGATATTATCAAAACAGAACATGTCCTAAAATTTATGCCTAACAGATGAGGAAAACAACTCAGACAGAATCTAGTCTAATGCAGTCGCACACATGTGAAAAATGTCTAGATCATCTGAATGTAGTTCCCAATGTAGCTGCATTGGGAGATGCATTCGCCAAAATTGTGATTTTATGTACAATTTCTCAAATTTTCTTTATACAACCCATACTCATCTCCCACAAATTCCATAGGTATTTTAT
This sequence comes from Codonopsis lanceolata, assembly GCA_013146195.2. NCBI lineage: Eukaryota > Viridiplantae > Streptophyta > Magnoliopsida > Asterales > Campanulaceae > Codonopsis > Codonopsis lanceolata. The sequence continues at coordinate 55,820,503 of CM028377.1, read as the reverse complement.
TTCCCTAGGAGAATAGCTCTACTTTATTTCAAGCATATTCACAACATGCCACTTGGAACCTTTCACACTATTTACCAAGGGAAACCACTTTGCTTTTGATCAACCCATGAAATCCAAGGATTCATATATAGTCCCAAAAGAAAATTGCCACAACCTTGTTCATAAGTAGCTCTTTTCCGTTAGGTAGCTTTCATACTTTTTCTTTTAAGGGAAATCAATTTTATAAAGATCACCCTATGAGAACCTAAGTTTCATAGTACCAAGATAAATTGCCACATCCCTAAATTTCAAAAGGTAGCTATTTCCTTTGTGGGCTTAAGATTTTTCAACCTCAAAATTTTTTGGGAGAGAGAGTGAGAGAATTAGAACAAGGAAATCATAACAGGTTTTGAATACAAATCCAGGCAACAACATGTACAAAACATAAGAGATGAACCTAGTGTGCCCCCCTAAATACACAATGCAGAATACCTTCTTTTATTATATATATAGTGAGTGAAGGGTCACATAGCACATATACCGAGAGATTTCCTAAGATTGATAAATCTCTCAAAATCTAGACTCTTAGTGAAAATATCAGCCAGTTGTTTTTCAGTCCCTATATGTTCAATGCAAATAATACCTTGTTCAACCAGGTCTCTAATAAAATGGTGTCTTATATCAATGTGCTTAGTTCTAGAGTGTTGAACATGATTTTTTTTGCTATGATTATAGCACTGGTGTTGTCACAATAGATGATTAACACTTCACTCTGTAGGCCATAATCCTTGATCATTTGGTTCATCCATAAAAGTTGTGTACACCCACTACCAGCAGCAATGTATTCAGATTCAGCTGTGGAGGGGCAACACAGTTTTGCTTTTTACTAAACCAAGAGATCAAGTTGTTACCTAAGTAAAAGCATCCACCAGAGGTACTTCTCATGTCATCTACACTACCTGCCCAATCAGCATCGCTGAAACCAACAAGGTTGGTGTTAGTGTATTTTGTGTACCACAAACCCATAGTACAAGTCTCACCAACATACCTAATTATTCTTTTGACAGCTTTCAAATAAGAGACTTTAGGGTTTGCTTGGTATCTAGCACACAAACACACACTATACATGATGTCTGGACGGGTGACAGTCAAATATAGCAGATTCCCTATCATGCTTCTATACAAAGTATGGTCAACACTTTCTGATTTCTCATCCTTGCAAAGTTTATTGGATGTACCCATTGGGGTTTTCTTTTTCTTTCCATCCTCAAGATTGAATTTCTTTACCAAGTTAAGAGCATACTTGGCTTGAGAGATGAACATCCCTTCATGCAATTGCTTTATTTGAATCCCTAGGAAAAACGTTAATTCTCCTACCATACTCATATCAAAGGTAGATGTCATGCAATGCACAAATTCTTTTTCCAAGGACTTAGAAGTGGGCCCAAACACAATATCATCAACATAAATCTGTGCAATCAAAATATGTTTGTCTCTTTTTTGAATAAAATTAAAGTGTTTTGTCCACTTCTTCCCTTTTAAAAGCACTTTTCAAAAGATGGTCTGTAAGTCTTCCATACCAGGCTCTAGGAGCTTGCTTAAGTCCATACAAGGCCTTCTTTAATTTAAAAACATGATTGGGTTTATGGGGGGTCCTCAAATCCTTTTGGTTGTTCAACAAACACTTCTTCCTCTAGAATGCCATTTAAAAAAGCACTCTTCATATCCATTTGTTGAAGAGTAATGTCAAGAAAGCATGCAATGGCAAGAAGCAGACGTATGGACTCATTGCTGGCGACAGGAGCAAAGGTTTCATCAAAATCCACCCCCTCAACCTGAGTGTACCCTTGAGCCACAAGTCTTGCTTTATTTCTTATTATCTCTCCCACTTCATTTGATTTGTTTTTGAAAATCCATTTAGTTCCAATAACATTCACAGAAGTGGGTCTAGGTACAAGGATCCAAACATCATTTTTAGTAAATTGATCAAGCTCCTCTTGCATGGCATTGATCCAACACTCATCTTTTAGGGTTTCATGCACATATTCTTAGGTTCAATGGTAGACACAAAGCATGAAGTATGAATCTCTTCACACTCAAAAGAAGAAAGACACGCCAATTTCCTATAGTCTACCTTACCTTTTCTCCTTGTTGACATTCCATCATATACATTACCTATGATTTGTGAAGTGGGATGCACTTTCTGAATTCGGCTGGGAATGTCATGACTGCGATCAGTCAAACTGGACTAAATTTCTGGTTGTTCAGGATCTATTTCTGAATCTGGCAGGTTTCCGACCAATGTAGCTTCCGATGTAGCTTCTGATGCAGCTGCATCCGGAGCTACATTCTGAGCTACATCCTGAGTCTCATTCTTTGAACTTCCAGAACTTACAGATTCTGTATCTTCTGGTGCAGGAGCACTGTTTACAGGTACATGTTATGAAGATTGAGCTAGTGGTCCTTGATCTCCAAAGTCTAGCAAACATGTAACATCATCCTCAACTCTTTTGTGGCCAAGATCCGTTAGGTCATCAAAGACAAGATTCATTGTAAAACCCTGAATTATGGGTTGCTTGTGTTATGCATGGATTCATACGTTTATAATCATCATAAATATGTTCATTTAACTCCCGTATTTGTTTGGAGTAAATAGCATGTTCGTTGTCATTGTTTGAGATGCACGTATGCATTTTTCTTTCGCGAAATGCGTTGAGTCTCGGGTTTGTGTTGTATGTGGTTATCACCTGGATAATTGGTAGAAGGCATTCTTAATATCATTCACATGCCTTGGATGTTGGTTAGATGCTTGTTGCATTGCCGGTTTGGTTGCTAGTTTGATCCTAGCGTTAACCCTTCTCAGTTTGACTTTTTCGGTTGTCGTTCGGGAGAGTTTTGCCTGAGTTCTTGGCCTTGTTTGATTGAGGTTAGAGGCTTGATTGTTTTGATTATGATTTGGAGATCATTAAGGTTGAATTGTAGACATTTTTGGCTTGGAAGGACTCAAGGTTGCATTCGGGAGAGTCCGGGACCGAGCGAGGAAGCAACAAAGCCTGGATTGGAGGATGCTGAGGTGAGGCGCCCGCCTCACTTGTTCCCATGCGGCCGCCTCAAGTACTGGGGCTGAATTACGGGATTTTCTGCCCTTTTCGCACAACCTGAAGTTCACTCCCCCTAAACCCAATTTAGACCTAATCTAAACCCTTCTATTTAGCCTAAACATGTCCTAAACACCTATTAGAGATATTAGGGGTGGATTAGTGAGTTAATTAGGAGATTTAATCCCCCACTTAAAAACCAAAACATACGCACTCTTTCATTCAGTCGACCCAAACAACAGAATACGACCTCTTCTCCTGCGATTTCTGAGAGCGCACAAGGAGACCTGGAAGAAAGCTTGAGAGAAGGTGATTTCTAGGGTCTTGAAGAGCTTAAGCTTGGTGTCCATTGCTAGGACCTTCTTCTTCCTCCATTCTACCTGCAGATTGAAGAGAGAGTTGAGGAGAAGACACCCCCCCCTCTTGGAATCCGAAATTTACTGTGTGTGAGAGCTGAGTTCTTGTAAGTTCCTACCTTTCTTCTTCTTCTTTTGGGCTCCATTGACCCTAGGGAAACAACCATTGGTGCTATGTGAGGTCAATGGATGCCATTGTTAGGGTTTGTAGACATGCATGAACCCTAGGTTTCCAAATTGATGGTAGAGTTGGTTGAACCTATGTGAGACCATGATTTATGTGAAATTCATGTTCTAAATAATCTATTGAACTTGGTTATGTGAATTATCCATGAGTATTGAAGTTGATTTGGGAGAGATACTTGGAGGGTGTTTTGCCCTAATTATGTTTTAGCTTGCAAATTATTGTTGTGAGCTTGATTACTATGTTTTATATGCTTAATAGAGTATATTAAACTTTGCTATATAAATTGATTATGGGTATTGAGCTTGCATGACAAAGATGCTTGGAAGGGGATTTTCCCCAAATTGTGTTTTGGTTTGTTAAACATGATTGTAAGCCTAGTTATTGAATTATACATGTTTAAGAGAGTATATTAAACCATGTTGTATAATTTAATCATGATTTGAAGATTATTATTGATATGGTGGCTTGAATGAATTTATACACAAGATGGCTAATTTGTTCTAAGTTGCATTGTTAATTATTTAGTTGGGTTTATATGAGTTTATTGAACATTGGGATTATGGTTTTGGCGATAGTTATGAACATAGGGGAATGTTGAAGCCTATGCTTCTATTCCTTGAATTTCCGGAAAGTTTAGATTGGACTCAACGGAGTCAACCTTTGGGTTAGTATGAATCCTAGGAACTATAATCTTAAGTCCTACGGAATTTCGGGTAGAATTCATGGAGGTCGAGCCTCCAAGAAGTTTTAAAGTGTGTGAAGCACACTTGATTATGAGAACTTATATGATTCTCGGTTGTGATGTTTATGCTAGTTGTGGATGAATTGCATGACTAGTTTGATGGTAGAGTGTTTACCTACTTGTTTTGAGCATATGAGTATATATTACTTGTGCTTGGGTTTTGAGTCCAGCTGGAGTCGGTTTGTTGAGTTTTGGTGGGACGATACATCGTCTTCACGAATTGTGAGATTCGTGATCGCGATGGATCGCCGTGCCGGGTTTGCACACACCCCTCCATCGATGGCCACGGTGGGGAAGTAGTTTATCTTAGTTGTAGTAATACACATGACTTTGATAACTATGGAACTCGGCGGAGGCGTCTCGGGGGCGTCGATATCTGAGAGGATATCGAGGGCACATAAAGGTTTTGCACGTGTTTTTGCAGGAGCGACACGCGCGGAAGAATTGGTAATGATATCATATCCCTCTTATATGAATTGTTTCACAAGTGCTTATGTGAATAATGTGCTTGGTGATTTGGATATGATATGATGGTTGTTTGGTTTCTTAAATGTTATACTTGATATATAACATGTTGTTTAAAGTTGTTAAGCATGAATGCTTAAACGTGAAAATTATTTGAATGATGTATTATGCCAAAAGCATGGATCATTGTTGTTAGGTTTATATGCCTTGACATGAATATTATGGGAAGGCTATGTTATAACAATAACATGAATTACTGTTGTTAAGCTAATATGCGTCATCATGAATATTATTCGGATATGGCATTATGTTAGATGCATGAATTATTGTTGTTCAGCTTATATGCCTTAACATGTAGATTGTTGGAAGGCTATGTTATATTAATAACAAGAATTATGATCGTGAAGCATATAAATGCCTTGACATGGATTTTAGTGAGATGTTATACTACAATGATAACATGTTTTATTAATGTTGAGCATGGATGCCATAACATGATTTTGTATAAGATTAATTCATAACGATAGCATGATGTAATTTATGATTGAGCATTATGCCATGATAGGAAGTTACGGTTAGTAACTTACTAAGTCTTTGTGACTTACCTTTATTTGTTGGTTGTTTTCCCTAGATCCGAGCCGAGCGTGCGGACCCAAGTAAATCAAGAAGATTGCGTTGATAAAGATTCTTTTGGCAAGGTTGCTACTTAGATAGTTTACTTGCTTTTGGTGAGGTCGTTGGGAAAGATGAAGTTATGTAAACTTCATGTTGGGGTAGCAAACCTAAATGTGAAATTGTGATATTTGTAATTACGTTGTTTAGTCTATTCTTTTGGTAGCCGACAAGTAGTAGTCGTGCTTGGTGTATGTTTATGGTTATGATTCCATATGCTACTTTGTTATTAGTACTTATGTTGTTGGTAGCCGACTGGTGTTAGTCGTGCTTGGTTTATTGGTAGATATGTTTAGCATGTTACATTGCTAGTTAATATTATGTTTGTTCTCCGGCATGTTTTTAGCCGTTGAGTTGTTAGACTAGAGTCTTAGACTTAGTATAATGTTGGGTTCCGGCCGTAGCTTCGCCGATGACTTGGTTTATTATGCTTTACATTTGAATTGCTTAACAGGGAGTTTGTCCTACGTGCCCAATGTTGCGGCACGCGAGTCGAATTTTTGGAGCGAGAGATTAATCATCTCTTTGGTTGTCTTAGTTTGAGCTTGTTAGCTCGGGTGCCACTGTTTTATTTCATTTAGCTTCCGCATGTGTTTTGAGTTGTCGGTGTATCGTCGTTATGGCCCTACCCATTATTTGCTACTTGTTTCTTGTTATTTGCTTTCCGGCGGCACGACCTTGGGATTTCGTCTTGGGATCCGGGTCGGGTCGTCACATTCATAGACTCCATAATAGTTTTAGTCCTAAGATTAAAGACTCTATAAGCACGACTATTGGTGGAATATCCCATGAAAATACACTTGTCACTTTTTGAGTCAAATTTTGAAAGATGATCTCTATCATTGAGAAGATAACACACACACACACCAAAAAACATGAAATTATTTTAATGTAGGCTTCTTCCTTAGTAAAATTTCATAGGGTGTCATGGTGCTACCTGGTCTCAAGAAGACCCTATTTCCTATATGACAAGCAGTGTTTAAGGCTTCTGCCCAAAATCTTTTAGCCAAATTCTTGGAGCTTAACATGACTCTAGCCATTTCTTGAAGTGTCCTATTCTTTCTTTCTGCCACTCCATTTTGTTGTGGAGTTTTAGGATCTAATAATTCATGAGTTATGCCATTTGAGGCACAATAGCTAGAAAAGGAGGAATTTTCATATTCCGTGCCATGATCTGATCTAATTCTAGTAAGCTTTAGATCATACAAGTTTATAACACGGGTGTACCATATTTTAAAAGCCTCAAAAGTTTCAGATTTCTCTTTCAAGAAAACAACCCATGTATATCTAGAGAAATCGTCAACACAAACAAAGGTGTACTTTTTCTTTCCTAGACTCTCTACTTCAATATGACCCATGAGATCTGTGTGAATCATCTCAAGGCATCTAGATGTGGAACACTGAGATATGGGAAGATGAGAAGCCTTGATTTGTTTACCTTTTTGACATGGACCACATACCTTTGTGAAGTTCTTATCCAGACTAGACAATCCTTTCACTGCATCATGCTTCACAAGCTCATGAAGTTTACGAAAACTCATGTGCCCTAGTTTTTGATGCCATAGATCTGTGATATTAAGACTAGCATTGTGACATGTTTGAGCATTCTTGAACATATAGCAATTGTCAGATGATCTAGTACCTGTCAAAAGACACTTGTTAGATTGATCAAAAACTTCACAAGAATTTTTATCAAACCTTACCCGAAGATCATCATCACACAGCTGACTAATGCTAATGAGGTTTGTCTTAAGGCCTTCAACATGGTAGACATTGGTAATATTTGGAAGTCCATCTACATTCAAGGTTCCCTTACCAATTATCTTTCCTTTGGCTCCTCCTCCATAAGTCACAGACCCACCATTGATACTCACATAGTCATTCAAGTTCTCAATAGACCCTGTCATGTGTCTAGAACACCTACTATCAAAGTACCATGAACCATCTATGTGAGACTTTAAAGATGTGAAGGTTACATTGCATTGTTCATCATCAGACCACTTTGCACCAGGAAATATGTCAAAAGGCTCACAGTATTTGGCTTTATCATTCCTGTAACTACCTTTGGGAACCCACATCTTTTTGAAAGTTTTTGGATGATGTTTCTTAGAATGTACCTTCTGATGTAGCTTCGAATGTAGCTTCGAATGTTACTGCATTGGTTGCTGCATTCGATGCTACATTTGATTACGAACCAAATAAGCTTGTCTTACCTCTTCCTCATAGACAACCTTTTTAAGAAAACATAATGGTTGAATATGACCAGGCTTGTGACAATAGTGGCACACAAAATTTTTCTTTCTTGTTTTGAGTTTTTCAAAGAAGTTTGGATTTTGAAAATCTTGTGTGGGTTGTTTTGGTTCAGAAATACCTTCACCTTCATTAACAAACATCTTGGGCTTGAATCCAATACCAGACTTACCAGAATGACCAAAATTCCACATATCATCCATTTTTTGTTGGCTAGAGTTCCATTTAGCCATGGTTTCATTGGCTTGGATCATGAGTTCTTCTTTCAGTTCTTCAATCTCCACATCTTTCTTACTCAGCAAACATTCCAACCTTGTGATGCACTCCTTCTGCTTTTAATTTACCTTCTTTAGCATATCATTTGTCTTTCCAAGCAATGTAACTTGAAGAGCCCTCTTTTCCCAATCCTTATAGAGCTCCTTGTAACCTTCCAGCAGGTCTGATTCTAATTCTCCACCATCTTCTGTGACAGAGGAGTTAAAACAGCAAAGATCTTCCTAGCTTCTGCCCAATGTAGCTTCTGATGTTGTGGCGACCCGACTCGGGCCCGAGGTGGAACCGAGGGTCAGACCGCCCAAATAAGGGGAAAACAAGTGGACAATTAACATGCAAGGACTCATTTTAAGAAAACGACGTGACGCAACATTAGAGACGTAGCACGCCTCGGCCCTAAAAGGCCGGTATTTTTAAAACTTTACAAACCTGATAAAACAGTTAAGCAATAAAACCAAGTCATCGGCGACACTACAAGCCGGAACCCAAGCTAACAGTTTATGGACAAGAATTTAATAAGAGCTAATAGGATGCTCAGCGGAAGACTTATACGTAGTGAACTAATAACAAGAAAACCAAGCACGGCTTACACAATGCCGGCATAAAGGGGGTTACAAGTACTACAAGTGTTATACTACAAGTAGTTAATAAAAGTAACAGGTTCAAGTTCTAAACAAATTCCCAAGCGTAGTCTAATTGACTTGTTTTAACCCATCGTCCTTGCAAAATAACAAAAGAAGGGAATAGGACATCTAAACCACCTCTTCAAACTGCAATGGCGAACAAAAGGAGGAACAAGGCACGAACACCGCAATCCTCAACGAGAAGGACCTGTCTTGCTAGGATCTAAAGCAGTAAAGGGGAATGGGTAAGTCATAAAGACTTGTAAGCTATCAATCATGCATGTCATGGCAATATGCAACATACGAGGCAAGATATAGTCACATAAGCATAGAGGTCATATATCCAAGATGCACATTGTTTCACATAGGTGCTCGTAATGAAATCACATAGGATAAGGATATATGGAGAGCCGGGCCGCTTCGTAGTTCCTGCATACAAGCGTTATCTGGAGTGTGCATGTGTCGGATGTGTGTAAGTACATCGACCTTCCGAGGAGATGCCCGGGATAGACACCAATGATGCTCGTATTGATTACAGCAAGGGAGCTACTTCCCCACTGTGGCCACAGTGGAGGCGTGTGTGAACAAGGACAGGATGCCAGCTGGACTCATGCAAATGCCAAGTAGTGTCTACTTAACAAATTCTCAAGTAGGGAACGAGGTCGACAAGAGCGATCTCGTTCATGACAAGTAAATATTCTCATCAATAATCAAGCAGGAATGAGTTCGACAAGAGCGAACTCAACATGTCAAATAGGTATTCCATTACATGACATCAAGAATCAAGCACGGTAATCAATCCAATTCTCAAGAGTCTAGAATTATCCTCAATAATCAAGCAGGAATGAATTCGACAAGAGCGAACCCAACATGTCAAATAGGTATTCTATTATATGACATCAAGAATCAAGCAAGGTAATCAATCCAAATCTCAAGAGTCTAGAATTATCATTCTTAGAGGAACGTGTTAGAACGTCGTAGGGATTGATCATTGAGCCGGTATTGTTCAATGGCTCACTAAATTTGACTCCGTTGAGTCGTCTCTAAAAATTCATCCAATAGAGTTAAAATGCTAAATGCATCCAAAACCCTTTTCTAAGTTCTCGTATCGAGTAGACTAGGCCATTAATCCACTTAACAACCATAGTCAAGAATTATCATTCTTTCAATATTTCATGGGAACTTTAGAATCATTATTTCAAAAGTTAACAAAAGCCAATGGTCCATGAACATTAGTTGTTCCTAGGAAGACATAGAACACATTTGATTCTAAGCATAGGACCCAATCAATAGGATGAGCAATTCATAGCATGTGAACCTTAGAAATCATAATCTCTAAGAGTTGTCAAAAATCATTAGTCCAAGAACAATAGTTATTCCTAAGGAGGCATAGAACACATTTAATTCTAGGCTTAGGACCAAAACAACAAGATGAATATATCATTCAAAAATCTCATAAGATCAACTCATCATCAAACATGGCTTGGACATGGTAGAAGCATGGGAATCATGAGAAGAGGGGGACATAGCATATCTAGCATACATCCTAAGGGGAATCAATAGCTTACCTTTCACCAAGGAAGAAGATGGAAAGAGCACAAACCAATCGGTTGAGAATGCTCAACTCTTCAAGCTCTACACATTTGATGAAGGAGGCTTGAGCAATGGGAGAAGAGATGATGGAGGACCAAGAGAATACCTTCAAGGAGCCATGGAAGAACTTGGGAGAAGAAGAATTTCGTTCATGGAGAGTGAGGGTGAAGAATGAAGGTCAACCAATCAGATTTTGGCTTATATTTGCTGAAAATCTGAGTGGGACAAGTGTCACTCTCATGTGGTACAAAAATATCTGATTTTGGCTTGATTAATGCTCACTAATGGTTGATTAATCCACTCTTAAAACATGTTAAATAATGTTAGGACATAAGCAAGGGGTGTTAGGAAGGTTTTAGTGAGGTTTAGAAGTGGTTTGGAATGGGGTTTAAGTGCCAAAAGTCGTACACAGCAGAACAGGGGAAAATCCCGTAGGCAGCTCTCAGTAGTTGAGGCGGGCGCCTCACTACAATCCAGGCGGGCGCCTGGGATACAGAACCTGGGGTGATTTTTGAAATGCTCCCAGAAGTTGAGGCGGGCTAGTGCACAAAATTCGATGCGGCCGCCTCACCAAGCCCTTGAACTTGGTCTAAACATGCCCTAAATGATCCCAAACTCATGGGCAACCATTCTAAGGTCTAACCCAACTCAAAACAAGTCGGAAACACACCCGAACAACATCCGGGACAAGGTAAAACAAGGCTCGAATCAAGCGACGAATGGTTAACGAATCAAACGCCAATCAACCACCAATCAAACTAGGATAACTTGGACATGGAAAAGGATTGTTTAAACATGGTTAGGACTTGAATACAAGTCCAAGAACTCAACGAACATTTCGGACGTCGAAAAACAAGCAATACAGGCAACGAAGGGAAATCGCTAAGGGCGAAACAAAGCAATCGAACCGGCGATTCAACAAGTAAGCTTACATGATTTTAAACATGTTAAGAGCTTCAAGAATGATTTAAGAATGCTTCTAAATCATATATATAGACTAAGTAAACATGCTCATAATCAATGAGAAAACATGAAGGCAAGCACACAATACACATGCAAGAATCCGGGGTGTTACAGATGTAGTTTGTGAAGAAGATACATTCGGAGGTACATTGGTCGAAGGACCTGCACAATCAGATTCAGAGTCGTATACAACAGTGAGAGTGATGAGATCTCCTGGATCTTCACCATCACTATCACTCAAAGTTACAGAAAAATTTAAACCCTTCTTTCTCAATGTATTAGCACATTGATTTCCATAGTGACCAAATCCTTGACACTCCCTACACTGAATGGAATCAATATTTTTTCCATTGTAAGAAGGTTTTGAAGCAAAAGGATTGGTAAATGGTTTTTCTGGTGTTTGAAAAGAATTTTCCTTAGGAGCAAATTTATCAGAATCAGGCTTAAAAGAGGTTTTGGAGCTTGATGATGGAGTTCTGTTTTTGCTCTTGGCTTTCAAATTTTTTTTAAATTTAGTAGTCAAAAGAGCCATGGAATCTTCTCCAAAATCAAACTCATCAATTTCTTTTTGTAAAGCAAGAAGATCAGAAGAGACATCAACATCAGAAGGCAAAACAATGTTTTTCACAGGAGGAGTAGAAGATGATGCGCCTTTGCCCTTTTGCTTGATTTGATCATTTAGGTTTAATTCAAATTTTGAAGGATACCAGCCAATCTTTCAAAACCCATTTTTTCAATATCATGTGCTTCCTCAATAGCACAAATTTTCACATTAAACCTTTCCGACAAAGTTCGCATCATCTTGCTAACAAGACGATCATTAGTGATAGGATCACCCAAAGCAATAGCAGAGTTAGACATATCAAGAAGCCTACCATAATAAGACATGATATCCTAAGATTCATTTATTCTTGTGTTTTCAAATTGTGTGGTGAGCAATCTTAATTTAGAAGCACGAACACTGGCAGGTCCTTCTTACAGGGTTTGAAGGGTCTCCCATACATCTTTAACAGACTCATAATTGACTATAACCCTAAAGGTGTTGGCATCTAAGACTTTGTATATGGCAGACAAGGCTTTAGAATTGAAAGAAGCAGTATTCCTATCTTCATTAGACCAATCAGCCTCTTTAGTGATCTTAACATCACCATCATTATCAGTCGTTTTTGGAGGACTCCAACCATTTAGAACAGCAAGTCACGCTCTTTCATCAATTGATTTGATGAAGATACGCATCTTCACTTTCCAAATAGAATAATTTGCATTAGTCAAAGTTGGAGGACGAATAACATTCTCATATTGAGAATCCATCACGGCTACAACCAGAATCAACTTTTAGTGTTGTCCAGAGAAGGCTCGATCTGATACCAATTGTAGGAACAATATTAGCTAGAATTCTCCAAACTACCAATGCAGTTCCTAATGTAGCTTGTGAAGAAGCTACAATGGAAGACACATTGGTCACAAAAACAGTAAACAGCGGAAGACAAAATTATAAAGCAGGAATTAAAACACAAAGGTTTACCAAACAATCTACAAGCCTATGGTTGTAGATCTAGCCTCATGGCCAAAAAGATTTCACTAAATAATATGAATTGTTTTACAAAAAACTTTGTGAAATCACCAAACAAAATACTCTCACAAGACAACAAGTCTTGGAGAGGAAAATCCCACAGAAAAACAGATATAGAGAACGTGGGAAGAAACAAACAGCTTCCTAAAATCAGCTAGGAAGACAAAACAACTTCAGCTCTTCAATGTAGTTCTGAATGTTGTAACATACGAAGCTACATCCAAATTCTGCACAATACCGTAATCCTGAAATTGCTCCTGAAACACTGAATATTCTGCTCTCAGCTCTCTTTTTTCGAATTGTATCCATTTCCGCCCAAGCCTCTATTTATAATGTGAAGGAAACCTACACATAAAGAATGAAACAAACTCCAATATGGAAAATGATTAGAATTAGAAATCAAATCAACTTCCTTAAATACTAGATTCACTTACCATATTGTCAAGGACTTAAATGCACAACATTATGAAGGATTTTTACATAGATTTAGTTTCCAAAATAACTCCTAAGATTTAGGACCAAGAAACTAAAAAATCTTTAGGAAAATTTTGTTTCCAAAATTACCAAACTTGCCTAAACACAATGGCCAAGAAAGGGGAAACAAAAACTAAAATAGGTCATGCCTATTTTAACCTTACAACTTACTCTTTCAATTTGCTAATATATAGTTTTTGTTCTGATATGATTCATTCTGGTTTGGTTTCCAGGCAAGCAAAGCTGCTTTGATAAGCTTCTATGAGACCATGAGAGTTGAATTGGCCTCTCAAATCACTATAAGTCTATAACAACTATTACTCTCGGCTTTATAGAATCAGAGATGTGTCAAGGAAAACATTTGACCAAGGACGGCGTTATCACAGTCAGCCAAGAGGTGACCAATGTAAGATCCACACACGAAGGATCATAGTCAAGAGTTGTAACTGCATGTGTGGTCTTGGTCAAGCTTTGCTTGGTTGACTCCAATGCTCCGTTTTCAAGCTTTACTCATTGGCACATTCACTTGTCGAGTCAAGATTAACCTCAGCTCAATTGCCCCACCCCCACAACACCACACACACTCACACACACTTTGGTTTAGCCCATTTTTCGTGCTTATAATTGATCATCGTTGAGTAACATATGGTTGATTGAAGCCATAACTTTGAGCATTGCTGTACAGGAGGTTATAAATGGATTTCCGGTTATGAGTGCAAGATATTGCGCATTGTTGATGCAGAACCCCGAGGGGAGAGGAATGTTACCGAACCAAAATGGATTAGAGGGTGGGTTCTTGCTAAAAACTCTTTGCCCAGAACTTGTTGAATGGTATAATCGTATTTATTATGAAAAGTCAACTAAAGCCCATAACAACTTCCCATCCTTTCCAATTCTATCTCAGGATAAAACGAGCTAAACCTAGTTGTTTGAGGATTATTAGTACCGCCTTTGTTGTTGAATTCACGGTCTTTTGGTTTCATAGGAAATTTTGTTCTCTCTAAGCTTGTCATATTAGAAACTACAGTGTTCAAGCTGTATGGCCCAGTTTGATATATTGAGCTTACATGAGATGGAGTCGGTGAGATTAACGAAGGAAAGTAGGTTTTTGCTGAATCTATTTCAGTAACATTTCCCCACTCTCCAAAGCATCCATCGCCATCGGGCATCAATACCCTTTCCAGCATTACCATGACCTTCGGCATTGGGAGGGGTTCTGAGTTACTGAGTTGTGACCAAATTCAGGAGAAAATTAAGCGTAAAGAGAATACGTATCACAAAACTTACTTCAGATTGATGCATTTTACTCATTTAAGGTCAATTCCTGAGATACACAAGCAGCAATCGCAGACCATTGAATTATGAATGGTAATTTTGTGTTACGCTTTGTTTGTTCTTTTGCTTAGCTATCTTAAATTGTACCCCCTCAATCCTAGATAAATGTTCCTATTAGATAAAACACAAAAATTAAGAAATTTAATTAATGATGAGTTGTAAAATATGTGATACAATAATACCCATTACAAACATTCTTTTTCTCATTAATTATATATGTGCCCATTACACACACTCTCTCTATAATGTACAATAATAATAATATTAAATAAAGGGATATATTAGGAAGAATGATAGAAAATTTGTATACCAATTTTTTTAGGAACATTAGTTAAGACATCTCAAAATAAAAAGTAGCAACATTTATCCGGGAAGAAGGGAGTAGTAATTTGTAACAGTAATACACACACTAATACACACACTGTAGGTGCGATTTATTATCTTTCTGTTTTAGGGTTTGTTCTTGTGGCTTTATGCCGCCAGATCCTAAGCCATTGGAGGCCGATCCTCCGATGGCTGATCAGGGTGTTAAGGATGGCTTAAATGATGCGCGGGAGTCGGGCGAAGAAGTGAGTGATAAGAAATCATATCTTTGCGGCGATGTCTCGTCCTGGAGTAACGCGTTGCATCAATCCTAACAAGGTAGCAGTCCTTAAGGATCTGCCGATTCCCCCTCGGCCAATGGTTTTGGTGGAGAATGAACCAGGAGTCCTTTTTTCATCGGTAGAGATGGAGGCTGCTAATGCTCAATTTGCTAATACCTTGATCCTTAAGTTTTCTATGGGGAGGCCGCAACTTCATATCATTCAAGACCATATCCTTCGTGTGGAATCTAACGGTGAGTTCGTCTTGGGACTGCTTGACCCTCGGCATGTCATGGTACACTTATCTTCATCAGAAGACTTGGTTAGAGCATTATCAAAGGAGTCACACATGATCCAACGTTGCATGTATAGGTCATTTAGATGGACTCCAGATTTTGTGCTTCGACGTGATAGTCCGCGGTTGGCGGTGTGGGTAAGGCTGCATCAATTGCCTCTTTCATTTTTCAATAATTCCTATCTCCAACGGATTGGTAATGGACTGGGTCATTTTCTAAGGGCCGATGATCGAACCCTAGCTCTTACCCACCCTATGTATGCTCGCATTTGTGTGGAGGTGGATGTCTCACAGCCACTGCCATCTCGAATGTGGCTAGGTACGTCCAAGGAGGATGGGTTTTGGCAAGGGATTGAGTTCGAAGGAAATATAGATTTTTGCTCAGGATGTGGCTTGTTAGGTCATGTCGCATTGGAGTGTCGTAAACGATTTAAAGGCAGGCCGGCAATGGAGGATCATGCATTGGGGAAGGATAAACAGAAAGTAAGGGTGGAGGCAAAACCCAATCCAACCGTCACTTGTCCCTAAGGTTAATATTAATCACCAGCATCCAACCTCACGTTGGCAACCTGTGGGACTCCAGGCTCACAAAGAAAAGGGATCTACATCTCATGCTAAGGATCAAGACGGCAAACCGTTAGACACTGAGGTTGTTGATATTCCCGCATCTCCAAAGGAGACTGAGGTTAATGATAAGGGGTCAAAGGGTGTTTCTGAAGGAGAACAAATGGAGAAGGATGAGGTTGTTGATATTCCCGGCTCTCCAAAGATGACTGAAGATTCAGATAAGGTTTCAAAAAATGGTTTTCAGGAAGTGCCGCTTGTGGAGGCAAAACCTCATGTCCCAATGATATTGGCGATCTAAATGGCGGTAGTACCACAGATGTAGAGCAGGAAGATGTTGCTCTTTCAAATTCTTTTGATGTATTGGATGGTTTACAGGAGGAGGGGGAGTTTCCTCAAGCTGGTCATAGAGGTTCCCAATCGGCTGATGGGAGGAGCGAAAAAACGAAGATTCCTATGTCTCGCTCGCCGGATCATTGGATAATTTACAAGAATGTGTTCTGGACAAAGCTTCGATTCAGAATTTCCAGAAAGAGTGTACTAAGATGGGGAAAAAAGCCAAGCTGAAGAAATTTATCAAGGAAAATCAACGTCTAACTCGGGCGAAAACTAGTAAGGCTGGAGCCTCAGATTCTCAACCATCAAATTAAGTTTCTTTATGGCTGTCTTAATATGGAATGTGAGAGGGCTTGGTAACAAAGAAACTATAGATTATATAAAGGTGTTGATCGCTCAATATAAACCGGCTTTATGCGTTTTTCTTGAACCCAAGATTCATGGCTTACGCAATTCACAAAATTGCTAGGCGTTTGAAGTATAATTCTTTCTATCAAAATTGGCCCATAAATAAACATATCCGGTTGATGTGGGATGATAGAGTCAGTAGATATTGTTGGAGTTTCTAGTCAGCAAGTTACGGTCCAATTAGATTTAAATAATGGGGAGGTTCTGCTAGCGTCTTTTGTGTATGCCGCATGTACAAATGTTGCTAGACAGGAATTATGGAGGGATCTTGGTGTGGTGGCAAATGGTTTAACAAAACCTTGGCTTGTAGGAGGGGATTTTAATATCATTGCCTCGGTGGATGAGAAACTTGGCGGGGTGGGCTATGATATCGTAGGTATGACCGATTTTAATGAATTCGATCACCGCAGCCTCGATGATGCGATTTCATGGAAGTAAATATACGTGGTGTAACAATCACTCGATGGAACTAGAATCCGCAAACGACTTGATAGGGTGTTATTTAATGGCTTTTATGCCTCAAGCGGTATTCGGGTTTATCTATGGAGCATCTTAGCCGATTTATGTCGGATCACTCACCGCTCGTCCTTCCCCTTTGTTACCAAATCCAAGAGTCAATTCGCTTCAAATATGTGGGTAGATCATCCAGTTTCTTTAATTTTGTTGCGACTCGATGGAGTAAACCCGTTACGGGAATGCTATGGAAGTCCTCGTGATAGGAAACTTTATTTTCTCGAAAAGAATTGAAAAAGTGGAATTGGGAAGTCTTTGGCAATGTCCACCGTTTATTGACAAAGCAAGATAAAGTTCAGATTTTGGAGGATATTTATATGCAACATCGAAGGGATTCTGATCTTCAATCTTTGTCTGATGCGAAATCGATGCTTACTCAGTTTGTTAAATGGAATGCGGAGCTTATTCAAGAAAAATCTCTGGCAATTGGGTGAAGGATGGCGATCGCAATACTAAATATTTCCATGCTAGTCCAAGGATAGATGTCGGCGAATTCAATCAAATTGAGGAATTCAGATGGCTCTTGGTGTCTTGATAATAAAATCATTGAGGGATGGCCGAAAGTGCTTTCACCAATTTATTTACTAGTTCGGGCATTGTAGTGATTCTTTTCTTTTCAATAATTTTCCCAGAATGGTGCATTCCCAAGAAAATGAAGATTTGACTGCTGTTCCTTTAGAGAATGAAATTTGGATGACCATTCAAAGTTTGAATCCAGATAGTGCTCCTGGTGTGGACGGCTATACGGGATGGTTCTTTCAATCTTGCCGAGATTATTAAGGGAGACCTTGTGGGCTGCAGCTCGGGATTTTTTCATGGGAGCGCACCTTCATAAGGGGTTGGCCACTACGGCGATAGTTCTAATTCCAAAGGTGAACAACCCGAAAATATTGGTGATTTTCGTCCGATTAGTCTATGTCCGTCATAGGAAAGTGATTTCTAAAATTATTGCGACTGCTTGGCGAAAATTTTACACTCGCTTAATCTCGATGGAACAATCCGGATTTATTAAAGGTCGTAGCATACAAGAGAATGTTGTTTTGGCTCATGAATTAGTCCATCGCATTGATAATCTAAGGGCGAGAGGGGCAACGTGGTTTTCAAATTGGACATGTCAAAAGCGTATGACGATTAGAGGGATTTTCTTTCTCCGCGCTACAAGGGTATGGATTCAGCCGATGTGCAAGCTTTGATTTACGTGTTATTGAATAATGTTTGGTACACCATTCGGTTAATGGAGACGCTGGCTTTTTTAAATCAACAAGAGGAGTTAGACAAGGCGATCCACCGCCTCCTTTGCCGCTCGCTTATTTTAGCTCGTGATGTTCTATCCAATAATATTTCTACTGGGATTGAGGAAGGTCTTATTAAACCGTATATGCATGGTAGGGAGGCTTGGTGATTTCTCACCTCTTTTATGCCGATGACATGCTCCTTTTCTCGCAACGCTAGCAAAGATTCGGTCTTGCTCCTGAAAATCCTCGGTGAGTATGAAAGAGTTTCGGGCAGCTCATTAACCTGGAGAAAAGTGGCTTCTATACGTCAAAACATTGTTCAATTCACAAAAATAGACAATTGGCTGATTGGTCGGGTTGTTCTCATAAGAATTTCCCTATGAAATATCCGGGTATCCCGCTTTTCAAAGGGCGAATAAAGGCCATTTATTTTGAAGATTTGGTGGAAAAATCTTGAGCCGTATTAACGGCTGGAAAGCTCAGTTGTTATCCTTTGGTGGCAAGCTCACATTACTGCGATCGGTGCTTTGCAAGATTCCTTTGTTCATCATGGTCGTCCTCCGTGTTCAAGTCGATTTTTAGAAGAATTCACCGCCGCTAGCGACCTTTTTCTCGAGTAATAACGGAGATAGACGCATTTCATTGGGTGGCGTGGGAGGCCGTTTGTAGACCTTAGAGGAAGGTGGCCCGGTATACGACCATTGCAGAGGTTATGCATGCGATGCAAGCTAAGTTGGCTTGGTCTCGCGTGATCCAGGAAAGAGTCTATGGGCTCTGCCTTGACATTCTAAGTATGGTATTCCTGCTCGCCAATAATCAAGTTATGTCGCTAAGTTAGTAAGTCCATTTATAATCATATGGGTGAGGTGTCTAGTTGTAGTAGATGGCTAGTGGGGGCCGGGTGATATTTCATTCGGGTACCAATTGGTGTGGTGTCACCCTAGGGCCGCTCGACGATATTCACCTCTCTGTCAGATGGGATTCAACCTGGACCGCTTTTCACTACATCTCCGAGGATAACATGGCCTTAATTAGAAGGGTTCGCTTGAATTCCTCGAAGGAAGACAAGATAGTTTACATTCATACCACTTCAGAAACTTTGAAGTTTCACCACTCCATCATACTCGCTTGAAGTGGCCTAAACTGCTCGGGCAAAAAAATTTGAAAGACCGATTCCTTTAAAGGTAAGTGGTTTTATTTGGAAACTTTGTCGTGGAGCTTGCCGGTTGATCTTAGGTTGGTAGAGAAACATATTATGATTGCTTCTAAATGTGTGTCTGTGTCATCACCATGATAGAGAATCTATTGAGCATTTTTTATTCTCTGAAGTTCTTTGGTGAAGTTTGGAAATTCTTGGCTCAATGTTTTCATTTACAGAAATTATGTGTCTCTTCATCATCTTTTTACATATTGGTTGGATCGGGTTTCTATTGATAATCAAATTGGTGCTTGTAAACTTGGTACGTTGGTCTTAGGATGTTGGGAATTATGGAAAGCAAGATGCCGTGCTATCTTTGATAACATTCCGATGAGTGCTCGAGACATTATAAAGGGAGTTCGTAATGGCTTACGTGATATGATCGGTTGTACACTCCTAAAGTGGTTTCTAATGAAGTGGGTATTACAGTGCGTATCCGTTGTGGGTTTCGACTAAAAGTGTCAAATTTCGGCGTGGTCGTTGGATTCGTTGGGAGCCTCCTGAGTTCGGTGCC
>CM028377.1:55773280-55800173 GCA_013146195.2 Codonopsis lanceolata | reverse complement strand
TCTCAATCGAAGCTCTGTGAATCTAAAAGGTTTACCTCGTGAAGAGTTCATTTTAGCCCAAAAGCGTTGTTTAAATCTTTATTCAGAACTTTGAAGTTTCGGGACTTTTTCGTCTTTTTGTTTAAGACTTTTCCTTTTAGGGTTTGAATTGTTAGGGCATATAAATACCCTATTAAACATTATTTTGGAAGTTTTTAATAAAATTTGAGTTTTCTTGCTTTGGGCTTGAACCCTAAGCCGTCATAGGTTTGTTCTAGGAATTTCGTTGAAAGAGTTCTATTTGATTGTTTCGCTACGTCGGTTGGTATCGGAGGCAGTTAAATCCTATGAAGATGGCGGCTACTTGATGGCAACAAACGACCCAACGCTGCATTGTTGACCCTCCTTGAGCGGATGCAGCGGCGATGGACAATATCGGTGAAGAGTGCCTTGATTTGCGTTCGGTGGCATGAAACCAAAGCGGCAGGCGGGGATCGTGCGAGAACACAGTAGGGCCAGGGGTGAACCCTCCTCGCTGGCAGAGGTGATGTAGAGTCCGATCGAGAAGGGAAGAGTACTATTTGTAGGAACAGTAGATCAGTATCCGAAAATCAAGGCTAACCTACTTCATCTTGGTGATACGGATGCGGAAGATTTTCTCGATTGGCTTTCGGAGGTGAAAAATATTTTGACCTTATAGAATCACAGGACAAGCGGGTGAATGCGTAGCATATAAGCTCATGAGTGGCGACACTTGGTGAACAATTACGAGAATAATAGGAGGAGGCGGGGTAAACAACCTAAGCGAGCGTGGAGGCGTATGAAGGAGGCTGCGGCCGGGTTCCTAGGCGATTATGATCGAGTCTATTCGAAATATCACGATTGTCGGCGGATGGCGGGGCCGTCGGTCAATACGAGCAGAGTTTTATAGGCTAGCGGCTCGTAATAACTGAATGAAACAGGGGGCATCGAGGCTGCAGATATGTAGGAGGACTACGAGTGGGATTAAGAAGCAGTGCAGTTGTCGGTTATCTGATTTGATGAAGTCGTTGTGCGACCAAAGTGGAGGCCTGCGATTGCATACCACGACCTCGGGGTCAATCGTTTAGGTTTGAAACATCTTACATTCCGTGGCCTTAGTGGCGAGTTCAGGCGACTGCTCAACGTCGGCCACAGGTGCGGGGAAGAAAAAGCGGGACACCTCACTTGTCGGTTCAAAGCGCAATAATCGAGACCCACAGGGGAATCGAACAACAACAATCCCTGAAAGCTATGTGGATAAGTGTTTTGAAGTGGGCAACACAGGCATATTTCTAATAAGCGCCCTAATCGCGAAGGTGAATATGGAAGCGGGATGATCAAGGTGAGGATGATCTAGAGGATATGGAGGAGTATGTGGAGGACCCAATGAGGTTCTGAAGATGATGTCATGAGTCATTCGTGGTTCGTAGATTAATCTTGCAACTGTCCACAATGATGAACCTCGGCGGCACAACATTTTAAGTACTCGTGGTAAGGTGAGCGATCTGAATATCGAGCTAATCATGAAGCGGTGGGGCTTGTGAAATACGGTTCTCGTACTTGTAGACAAGCTGAAGATTTGGAGGTGATGAAGCATCCTACGCCACAGGTTGGTTGGATTAATGCGAGTTGGCAATGTCAAAATATGGCAAAATGTCTTATACCTTTTTATTAGTAGATATAAGGATGAAGTATTATGTGATGTTGTTGATATGCATGCCAAGTATTGTTGGGTAGACAGTGGCGATTTGATATGGATGCCATGCAGCAAGAGGTAGGGATAATCGACTACGTTTACTAAAGATAATGTGAAATTTACTCGTGCCCGTTGGTTGATAGTGGTCGCCCCAGGCCAAGGGCAAAACGACTTTGATCTCTTTGTGTGCGGGTAAGAAGCGGTTAGGGAGGCTTCGATGTTATATTTCTGATGGTGAATAAAGAGTTTTTGGGGTCGATGGATGCAGTTAGTTCGAGCAAGCGACATCATTCTTTGGAAGAGTTTCATGATCTAATGTCGGAGGAGCTTCCTGCGGGATTATCGTCGTTACGAGACATTCAGCATCACATTGACCTTGTTCCTGGTGCTACACTTCCTAACCTTCCCATTATAGGATGAGTCAGCGGAGCATGATATCTTGAGAGAGCAGGTTGAAGAATTCTTTGAAGCGGGGATCCATTCGGGAGAGCATGAGTCAGGTGTGCGGTTCCATACTTCTCGTGCCAAAAATGATGGGACTTGGAGGATGTGTATTGATAAGCGGGTCATCAATAAGATTCTTGTGAAGTATAGGTTCCCTATTCCCCGTTTGGATGATATGTTGGATATGTTGCGTGGTGCTAAAGTATTTTCAAAGATTGATTTGAAGACCGGATATCATCGAGTTCGGAATCGGACTGGCGATGAGTGGAAGACGACTTTCAAGACAAAAGAGGGGCTTTATGAGTGGTGGTCATGCCATTTGGGTTATCTAACGCCCCAGCACTTTCATGCGACTTATGAATCGGAGGTCTGAAGCCGTTCAAGTTCTGGTTGTTTACTTTGATGATATCACGATATTTAGTCACAACGAAGAGGAGCACATTGGGCATCTACGGCGTGTTCACGAGGCCTTGAGGAGAATCGGTTGTTTATTAATCTTAAAAAGTGCGGTTTCATGCTTGATAAAGCTGTTGTTTTGGGATATAATGTATCTCGAGATGGCATATAAGTAGATGATGAGAAGGTGTGTGCAATTAGAGAGTGGCCACGACCTAAAACTGTGAGTGAAGTACGCAGTTTCCATGGCCTTGCTACTTTCTACCGACATTTCATACGAGATTTCAGTAGTATCATGACACCTATTACTGAATGCATGAAGAAAGGAAAATTCTTATAGGGGGACGAAGCCGATGCTTCCTCGGTGATCAAAGAGAAACCGGTCTGCAGATTTTGGCTTTACCGATTTCAACAAACCGTTTGAGCTCAAGGCAGCTTCTATTATCGGGATTGGAGCAATTTTGATTCGGGAGGGCGGCGACACAGTAGCTTTTATGGTGAGAAGCTAAGCGCCGCGAAATGGACCACTTATGAGATCGAGTTCTACGCGGTGGTGTGTTGCTAAGCAGGAGCAGGGCTTGATATCTGTTCGAAGGAGTTCGTTTTACACGACCATGAGGCCTTGAAATACATGAATGGGCGAAGTCACTTAACGTATGCATCTGCGGTGGGTAGCCTACTTACAGGCGGTTCACTTTTGTTATCAAACATAAGAGTGGGCGGCATAACAAAGTGGCTGATGCCTTGAGTCGTCGGGCAAGTTTATTGGTGACCATGCAGACTGTTGTGATCGGGTTTGACTGTTTGAAGGAGTTGTATGTTGACGATGCAGATTTTGCAGAAGTTTGGGGCGAATGCAGTGCGGGAGGTGTCAGTGGTCTTTTTATGATTCAGGAAGGGTTCCTATTCTTCAAGGATCGCCTTTGTATTCCGAGGGGTTCCGTGCGTGAGGCTTGATCTCGAGTTGCGTAAGGGTGGACATTGTGGGCGAGACAAAGCTGAGGTGGTGGCACGGCGATATTATTGGCCTCAACTGCAGCGTGATACTTACAAATTTGTGCAGAAGTGTATTGTTTGTCAGATAAACAAAGGGCAGTCGCAGAATACCGGTTTGTATACACCACTCCCAATTCCAGCAGCTCCGTGGGAGGATATCTCTATGGATTTTGTGTTGGGGTTACCGCGCACACAAAGATCCAATGATTCTGTTTTTGTGGTGGTCGATCGGTTTAGTAAGATGGCCCACTTCATTCCATGTCGGAAAACCTCGGATGCACCCCATATTGCAGCCTTGTTCTTCCGTGAAGTGGTGCATTTGCATGGGGTTCCTCAGTCCATGACTTCTGATCGTGACACAAAGTTTTTGAGTTACTTTTGGAAGACTTTGTGGCGCATGTTTCATACGGAGTTGCAGTTTAGTAACTCTTTTCACCCATGACCGAGGCCAAGCGAGGTGGTCAATCGCACTTTGGGCTCGATTGTGCGTTGTTTATGCAGTGACAGACCAATGCAGTGGGATCTGGTTTTAGCTCCGGCAGAGTTCGTTTTCAATAATATGGTCAATCGTACTACCAAGAAGACCCCATTTGAGATCGTGTATCAGCGACCTCCGCGTCATACTCTCGATCTGGTACCATTGCCCAAACTACCAGGTTATAGTGTAGCTGCTGAACATATGGCTGAAAAGATTGAAGGCGTGGCGGGAAGTGGTGAAAGAATATTGCGGCTTCAATGCGAAGTATAAAGAGGCTGGCGACAAACGACGCGGCGTCGTTCAAGGCCTTTCGTGGATGATTTGGTTATGGCCCATCTACGTAAGCGGTTCCCAGTTGGCACTTATAGCAAAATTGCATCTAAAGAAGATTGGGCCATGCAAGATTCTGAAGAAGATCAATGACAACGCATATATCGTTGACCTACCGGACGGGTGGAACATCTCCCCTACTTTTAATGTGGCTGATTTGACTGACTTCTTCCCCGACAATCCTCTTTATCTTGTTGATGACTCGCGGTCGAGTCCTTTTCAAGTGGGGGATGTAAAACAAGTAGCCGAGACGTACTTAAGCAAGGCATTTAGGAAGAGTTCGAAGTTCAGAGGGTCGATGGCGGTTTAAAGTTGGGTGCAGCGGCTTCTCAGTTAGTTAGTTCAGTTAAGCAATAGTAGAGAGCACCTAACGGTCGGCAAAACTTTAACGGAGCGTAACTTTGCGTCCGGATGAATTACAGGACCCACCGCATATCAAATCGAAGTTCTCGACGAGATCTACAAGACTCATCGGGTTTACCCCGTGAATAGTTCATTTTTAGCCCAAAAAACGCTGTTTAAGTACTGTTACGGGCCTTTGAAGTTTTCGGGTTTTTTCGTCTTTTTTGTTTAAGACTTTTCCTTTTAGGGTTTGGATTGTTGACTACTTACAACAAAGGAGCTAACAACATTCCTAAATATTATATCACATAACAGCGGAGCTTAAGAATGCTTAACTAAGCATAAAGGCGTTTTGGGAGCATCTTAAGCTTACACTTAAAAAAAAAAAAACTGACCAAAACGACGCAGTATAACCAACAATTAAACAAAAACTATGCGTTTTTGGTGAGCCCCACTGCAAGGATCACCTTCATCCTATTCACATGACATCATTCCATTCTCTTTTCCTCCATTTTCTTTTTTTGCCAATTTTTCAGCCATAAAAAATATATTTTTTTAATATTTTTTTCTGTATTAAAGTAAACATTTTTACCTACAAATAGAGACTTGGTTTGTTTCATTTGGATATCAGAAAAAATTTCTATGAATTTTTCAAATTTTTAGTCATTTTTCTATAAAAATATTAAATTAGTGAAGATAAAGATGATATGATATATAAAAGTGTTGGAGTTTGTGCATTGTTGAAAGAATATTTTTATTGGGGAGCTTAAGTGGGGAGTTTAATAGCATTTTTGTAATAAAATAAAAAAATGGAGTTTAAGCTCCCCAAATGGGGATCTTTGTTGTACATGCTCTTAGGGCATATAAATACCCTATTAAACATTATTTCGGCAGTTTTTAATAAAATTTGAGTTTTCTTGCTTTGTGCTTGAACCCTAAGATGTCATAGACTTGTTCTAAGGAATTTCTCATTGAAAAAGTTCATATTTGATTGTTTCGTTGCGTCAAAGAGTAAACCCACTTCTATTCGGGGTAGGGTGGACCTCAAATGGAAAGAAAAAAAAGTCTATGATGAGAATCAACGTAAAAATAACCCATGTGATTGCTTCGTCCTTGTGATCGCTCGACGTGCAACCATTTTGGCCGAATTTGTCACCATTATTTCACCATCTCGCTATCAACCATTTTGGCCGAATTTGTAATTAGGTATTCATCATTTGCTTCTAAATGAAAATTCTATGTATATTATATGTTTAAAGCTTACTTTTCAAGTCGTTCAATTGATCACGACGTTAAAGAACTATTCTCGTATAGGTGGAAATTTTTCGTAATTGTTTGAACCGTTTGACTTAAGCTACTGTTGATTTTCATTGTATTAGAAAGCTTTATTTTTTAGGTTTACATGAAGTACATAGATAAATAAATTGTACTACACCTACTTCCTTCCAATAATACACAAGCAACTCCAGAGTACAATAGAACAACCTTGATCACACTACATAAGGATTAATTAGAGGTCTTTCATGATGGATGGAAATCAATTTGCGTGCCTTTAAACACTTCAAATAAGTACAATTTAGTTCCAGGAATTATTCCTGGATCTTACTGGAAGAAAAGCCAGCAGCTGATGCATTTCCATCTGAGAAGCTTGGGATGTAAAATGTGCAGTAATACCAGTCGGCCAGTTCGGGACAAAGGGTTTTCATCAACATGACTAGTTTAATCCATTTTGGTTCAGTCAAATATCTATCACCTCGACGAACTGCACTGACTATGGCTTCTGCACAAGCTCTGGAACTCATGACTGGCAGTCCTTGTATCACCTCCTGCACAACAAAGCCTGGAGTTAATTGCTTCCTGCTTAGTCGATAACTTTTACTCCGTAGATCTGTCCCAAAATGAGGGTATCCTTTTTTGGCTCAAGATCATGTCCAAAATTGGACAATTATTTTGGTACGGACAAAGTTGTCTGACAGAAATGTTTGACAGGGTTGTTTTATGACAATGTTTGGGAGATACTTATGCACGACATAATTGTTTGAGTTTGACAGTCACTGACTTTCTGTGAGTCGCCCTCTTACACACCCCCTACGTCCTTTAAAAAGAGTCGCATTTAACAAGTCAAACTTTATAATTTCTTACTTTCTTTGACATATTTCTTTTAATTTGCACTAAAGTTACATAAATTTATTTTTTGTAGGACATGTAAGATAATATCATGTCTCCAAAAAGAAAGAAAACACTTGAAAATATAAGGAGATTTGAAGCTTAAAGTATAGAAATGCGACTCTTTTTTGGTGACGCAAACCAAATTGAAAATTGAAGATGACTTATTTGGGGAGAGAGAGTGTATAGTCAGGTATAATATGAGAGATTATTTATGAGCGAGCATGAGTGAAGGCAAATATATCGTGGACATGTTGCGCTCTGCTCTGGCAATATTCAATGAAATTTTCCTGGAAGACAATTACATGCCAAAAGTTTTACCACGAGGCTAAAAACTGTAGCTGTTAGCAGAACTACAACTTTATTTCTCACTTTTTGCCCAAACAGCATCATGATAATTTGACATAGGGCTATATATAGTTAGACATGCACCGACTCCGTACACATGACACTGTGACACATGTCAACTCGAGCCACTTAGGCCTCTGCCAGCCGACCCATGTGGCCTACGATGACCACTGACCAGTCCCTCTTGCCTAGGGGTGGCAAAATAGGTGTTATGGATCAATGGATAATAGGCCATTATCCATGGTTATCCATGGATAATGGCCTATTATCCATTGATCCATAACACCCATTTTGCCACCCCTACTCTTGCCTACGCGACAAGCAAGATGCTAATTGCACCTATAGAGGTTCAAATGTGTGCGAGTGTGTGTGTGTGTGTGAGAGAGAGAGAGAGAGAGAGAGATGCTGACATCCGCTAGTTTGGGATTGACTTGGAAGATGCCCTCCTTGGTTAAATGTTTTCCTTGGCTCATCTCAGACTCTATGAACCCCAGACTTGTCGTCGTTATTGTAACTGTGGGTGATAATTCAACTCTCAAACTTTCATAGAAGCTAAATAATGCCGCTTTACTTGCCTGAAAACCATGCAATAATGAACTATTGGATAAATGATCTTATCTATATACACAACAAACTTCAAAAAGTACGTAAAACTGATTCATTACAGCATAGAAGCTCATTCTTGGAGGCTGCAACCATGCACCGGACGATGAACTAACAACAATCTTGCCCCTAGTCCTTTTGAGGTAAGGAATCGCGTAGTATGTTGGATAAATTGACCCCCAGAAATTAACATCCTGTATGTTTCGAGGGATCAAATTGTTTAGTACTTACAAATAAACAAGAAATGAGAAATAAATTTGCTGTTGAAGTGATGAGTACCATCAGGGGTGCAAAATTTCTAACATCTGTAGCACTCTCAAGTTCACTTATGCTGCAGATTCCCGCATTATTCACTAGATGATCCACTGAGAAAAAGATAAATCAGCAAAGTTTATTAAGCTATATAGTATGAATAAGTACTAAGTATGGAAATCAATGCTTACATTTGCCAAAATGATTGATTGTTTCCTCAATGAACCGTTTACAGTCCTTGATATTCGTTACGTCTCCACAAACAGGAAGAACATCCGGGGAACCAAGTTTCCGAGCCGACTCTGCTACCTCTAGAAGTTTGTCTTCCCTCCTGGCAATTATGACTAGATAAGCACCCTTTAGAGCATACTCATAAGCCAGTTGCTGTCATGAACTTTAAAAATTAATATCAACTGATAGAATTTAAGCAATAAGTTAAAAAGAAAAAAAGGAAATAATAAACAAGACATAAACTTAAGGACCTCGCCAATTCCTGATGAAGCACCGGTGATGAGAACGACTTTTTCTCTCAAGTTCTCACTAGAAAAGGATCTATAAATTGCATTGAAGAACTTGAAAATATGGAAGAAAGGTAGAGCAAGACATAGGCATACAAAAAAGAGAGGCAATGCAACTATAATGAATTTGTGAACCAGCTTATTAGTATCCATTCTTGTGCTTGTGGAAGAAAGAGTTAGCTACATGCTCTCAGGTTATGTCTTATCGCAGTACTTATACTCGGCGGCATAATAAGGTAGTATTTTACCATAGGCCGGATCATTGCAACAAGCATGTTGCGGGGAGGGTTAGAGCGGAATACTGGACATGTCATTAATTAGTGATGACATAGGTTGTTGCAACTAAAGGATAGGTTGTTGCAACTAAAGGAAACTTTGAAAATGGAAGAACCAAGACTAGACGAAAAAAGGTCATTGAAATAGAAATCCATAAAAGGAGGAACTAAAACGGAAGACTGGTTACTGGTTAAGCTTTGATTGATGCATTATTATTTAGATGGGACAACCACCAACTTTTGACAGCATTGCCTACCCAAACTTTGTTCTCCACGTTGAAAACGTGGCCAACCTTATTACTACGAACACGATTGAAAACGAATCCAGGGAAAAAGTAAGCTCGAGCTTGCGCTCTCAGGCTGGATCCGAGTTATAAGGACAAAATATACAGTAGTTCACAAAACAAACTGTTTAAGGGAGGGAAAACAAACTTAACACACAAACCTCAAACTCGTAAGAAAGTCAAGCCACGCGAAGTTAACAACAATTGAATAGATTAGGTATGTCTTGATAAGGCATATTCAAGATCAAAATCTTTTCAAGGAGTCAGAGTATTGGAGAGAATTCTAGTTCCTGGTTTACGTCTTCCTGCATCACTCAACTTGTAAGCTTCAAACCATGTTTTTATAATTTGCTTCTCTATC
Source organism: Codonopsis lanceolata (assembly GCA_013146195.2). Lineage (NCBI taxonomy): Eukaryota > Viridiplantae > Streptophyta > Magnoliopsida > Asterales > Campanulaceae > Codonopsis > Codonopsis lanceolata. The sequence continues at coordinate 55,790,684 of CM028377.1, read as the reverse complement.
TCCAGACTTGACTGTACAGTGTACATGAAGCTGCATCTAAATATGGAGCATCTTGATCGAAAAACCGAATGTAAATAGCATTTCCATAATAATATTTGGAGGAATGCTATAACTACAGAATTTTTAGACAGAAAATGCTTTAAAATACCTCCTGTCACATTTTCTGTCTCATTAAATCTCAGCCTTACGTACCTCATTATAAAAAGTGGGATAGGAAATATGACAGTGATTGAAATAGATGATTTGAAGCCGATCTGTACCAGATTTTTCAGCTCCATAAATGCGAATGTTTTTGCAGAATTTTTGTACAGAAAATACTTATACACGTTCCATACATGGAGAACGAAAGAGGTCACATTCACTTTTATGGAGCTCAAAGTTATGGTGAAGTTTATTCAATGTGACTCGCAACATGATCAAACATAGTAAAAGATAATGAGTACCGTACAAACACGATTACCCAATTGAGAGTTGTAAATGTACAACTAAAAAAGTGAACAATCAAGACTTGTACCGTACAACCATCCAACAAGACAATGTTTATAAATTTGTGGGCATTTTCTGCATTTATAGCATTAAAAAAAATTAACAAAAATTTTCCACTCCAAAGCTTCTTGTGTCGTAGGGAAAACACCCTGTTTGGGGTAACTTATTATAGTAAAACAACTAACAACCTTTTCAAAATTCTATTAATCCTGACAAATAACAAAACCAAAGGAAAAAATCAGCACCAAGACCACGAAGTACCCTGGTATTCATATCTTTCTAACTGTTTGCTTACTCCGCCACCTTCCCACTCCAACCCCGAAAAGATCAGAAACCTCAAATGCTTCCATCCCAATCCCGATCTCGACCCCCATGCCTTTCTCAAAGATTCATACCTCACTAAAAGTCACCCCATCTTACTTTGTACCTCGCTGCGAGATAGTGGGCCCCTACCGGACCTCGACTCCCATATGGATAGTATTCGGGAACGATTTTATTCTCTTCCAGCTCTTTCAGTACGGGTGAGAAAAGTGACCAAGCAGCATCCAATTCGTCACTACGGATGAAAAGTCTTCTTTCACCTTCAATAGCATCAAGGAGAAGCCTCTCATATGCATCAGGAATCTCCTTGGAGTATCTACAAAAATATTAAAATAAATAAAAACCATTAATCAGGGAACATATTTAGATTCTTCAGCATAATTACAGTGGCATGCCAAACTTAATGGCATAATAATCCAAAATGAAGACGTCCAGATAGTGTCATATTTCGTTATGTTATACTACATACATCCCACATTGAGCGCCATTCTTGGTAAAGAACATGTTTAAAAAAGTGACTAGGTTTCTACGACAAAAATTTGACTTATATGAATCAATTTGAACTAAGAGGGGAAAAAATATTGAGTTCAACCGTGCATAAGTGACGTTGTATCACCAACCAACTAAAATGCACCAAATCAACAACTTTGCTTTCTTCTACATCAACAAGGTTGCTGATTTAGTGCATTTTGGTTGGATTGTGACACCAATCACGTCTAATCACCGTTTTACTCGATACCTACTCCCAAAAGTGACTATATTAGGGACAAACTAAAAACCCAAGAGTAACACTGATGTGGGAGTGAAGTCGTATTATATTACCAATATCTAACTTTCTGGCCTCTTCTTTTTGCTTTCTTGCTTTTTTTTTCTTCGGTATGGGGATTCGAACCAATGACCTCAAGATATTTTCCTCAGTGCCCTTGCCATCTCTTCCATAGAAAGGATAGCAAATGCATCAATCATTTTGGTCTTAACAAGTGGCTAATCAATGTTGAAGCAAATGACTAACCAACAGACCAAGAAAGAGCATGCCTTCTACTTTTTATTTGTTCGTCTGTGTGCAGGGTGGAGTTGAGACAGTTGGGAGCTGGTGGGGAGGGTGTAGTGATGTAAAAGGTCATGGCCCACCTGACCTAGGGTCAGCTCCAGTTTGGCCCGACAATGGTCTGGTTCAGGCCTGAGAAGAGTAGACCAGGTTTGGGCTAAGATATTTTACAAGGCCCAGCCAGCATGCTCCCCCAGTCCAGGCCCTTTCTTAAATCCCCTACCCAATCCTATGTTTAATATTACCCAAATAATAATGCAGGGTGTTGAACCTTGGTCATTTTCTAGGAAGAAACTACAAACATTCTTGAACTACAAGCATAATGTTGCATTAAACTCTGCCAAAAGCAATTTATAAAGTTCAAATACCAAGCCCCGCTGGAAGTCCAATTCAAAGCCATGCTTAGGGAACAATCACCAGCCTAAGTTATTTTTTGTCAAGCCAGCCTGTACTTTACTTTGCCTCATGTTCGCAGGCCTGGGCTAAGCTCCACCCGAGCCCGCCTTAGCAGGCTCAAACGTGCCCAGTTCAGCCCATTTGACATCACTAGGAGGGTGCACACTTCTAATCACCAAAGTGGGCTAAACCTGATTTCATTCTTTTACAAGTAAACAGCAAAAGGAAACCAAACTTGGTGCCTGCCCTATCCTCAAAATAGGCATACTCTCCTAATCAACATGGGTCCAACCATATCCCCACCTAGGCATACTCTTCTAATCAGCAACATGGGCCCAACCTTGTTTTGGGCTTCTACAGGTAATCAGCAAAAGACAACCAAGCATTATGCCTAACCTATCCCCACATATGCTACTCCATATAGAATACTCTCTCGTCCCAAAGATTAACATAATCATTGTAAAAGGCTGCAAAAGAAAAAGCTTTCAACTTTTAAGCCATCTTCCCAATACTATCCTTTAAACTTAGAGGTCATGCTGTCATATTGTGTACTTCAATATTTGCACATAGTCCTTTGTTAAGTTGGATCAGTATCAAATATTTAGAAAAATATACTTAACCATCAACTACTATCCGTAGTTGAAACCAGGAAGGTATATAGAAATGAAGATTATAATTATAATTACATAAATGTTTGCAAAAGCAATTATAGGTCTTACCTTGCTGCATAGAGAAGATTAAGATTACTGCGATCCAATCTCATCCCCAAGCCAGGGACCTTGTTATTGATCTTCAAATAAATAGCTTCGTCAGGCTGCACACGGATAACAAGCTCATTTGTTGCTTGGTCGAGATCTGTTCCGATACTCCGGTTATATAAATTACCAGGTACATGCCTAAACTGCACCCTTATCTCGGCCCTAGGGGAAGGAAAGACAGGGTAAGCAAAAAGATTTAAATGAAGATAAGTTAACAGTTTCTTTGACTTTTTACATACCTGCGGTCATCCAAAGCTTTCCCAGCTTTCATTAGAAAGGGTACCCCATCCCATCTTGCATTATCTATGAAAAGAGCTGCTGCAGCAAAAGTTGGGGTTAAGCTGTCACATGGTACAGTCTTGTCATCAGTATAAGCCGGGTAATTAACACCTCCTCTTGTGTGGCTCTTATACTGTCCTGTGACTACATCATCAAGTTGCAGCGGCCTCATGGATCGTAAAACTTTGACCTAGAAACAACATAGTATTACAGTTAGAAACATTCGTGGAGACAAAGGTTAATTGAAAAGCTTGTTTTAAAATTGAAGACCTTTTCATTTCTGATATCTTCTGCATCCAAACTGACAGGCGTTTCCATGGCAAAAATAGCAAGCATTTGAAGCAGATGGTTCTGCATTATGTCTCTAATGATTCCGTAATTGTCGAAGTATCTGGAATAGCACAGAAGAAAAAGATATATGAGTTCTTAGAACACTTGGATATGTATTAACTGCTGGGTTATGAAGGAAAATTACCCTCCCCGACCTTCAGTTCCGAAATCTTCAGCAAATATAAACTGTACATTCCTTATATACTGCCTAGACCACAAGGGTTCAAAAATAAGATTGGAGAAGCGAAGGACTGAAAGATTCTCCACTAGCTCTTTCCCCAAATAATGATCTATCCTGTTAAGAAATAAAGAATAAATAAATTCAAACTGCAGCCTATTCTTTTCATAAAACACAACCAAACAATCAAAAAAGTACTCCACCTGAAAATTTGATCTTCTTCCAAGTATTGCTTGAGAGACCTAGTTAACGCAGCTGAGGATTCAGAATCCCGGCCAAAGGGTTTCTCCACAATGACCCTTGTCCAACCATTAGCGGAAGATGCAGATAGGCTCGCACATTTTACAGCATTAATAAAAATATTTGGTGGAATCGATAAATAGAAGAGGCGGTTAGAAACCCTTCCAGCCTACAAAGCAATTGATCAGAGTCAGGCTCGCACATTTTACAGCATTTACGAAAGTATTTGCTGGAATTAATAGATAGAAAAGGCAATTAGAAGCCCTTCCAGCCTACAAGCAATTGATCACACACGCTCACATACACACATAGACACAGCATACAAAATATATGTAGTGTGTTTGTGTGTACTTCCAGCATACAGTCCACCAGAGGGTTATGACTATCAATTCACAGTGCCAATGTCAATTACCTGTCTTACAAAAAACAAAGAGCATCAAGATTAAAGTGAAAAGTTTGGGCTCAAAAGGATATGACTGATACACACTACTTTTTAATAAACGTGTTTGGACAAGTTAGTAGCTTTAAGGTTGATAATGTGTAGAGTTCACACATACCTCATGTTCTTTGAGTTTTTTGTCAAGCTCCAAAAAGTTTTCCTGAGAATCATATTGACCAGATTGATAGAAACATCTTTGTAGGAATTGCTCCATCTTTTCACCGCAGTTTTCCCTAAAAGAACAAAAAGAAACTGTAACGTAGCCACTTCATTATAAGATCTAGATTTGACAACATAGCTTCTCACAACCTAAAACAGCACAGACATTTATAAAGAAGAACACCAAACTATGATCAAAAAGACGAACTGCCTTTACCTCTGATCAATTCTGCATGTAAGGGTCCTGCTAACCATGTTTCTCAGCTCGGTATCAGTCATCTTACTTCGGGCATAACCAAAGACAGTGAAATGCTGAGACCAAAAAGAAAGCACAACCAATTATAGATACAAACCCTATTCTAACAACTGCAGTTGTAAACATACTGAGCTGACTCAAATTGCTGATTTAAACCTTCTTGGGATAAGTGAAGGAAGAGGGAGGACAAACCTCAGGTAGCCACCCCTCGTAATAAAGGGCAAAAAGTGCAGGAAATATCTTCTTTTTGGCAAGGTCACCTGAGGCTCCAACCACAGTGATACTGACAGTGGACTTGTCTTTATTGAAATCAACCCCAACAGTGTTTTTACATTCCTCTGCAGGTGTAAGTGGCACCACTACATCTGTCACTTTCTTAATAGGATTTTCAATTTCAGAAGGTGTCGTTGTAGTGGTTGCAGCATCTATTCACAGTTAACATCCACATATGAGCAAAATAAAAGGAGATTCTAATCCCAAAAACAACCCATTACACCAAAGCCATTCATAAAATAAAACCGATGACAAATAAAAATTGAAGCAATAATCAAACAGAATCAGGCAGCAGAATGACGAGAAATAAGCAATGAACAAGCATAAGTTTGGCGGGCCCTTGGCCCTTGATTGCAAACATAATTAAGGAACTTTGAAAAAATCCCGAATTTGAAAAGTAATTCTTTTGTATTATGCATTGTTTTATGTTCCTCTCTCTGTTCCATTTTATAGCAGAAAGTTAGCATCTTAGCATGACCCAATTCATTTTTTCGATACAGAATTGGGTTGTCGTAAGAATTTACCTTTCTGCAATAAAATTAAAAAAGGGGCAAGTGAGATTGAAATTGCAGAATAAAGGCAGTAGCTCCAAAAGGCAGAGCAGATACAAGTAAGACAAATATTGAAGACAAGATTAACATAGAAAACAAATTGAAATGATTTCAAGACATCAATAAGAACTTATTGACATAAGAAAAATTGAACAATTTGGAACTAACCATCTTGCATGTGAACCGTACTCGAAAATGAGAATCCATTCGATTGCAAAGACAACTTTTTCAAACCAAATCGTTTCGGATTAATCGAGGAAACACTAATCCGTTGATTAGACCGATTCCCATATATTGAAGAAGAATTCGAGTAAGATGTAGACGAAGAACAGTACGAACGACAATGCGTTGACGATGAAAGAGTCGCCATTTCTCTCTTTCTATGCACAACGACTGTTTGGAAAAATGTATCAATGAATTGAACCTGGCTGCGGACGAAGGAATATGTTAAAAGGAGGTCGGATAGGCCGAGGAGGCAGTCCCTTGAGATCTCCGAAAGGCTGCTTTTTGGCTTGGCAAGTAGTAAACACTAAACACAGTGCGAAGGGATGGGTTGGGTTGTGTTTTTAGAGAGGGAAAGGGTGTGTTAGAAAAATAAGGCGTATATTTAATTAAAACTGGTTTATTGGGCTTCTACAAAATTATTTGTTTACTTTCTTTCCTATTATTATTATAATTATTATATACTCCGTAGTCCGTATAAGTTTTGTCTGTCTCTAAGCTAAAATAATGGACCAAATTTGAGTCCTGTACCCGAAATATTTCATGTATGCGGAACCTCTTTAGTATATTTTTTAGATTAGACCACAATATTTAATAAGGTGATTAGCTTATTGAGAATGAAATGTAATTTTTTAGATTAGACAAAACAACACTTAAACGTAACACTTAAAACCTTAAATGCAACACCATAAAGAATTGATTACCCCTAGTAAAAACATAAACACCCCTAATTTAATTCCCTAAACCAACACCCACCCCCAGGATCGAGTTAAGATCCTCCCTCCAGATTTATCTTACATAAAATATTTGTAAGATTGTCTTATTTAAGTTTTTATCATACTTTGAAATCATATAGTATAAGGTAAAAACTTGTGTAAAACTGTCTTATGGATCTCAATCCGTGGATGCGTAAGACGGAAACCCAAATAAAATGAAAAATAGAGTTGAGTTTAGTTTGGGCATGAGCAATCCATTTACAGAAACTGCGGATTACTCATGATCATCAAGAAAAAGGGTCAAAAAGAGAGGAAAGTGGGCTGAAAGCGAGTGGTTGGAGCAACCCAACCCATATCCCTTTGTTAGCTCAATCTGTCTTGCAAAACTCAACAGGATTTGATGGACTTGGATGACTTTCTTATTAAGGGTCTAAAAATGATACATTTAAAGACAAAATTAACATACTTTCATACATAATGACTTATATATTAAGGGGTTAAAAGTGACACATTTAAAGGTAAAAGTGGCATATTCAATGACAAAAGTAACACACTTTCATACATAATGACTTATATATTGAGGACTAAAAGTAATACATTTAAAGACAAAAGTGACACATATGCACTTTCATAAGCATGTTTGATTTGACTTATCTGGATATGTTTATAACTTATAATTTATCATAAATTGTTTTTGAAGTGTTTGATTTTACTTATGGTAAGATAAGTCATACGTCATGTATAAATCTCTTAAAGCACATGTAAGGTCATAAGTTGTAATATCTAAGCATATTACTTATTTTTACTTTTCAAAAACATGTAATTCCTCTTCTTCATTGAAATTTATATATTCAAATATTACCCTTCTTAATAATAGTTACAATAAAAAAAGTAATATTAATAATTATTATTATTAAATTAATAATAAAAATGAATTATTATTGTTATAATAATAAAATATTAATATTAATATTAATAAATAATATTATATGAATAATGATAATAGTAATAATAATAAGAATAAAAAAATTATGAATAATAAATATAATAATAATAATTATTATTAGTAATGATCTTATTAATAATAATAAAATTAATAATAATAATAATAATAATATAGTTAAAATAATCGTAATAATAATAAGTAATTATAATATTAATATTAATAATAATAATAAAGGTAATATTTATATTGTTAATATCAATACTAATAAGTAATAATAATAATATAAATAAAAGTAATATTAATATAGTAATGATAATAATAACAATAAGGCCAATAATAATGATAATAATTAATAATAATAATAATAATAATAATAATAATAATAATAATAATAAATTTACTATTAATATTAATAAAATAATAAAAATAGACATATCGAAAAATAATGTTTTGGTCTTCGGACATTAAAACAAACTAATACGGTCCCTCAACTCGTTTTTTTTAATCAATTTCCCTCCTCCCATTATTACTGTTACATTTTCCGTCCAATAGTATTTCAAATACCAAAAATACCCTCATTAAAAAGTTTAATATGGGCTTTTTTTCAAAATGTTCAAAATATAGGGAGTTAATGTATCAAATTCAAAAAGAATTCATCTTCAACCTTTGACAAAATTACAACCACATCTACCAGCACCGACCTCAAAATTATTACTTCGGCCTCTCCATCTACCAGCGCCGAACTTCTTTCACCTCCGTCTCCAGCGCTCTGCCCGCCATAGCCACCGGCTCCAAGTTGCCCTAACCCCAGTCATCTTCGCCCCTCCATCATCATCTCTCTCTCTCTCACATCTCACACTTATTTTGCCCAGGCCACCGCCCAGCGCTTTCTCCTGATCCAGCGAGGGAAGCACTAATAATCTGTTTTTTTTTCTATTTTGTCCCTTCTCTCTTTAATTCCTGCCACCAATGGCCTCGTTTCTGGTAGAATCCATTCTCCATCTCTCCCCATCGTTCATGCTTCAAGTGTCGACCATCATCGTCTCCATTTACTAGTGCTACCTTCTTCTACAACCGATTTCTTCTCGGCTTTCACCTTTGCCTCCAGTGCAATGCCCGCCTTAGCCGCCGGTTCCAAGTCGCCCCAACCCCAGTCATCTCCGCCCCTCCGTCATTATCTCCAAATTCGGTGAGGGAAACACCAACAATTTGTTCAAAATATGCCCTTCTCTCTCCTATCAAAGCTATGCTTGTCAATCGAGTAAGTGATTTTGGATTAGCTACCGCGATTTTGGCTTGTTTTACCTTCTTTCAAAGTGTAGACTTTTCTACCATTTTTTCTTGTGCTAGTACACCCAAAAATTCGTGGATTTTTTTTCGCAATATGAGATTTGATGTCATAAGCCTGATTTGTATTTTACTTTTATACCTGTTTGTGCCCCGGTTTTGCACGTTTTGTCTTCCCTTAAAAGGAAAAACAAAACGCTCGGCCTCATTGTGGACTCAAAATGTAAAAAAGAGTCGCCATCTTTATTTTAAGGAAAAACAAAGAAAAACCAAATGTAACCAGATTTGCAAAGGGTTCGGAGGCTAAGTTACGAGGTGGGAAGGGATTAGGCACCCAACTCGCTCTTTTGGTCTCAAAATAGTTTTTGGCTAAATATGTTTTTTATATTTATTTAACAATTGAAATAAAGCATTATATATATATATATATATATATATATATATATATATATATATATATATATATATATATATATATATATATATATATATATAATTACAAAACTTACAACAACCTTCTTCCTGGAATTACAAATATATTTATAAAAATTTGACCATAATAATGGCTCTTTTTAGTGCTATTTCTTACATATTTTTGGGCAACATAACTGCATATTTTTATTACATTGGACCGGCCCGAATAGCACCTTTAAAAGACCTACCTCTTGAAGCACCGGGTTCTATCCCGTACCAAGCTCCTTATGGCAGGTCCTAGGTTGTGCTCGCTCTGTCCTTCAGGGAGAGGGAGTCTTTTTGCTATTGTTTTGCTGTTGCGGGGATTCGGGCAGAGCGACTGCGTCCGAAAGTTGCTTTTCGGCCTCGGGATCCGGACGGAGCAATTGCTTGCTTTTTTGCTATTGTTTACTTGCTGACGACGGAAATCGGGCAGAGCAACTACTTGTTTTTTGCTGATTTGGCGTCTATTCGGGCAGGGCAACTGCTCTTTTTAGGATTTTTTGACCGGTGGAATAGGGCGGAATCCTAGCAGGGCAGCTAGGTTTTACTTTGGCCGGTTGGTTTTGTGTTTGGGAGAGATTTGACGGAGCTTTGGGACTAGAGGAAGAATTTCCTTTGGCGCTCACTCGAGAGAATGTCCACTCACTGCGCGGTGAAATTTTGATAACTGTGTGTACTGTGTTTTTTTCACAAGCCGGGGCCTCTTATTTATAGGCTGGAAAGGCTTTTCCTTCATGGTTAAGTTTTCTCTTTCTGTGCTTCATCGGCTTGTACCGCGCGCTTGAGAAATTGCACTTTAGGCAAACTGCAATAGTGAAATGGATACTATTGGGCGCCACCCATGGAGGGAGCTGGCGCGGCGCCCAGAAGCATTATGGGTGGCTCCAGGGGGCTTTTTTGATATTCTTTTTGGCACTTAGGCTCCGTTTGTTTCACGGAAAATGACTTCCGGAAAACGTTTTCCTCATTTTCCGGTGTTTGGTAACCTTAGGAAAATGAAGTCAACGTAAAAGCTTTTCCGAGTCAACGGAAAATAAAGCCTTCTTTTCCGGAAAATGACTTACGGATTCATTTTCCGTAAGTCATTTTCCAAAAGTTCGAGCACCTCTCCGCTCCTTCCACAAGTACACATTCACTCAACAAATAAATATATTTAGAAATATAAATGGAGTTTGTGCACACTATTTATAAATTATAATTTTAATATATACTCGCTACGTCCTAAAATTAGTGTCAACTATATTATTTAGGGACGTCCCAAATATTGTTCATTTTATTTTTTAAAACATTTTTTTCATATCAATTGTCAATTTTTTTTATTTGTATTTTTTAGATTGAAAAAAGATGGACCTTATTGATTTGACACGATTAATGATAAATTGATGTTACTAATAGAAAATTACTTAAATCTCAACAATATCTTATATTCAATATGCGCATTAATATTAGAATATATTTTTGTATTTATTCATATATTGTTTTCCGTAGTATTTTCCGTATGTTTGCCAAACACCCGAAAATGTTTTCCGACATATTTTCAAAAGATTTACCAAACACCTGAAAACGAAATCTTTTCATTTTCCAGAAATCATTTTCCGAAAATCATTTTCTGGAAATCATTTTCCGTGAAACAAACGGAGCCTTAGGCCCCCTGCATTTTACTGTTTACGCATCCTGCTTATCCTTTTGCATTTTAAACCCTGTAACTTGACATTCGTTAGCGTTTCAACAGGTCATGATATCTCATGTAATGCTACATACCAGAGGTACAAAATTTGGGTGTCTACAGAGCCCCTCAACGATGGAGTTTACGGGTAACCCGAATCTTACCGAGTAAACGAACATCGTTGATAAAAAATAGACTCCCAAATTTTGTGGAAATTATAATGGGGAGTAATGCAACGGGTAGCAATTATAATGCAATAGTTTATGATGCAGTTCAAATCTCACTGTTGGAATATGCTCCTTGATAATTTACTTATCATCTTGCATATTATATATATATATGATGATTTGTTTGTTCCCATTACAGTGAGTCATCACTAGTGGCTAAAAGGTTTGCGTACCGGTTCGCGTGGCAACTAGTGTGACATCATATAGGTCTTAGATTAGGTGCGACCTGATCAAGTCCTACCTTCCTACATGATGATCAAACAAACCAGCACTTCATATGCACTAGCACCAGCAGACTTGCAGTAGCGTCAAAAGTTTTCAGCAGACTTGTCATATGCACTAAAGGACACTTTGAAGACTCGTCACCAGCAGACGTGCTACAGTGACAAAGTTTCTCAAAGGACTCATCACCAGTAGACCCATCATGTGCATCACGAGAATACCTTGAAGACACGCCACAGCGGACTTGCTATGGTTTGAGCGTTCACAACTTAACGGCGGTCTTTTTCTACAAAGACTCATACATCAAAATTGAACCTCTCACCGGCGGAGACTTGGTTGCATGTGCTACAAGGAGACAAGATTGCAGCAGTTCGAAACAAGACATATACGTTAAGCTTCAATGTTATTCAAATCTTTATAAAGCCTGACACTCATGATACTGCAAGACCTTCTCACCTTCTTAGTCACGTGGTCTGAAATAATCAAAAGAATCTACTTTATCGGACAGATCATCTGACAGTGCATCAATGAATCAGACTTATCCTTCAACGACTTATCATACAGTTTGAGAGGGTAATAGTTCAAAGATCTAAGAATGAAGTCTTTTATCCAACAGTTAAAGATCTATTGAACAATATCTTTATCCATCAGTCCTCAAAGACAAATCATTCAACGGATACAAAATCTATCAACAGATCTCAACGATCAAAGTTCTCCGGTCCATATAAGAAATCTACCTTCTTCTTCAAGAGAAATTGTGTTGAAAAGACACATGCAACAAGAACTTCAAAGAAGCTGTAAGATCTACAAGAGATTGTCTTCACCAACGAATCTCAGATCTTCATAGAAGATTGCAGTGAGCTTACCCAGACCTTAGTAAAATACTCTCTGTGGATTGCTAGGAAGAAAAGCTCGAAGAAGAAGAGAAAGAGAGATCAGAAACTTCAAAAGACAGAGATCATTGTCTTGGTCAAGAACCAAACTCTTGATTAGAGTTCTTCACCCTTCTTCGAGGAACTCTACCTTTAGCTAAGCTTCAGGATCCCATTCCTAAAGCTAAAGGTCAAGCTCTTGGATCATTCTACAGATAGATTTCAGATGGTACCCAAGGAAGATGAAGAGATGTCTGTAAATATTGCATACATATCTTCAGATTTGTATTCCTATACAAATGATGTCGATTGTGCAATAATCACTCATCAGGGAAGGTCGAGTGTTTTGCACTCAATCGTTCAGATAATTTTTATCTGAACGACCTTGAAAATTATCTTCTCATATTTGTTTCTCGTTCTAGTCTCCTATTGCCCTTTTTACTTAAGAATTTGTTTACAAATAATTAAGTTAAGATTAAACTTGAAAGAGCGAGGGCAGCGTACATAGAGTGTCTAGGCTGATGTAATCTGTAATTTATCCTTGAATAAATTCAGATGTTCTTTCAAATAATTTACCTTTCAGTCTTTATCTCTCTATAAGCTTTTAAAAAATGATTTATTCTTTGAAAAGTTATTCTCTAATGATTCCTTGATTCAGCATTTGGAAGAAGGATTAAGTGTGTTGTTGTTCTGATCATATATTCGTGTATAGCCACTTAAGACTTCTCTAAATCTAAGCCTTTCTATTTCCGCTGCTTAAACTCTTCGAAACAGGCTTTTGATTTTCAGGCAGTTCACCAGCAGGGTTGACAACTCTACTAAGAGCAAGTCTGTTGTTCAGTACTACCAACAGACATGTTTAACACGTTAACTGTCTATGCCATTAAAACTCATGCTTTAACCGTAACTAAAAGAAAAGTTTTAAAATGGCATCATAGGCTATTCACCCCCCCTCTAGCCTATTTGAGCATCATTGTGGACCAACAATTGGTATCAGAGCCAAGCTCTTTAAGCTATATGCCAAGACTAACCACCTGAGAGTTTGATCCTCGAATGCTCATCCCAAATGCATGTCAAAAGAAATTTTGTTTTGATCTTTAAAAACTTTTGACAAGGATTTCATTTGAGATAAATCTTTTGAAAAACGTACTTATTTTGAAAAATTATTTGTTTTCAAAAATTTCATGAGATAGAAAATTACCATAATGATTATGGGATAATTATTCATATGACATATATACATATCAATTGGCACTATGAATAACTATTCCTCAGATTTATAACACTCTGATGGATGCATCAATTAAAAGGATTTCTGATTCGAACTCTCTTGACATAAGGCTAACGATTGTAATCAATCCAACACCTTCTCGAGAGAAAATTTTCTTAGTTAAAAATTCTGGAACTTCACTGCAAAAGAATTTTAAAATGATTCCTATTCTCTTGAAAAAGGTTAAGAGTCAAAAACTCTATATCATGAAACATTGATTGATCCCTCTGTTATATGGTATTTAGTTTCTGGGAACTTGGCCTATATTTCAAAGAATTATTAGAATTTAAAATCTAAGAAATATGAATCAAAGATCTCATAAGCTGTTGCAAAGGAAATGTACTCTTTAGGCAACATCTACTACAGACTTTCTAGCTTAAATTCCAAAAAGGCATTTTCTGAAGAACATCTACCCTGATTCAAACATGACTGTCATCAAAAGGTACATCCCTTGTCTTGTGCTTCTTCCTTATTTTTTTTAAATCTTTCTCTTTGCACATAAGACCAAGGGAGAATAAGAAATTCAAGATCCAGTCCTTCTTCTCATTCTCTCGGATTCTCTAGAAATACTTGTTCTAGTATCTAGATTTTTCTGGAGCTTTCAAAAGCTCATAAAATGTTGCTAATGATCTTCTTGATTCACATTCAGGAATACATATTCTCTCAAGATCATCAAACCAAATTTTATCATCTCTCTAACAGCATAAAATGATATGCTTGACTGACAAACAGGACTCTACATACTTGATTCAGTCAAATCTTCTTCTTTCTGGATTATGATATATGTCTGATTTCTGCTTATGATTCCCTGCTAATCATGATCATGAATATATCAACACTGCACAACCTTATGTTTGCATACTCTGTTCATCTCTGTATATTCATTGCAAATATAAAGCTTGAGTAATTATCTATCATACTTTGCTCCTTGCTTTTATTACATTCTTCTAAGTATGATTTATATTACTCATATGGTTTGATACTTTTTCATCAAAGTGATGTCTTTATCTTTGATCTGCATTAACCGCGTCATCTTCAAACCGTCTTCTTTGTCAAACACTCTTGCTCCTCTGTACTTAATAAGCTCAGTTATGTGTGCTAACTTATAGGAGTTTTCACCTTAGTAGATAATATGCAAACTACATGGGTATCTTTGCAATTTCTACAAAGGTTGAGGTTAAACTTTTTAAAATTGACTACTTCTTGAAGTAAAAGACGAATTTCATAGAATCTCGGTAAAGACAAAAATATCTTTAAAAAGAAGGAAGCTTATTATTCCAAACATTTTTTTTCTGAAAAGTTACTTTTGTCAAAATCAATTTTCTTTGAAAAGGTTGTTTTGTCAAATCTTTTTACTGAAAAGTTGTCTTTATGAAAACATTTTCATCTTCTCAAGAAAGTTGTTCATTCTTTTCAAAATCTTTTAAGCTTTCAAGGAGAATACTCTACCGGATATCTAGGAATTTCAACTGTTTCTCACTTTACCCGATATAACTTTAAATGAGAGTAGTTGACTGGACCCCTCATACTTAATGAATTCATTTCATTAACTGGTCCATTGTCTTGCCTCAGTGAGTATTTATAAAGACATCCTTTCCCTCATCTCTATCACTCTGAAACTACCCCCAAGCACTATGATAGACGCTGATACAAAATCCCTTCCTTCCAAAATGTTACTTAGGAGAATTCTTAGTACTAGATCAAGTTTCTTTCTCAACAACTTGGAATTACCCTTCCTATCCACCAAATTAGTTTCGATGATTCCTCTTGTATGAAGATGTTCCTCAACAACCATTTAGCATATATCTCCCGTTTCTCTCTATCCTTGTTCACATTTGAATGCTCCTTCTCGTTTAGAAGATCATCCTATCTTTAGTGAGCCAAATGTGATCCTCACTCGGATTTCCCTCTCGAACCTCAGGGGATGAGTGCCTGCATTGGAACCGATATCTAGAAATCTAGTAGGTGTTTATGCAGTGCACCTCGGATAGAGAAAACCTGCTAAAGAGGAGAAAAGGATGAGCCCCGCTTTCTCCTTGGCTCACTTTGAGTCCCTTGATCTGGATCTATTCTGTTTGCCAACTGGTTAAACGGATCTGGGTCCATGGTCTTCATTAACATCTCTTTGTAACATTTTTTATCTTTAGAAATGTATCAGGTGTTTAGAATAGTTGTTTAATATGAGTAGTTAAGTCACCGGAAGTTGTATTGAATCTTGTAATCTTTAGATCCTCTTTATATTCGAGTATATTTTGATCTAAGCGGGACACCACGCTTTCCATTCCACCTTCCCTTGTGTAGGGGAGGACGAAATTAAAAATGCGGAAAGGGTGCTGTTAAAATAGCGCGTTGAATATGCCTCGGTAACTTCTGTGAATTTTTGGTCCATTAGGGGAGCTTTGGGTTTTCTGTATCAAGTTATCCATTTTTTAGGGGATACCAGGATGCATGAATACATCACTCTTTCATTCACATCTTCCCTTGTGTAGGGGAAAATGAAAAGTGCAAGAAAGAATGTTGCGAGGACCCACTATGGATTTTATGAAAATTGTCTTATGGCCTATTTCGGATCACTATGAGTGCTTTGGGTTTTCTATATCAAGTTATCCTTTTTTTAGGGGATACCAGGATATAGGAATACATCACCCTTTCATTTTCATTCTCCCTTTTTTAGGGGAAAATGGAAAAGTGCAAGAAAGGATGTTGCGATGCCGCACTGGATCCAAAATGTTTTGATAGAGTCGCCATCTTTATTTTGAGGAAGAAATAAAGAAAAACCAAAAATAAAACTAGAGATTGCAAAACGGGTTCGGAGGCTAAGTTACGAGTTGGGAAAGTGCTAGGCACCCAACTCGCTCTTTCGGTCTCAAAAACAGTTTTTGGCTAAAGTATGTTTTTTGTTATCTTTATTTAGTAAATAAATAAAGCATTAAAAGACATGAAATAAAAACAAATACATCCATGTTTACATTATTTACGGACTTGCAGCCGTCTCTTTTCAATAATTACAAATATACTTAAAAATATTTGGTCATAATAATGACTCTTTTTAGTGTTCTTTTCTAAATAAATCCGGGCAGCACAACTGCTTATATTTTTACATTGGACCGGATGAAAAGTAGCACTTTTTACAAATAAAAACTTAAAGCTTACCTTCTAGCGGGTTAGGGTGTGCTCGCTCTGTCCTTCAGGGAGAGTCTTTTTTTTTTATGAAGTGGTGCGGAGGTTTGATAAGCTTATTATTTTCTATTATTTTCATAAATTTTCCGGAATTTTATAGGTTATTTTGAGCTTTGATTGATAATTAATTGTATTTGAGATACTATTTTTATGTATTTTCATGATTCATGTAGGTATCTCAAAGATATTCGAGTTTCTATGGCTCAATATATGCAAATCGAGGACATTCCGGGCTTCAAAGTTAAGTTTGGACGCTTGCCGTTAAGTTTCGTTAAGGATTTGAAGGCAATAGAAGGCAACATAGGCTAAGAGAACTTAACTGAAGCTGATTGAGGACTAAATTGCAAAGTCTAGGGGAAGAAGGACTTCGCTAGCCAACTTCAGAAACTTAGGGAACCGGCGCTCAAGTCCAAACTTCAGGGGTGGCCGGAGCAAATCCCTGAAAGTCGCCCTCATTAATGCGGTGTCAAGAGGATAAGAAGCCACGTC
The DNA here is from genome assembly GCA_013146195.2 of Codonopsis lanceolata. Lineage (NCBI taxonomy): Eukaryota > Viridiplantae > Streptophyta > Magnoliopsida > Asterales > Campanulaceae > Codonopsis > Codonopsis lanceolata. Next base: position 55,773,417 of record CM028377.1, on the reverse strand, counting down.
ACCCGCCTCAGCCCAACAAGACCCGCGCGTCCTGCCATCTGGATCCGGATCCAACCCGTATTCTGTCCTGCCCATCCGGCCCATCCAGCCCATTTCCAGCCCGCTTTATCTCACAGACCGCGCCCATTTCCTTCATG
>CM028377.1:55729778-55773180 GCA_013146195.2 Codonopsis lanceolata | reverse complement strand
AATTGAAACATTTTAAATGCATGCCAAAATGCAAATGTATGAATGGAAAACATACATCATTTTATATTTTTTTTCAAATACAATAATGATTTTTTTTAGTTAGTAAATTTTTTTTACATATGCAGGAAGAATGCAAAAATAGAAAATTTTAAATGCATGCCAAAATGCAAATGCATGAATGGAGAACATACATTATATATATATATATATATATATATATATTTATTTATTTATTTATTTATATTTATATTTATTTATTTTTAAATGCATGGCACAATGCAAATGCATGAATGGAAAGCATGCATTATTTTTTTTAGATATAATGATGATGATTTTTTATGAGAATCTTACCTTCCCTCCTCTTTTTTTTTTTCCGTGAACGCACGACCTTGGCCTGCCCTGGGCGAAGCCGGACAGGTGATGGATATTTTTCATTTGATGTCCGAATCGCCCGTGTTGTGGCATCCATGCCTGGGTATTTATGCGGACATTCCGTCCCTTCCGCATCTATCTAGCCATTTTTGACATCTTGCGGGACTATTGGTGGGATACTACCCACACCTTTCATTTCAGTTGGGGAGAGGCTACCATGACCCCGTGTGACTTTGCTGTCATCACGGGTATCTATACCAGCATTGGCCGGACTCTGGAGCCGGATTATACTCTCTGTCATCATCATGACGAGGTGGAGGATCTCCCGGCTTCGTGCCGAATATAAATCCACGATGAGATCAAGATTGGCGCGTGTTAAAAATGGCTCTCGCAAATGTCCGAACAGCTTAATGCCTGGGACAACATAGTCAGAAGCTCGCTGCCGGAGCATTTCTATTTTTCTTTGGGATGTCACTTTTGCCAATTCATCCACTTTGAGAGTTTCCTCTCGGGATGTCTTCGAATCGACCGGCGCGGTCAGTATGATCGTGCGTGGGCCCGGCCGAACTTTATGCTTCCATGGATGGACAGCCGGAATGATTCACCGACCATGAATGGCTTTGTCTCATTGGGAGGTATATTTCTTTTCCTCCTACTTTCAAATTTTTTTTTCTGTCAGCATTTTTATTATTTTATTATTTTATTCTTTTGCTGACTCTCTCTTCTTTCTTTTTTTTCTTTTTTTCAGGTGTGGGCTTACTCCGTCTTTTATTTTATGTCGGGCCCATTGCGTAGTCACGTTCACAGACCACCTTATCTGACTGAATTCGTGAACGAAAACCGAAAGAAGAAAGATCGGGATGACCATTTTCTGGAGCGAATTGGGCTGCGGGACAAGATAGCTAGCTCGACCCCGGGCACAGTGCACTTAGTCCCTTGGCAGAATTTGGTAGGGCCATATGAGGTTGCCCTAACATTGAGCCGATATCGGATACTTATGGTATCGATTATGAACGACTCATTGTACATGGGCGAGCGGGTTAATCGCCAACATTCTCTGCTCCCGACATTTCCGATGGCGCCTCCTGCACCTCCCCCTTGGGTGATCGTTCCGGATCTTCTGCCGAACAAGTATCCTTACCTGTTGAAATTTCTCATGTCGCCATGTGATTACCCAGTCATACCATATGAGGAGTTTCTGAGGACGATGCTCCATCCTGCCCCTCCTGCCCCAGTGGTAGCCAGACGTGCGTCTGATGCATGTGATAGGTCAGGGTCTTCTCACCCAGCTCCTGAGACGCTGTCCGAGTTTTTTATGCCCGATGATGCTTTCTCTACCTTCTGATATCGGCGAGACGGAAGACTTATAGAGGAAGTTTTACCCGATGCGGACATTCCTGAGGAGTACCATGTTCCCGAGCATGCTCGCACAATATATATCATTAGTCATTTTTTTCGCTCTTCTCTCTTTTTTTTAGCACCACTCTCCTTTTTTTTAGACTGATGCATTTCTTTTGGCTGTTTCAACACTTTTTTTTTTCAGGTTAAGGTGTCAACATATAAGAGGTTGTTGCGAGGCTTCGTTAACATCAACAAACTTTACCAGCGGCTTATGGATGATTTTTCTTACTGGGGGAATGATGCTATACGGCAGACTAGACGCCGCGATGATGATGAAGATGAAGCTGGCGGGTCGAGTCGCCCTCGGGTGAGAGGTCGAGGACACAGGATTGGCGGCGGAGTGGGCCCTCGAGTCATGGGAGGCGGTTTTGACAGAGGCAAAGCTTCTTGCGATTATTAGCTCCTTTACCTGCACACATTAGTTTTCTCTTTTTTTTCTGTACCAGACTATGTATATATTTATAAATGCAATGCAATATTATTTTATGATGCAATAATTAATGCAAAGACTCAAAAATCGCACGCATAAAAGAAAATTAGACCACTTTCTAGGGGTAATGGCACACTGCAATTTTTGATTGAAGATATAGGAAGGTACCCATTCAGATTTAAAACGGGCTTTTCTGGTGGCTTGCAGGGAGGAAAAGAGGCAGCCGCCTCCTCTTGTGCTTGGCCATATAATTGCCACAAGGCTATCTTTCATAGGCTCTTTATTTTTCTTCATGATCAGACAAGGGCATGGCATACGATTGCCGGGGAAGAAAACTGATACCAGCCGTGCTTGGGGGGGAGCAGGAGCAACAAAGATGGCGCCACCCATATATGAAGTGGCACCGAGCCTAGTTTGGGCATGGGTGGCGCCCAATTTCCTTTCATGTGTACCGCTTTACACCACCGCTTATGACCGTGGGCGAAGAATTCGTCTATTTCTTTGAATTTACGTATAAAACGGAGGCCGTGGCAGCATAATTTTTTACACAACTGCCTGTTTCTTTCACATTTGCTTTCTTTTGAGCTTCTTCTTTTGCCCAGTTAGCCTTTTCAGTTAAGCTTTCTATTCTTCCCAAAAATGGCTGCACCAGTTCACACAGCATTGGAGATAGAGATTTATGAAAATGCCCTGGATTTCTGGATCCTTTCCCTGCAATCGAATGAACGCGACTGGTTTGAGCATATTTATGGATTCAGGTGCCTGCTGTCTTGGAGGAACATTATTAGTAATTGGGACATGCTGAGGGGAGCCTCCAGGTTCTGGTCACCTCAAGACCACCTTTTCAATTTTGGCATGAACGAGATGTGCCCCCACTTTTGAGGAGTTCCAGGCTACGCGGGATGGCACCTTCTCGTCTTATTGTCGCATTCTCTCATCTGAGAAGCGCCCATACATGGAAATTAGGGAGATCTTTGGCTCCACTGCACGCTACTCCGTGTTTCTACAATGGAGTAAATTTTATTTGACCGCCCTTCCAGGGCCTTTACATGAGTTCAGTGGAGGATGATCATGATTACTTTGAGGCGCCTGTTATCGCCCCTTTTTTCGTCAGGGAGATATGCAGCGGGCCACCGGATATATCGATGTGCGGGTTGTGGACTTAGCATTGTAGGCTCGGGATCGCCGGGTGAACATCATCCCGGTGATCTTGGCAGAGACTTTGGCGGGCCTAGATGCCTTTACAGGTGGGGATGAGCTATTCCCTTTGGCCCATTCCTCGATCCATGGCCTGAGGTGCATTTTCTCCGGTACGGGCCCCGCCGAGAGCAAGATATGATCCAGGGCTCTATGGCTCTCGCGATCATTTCCCTCAAACCAATTTTTCGGAGTATGATTGGGCTGAGAGCTTTTTGCGCAGGGGCTCCATGGATATAATATGGGTTATTAGCCATTGGCAGATCCGGCGCTTTATCCTGTATTCCGCGGGATATAACCAGGTTGTTTTGCTGGGTATTGAGCGCTCCTCTTTTTATAGGGTGGACAGGATCTTGCGCCGCTTATGTGGAGCAACCATCCCTAACCCGAGCCGTCCCGTGGCTTTGGAGCAGATAATAGCAGGATCCGGGGCACCATCATCCAGGAGATGTGGCAGCAGGACTTTGATAGGCTGCATGTGGCCTATATTTACTCTGATTACCTGCTTCTTTCCCAAGAGTACCTGTCATGGATCATGGTGGCTGCTGAAGCGCTTTCCCGCATAATCAGGCGTGGACTGAGGCGACTGTTGGGCTGTCATATATCTAGCAGCATAGATGCTCGCCTAATGGAGATAGGCAAGGACATAGAGAGTTCGGGGCTAGTTGTTCCCCAGACCCTACAGGAGGATTTTAGGCGGGTGCACAATCTTGATGCCCGGACGGCTCCTGGCCCAAATACAGCAGGTCCTAGTAACGCGCCCCCTCGATTGAGCAATGTGAGCAGGCAGCACAATCCTTGGGAACCAGAAGAGACTATCCTTCCCCCTCAGACTGGATGGGGCACTGCCTTTAGGAATGATGGCAACGAGCCCCCTCGACTGAGCAATGTGAGCAGGTAGCATAATCTTTGGGAACCAGAAGAAGTTGTCCCTCCTCCTCAGAATGGACGGGCACTGCCCTTAGGAATGATGGGGCTGGTCCGAGTAATACAGCTGCTCAGGAAAAAGGGGATGCTGACGATGAGGAAGATGACACTTCCGGGGGTTCTCACGCAGGTGAGACTAGAGCCTCTTCTATGTCTCGTAGAAGGAGTATTTGGGCCCGGCTTGGCGGACGCCGAAGGCACTAATAGACCACTTCGGGCTTGAGCTGCGAAAGAAGGATAGTTAGGGGGAACAAGGGGGGTAGAAGCAACAAAATAATAGATATGTACATGCAAATAATGCATAACCTATTTTTCTTCAGCAATTATTCCTAAGTTACACCTTAGGACCTTATATATTATATTTTTGTTTTGTTGTGTTTTTTTTTGTGAGCTTATGTCGTGGTTTTTCTCTTTCTCTCTCTTTTTTTTTTTGTCAGTCGAGCCCCTGCATACTGAAGACTGGAGGTCGGATGCTGAGGGTTTGGAAAGTGCATTCCCTTCCCTTTTCTCCTGATTGATTTTTTTTATATATGCTCTAAATTTTGCCTAGGCTGCCCTTTCGGGTTTTCAACCTAGCGAGCCCTTATTTCTTCTTTTCTTTTTTTTATATACTCTAATTTTTGCCTAGGCCGCCCTTTCGGGTTTTCAACCTAGCGAACTGGAGAGGGAAGCAACTGTCGGATAGATCGGCTCAAGCATAATACCTTTTGAGCTCGTCGAGATTGAAGGGCTGAACAAGATCTTCTTCTTCTTGGTTCGTGAGGAGTACGACACCTCCTGACCAGATTTCTTTGACAACATACGGTCCCATCCATGGAGATTTCCATTTTCCCCTAGTATCAACATAAATAGGGGGTTTTTCTCGAAGCACGAGATCCCCAACTTGGATGTCACGGCCTTTAACTTTTTTATTGAAGGCTCGGGCTATCCGCCTTTTATATGCTCGGGTATGCTCTAGGGCCAGCAAGCGCCGCTCGTCGATTAGGGCTAATTCTTCATATCGCCCTTTGACCAAGTCAATTTCTGATATGCCGGATTCCATCATTATTCTTAATGACGGAATTTCAACTTCTATGGGCAGCACTGCCTCCATGCCATATGCTAGAGAGTAAGGAGTAGCCCCAGTGGGTGTGCGGACTGAAGTGCGATAGCCCCAGAGGGCTAGCGGCAATTTTTCTGGTCAGTCTCTTCCTCTGTCAGCCATTTTTCTGATAATGTTTTCCAGTGTTTTGTTGGCTGCTTCAACGGCACCATTTACTTGCGGCCGGTAGGGGGAAGATTTATGCCTTTGGATTTTGAATTCGTTGAGCAGACGATTCACGTCCCCTTCAAAATACGTGTCGTTGTCGAAGATTATCTCGAAAGGTACTCTGTAGCGATATATGATATTGGTCCTGATGAAATCGAACACCTTTCGAGCATTCAGGATTTTGTAGGAAAAGGCTTCCACCCACTTTGTGAAGTAGTCGACAGCTGCTAGAACATACTCGTGGCCGTTAGATCCTTTTGGGTGAATTTGGCCTATGACGTCGATTCCCCAAGTTGAGAAGGGCCATGGGGCTGTGGAGTTATATAAGATGTGTGGGGGCACGTGATGCAGATTTGCGAAACGCTGGCACTTGTCGCAATGACGCGCCCACCGAATACAGTCGATTTCAAGCGTACTCCAATAGTACCCCTGCTAGATAACTTTCTTGGATAGCATGTGGCCATTCATGTGGGGCATGCAGATGCCACCATGAAGTTGGTCCATGATTTGCTCGGCTTTGGCCTAGTCGACGTATAATAGGTTAAGGCCTTGATAATGCCTTTTATATAGGCTGTCATCGCTAAACACGAATTGCGATGCCCATCTCCGCAAGGAGACTTTCCCTCTTTTGTCTAAGTCGGGAGGATAGATCCTTTCAAGCGATTCAAGATAATCGTGAGTACCAGGCTCGTGATGCTTTCGTGGCTGCATTAATTTTAAAGCAGTATGCCGGGGTGACCCTTTTCCCAACTACAAATGGCTGAACATTAGTTTCTACGGGGATTTGAACCAACGATGCCAGAGTGGCTAGGGCATCGACAAATTGATTTCTATCTCGTGGCAGATAATGAAATGAGATATTATCAAATTTGCTGGCTAGTGCCGTTAGTTTGGCATGATAGAGTTACAGCCGGGGATCTTGGGTCTTCCATTTTCCTTCGACTTGATTTATGATCAGGGCGGAGTCTTCGTAGACTTCCAAGTCTTTGGCCCCCTTTTGAAGGGCTTCTTCTAGACCAGGAATTCAGGCTTCGTATTCAGCTGTATTGTTCGAGCACTCGAACTCCAATCTTATGGCCAGTGGAGTGTGGGAATCTGCTGGGTCGATTAGCAAGATCCAAATGCCAAAACCTCTTTTGTTTGCGGCTCCGTCAAAGAACATTTGCCAGCTGGTGTCGTGGTCAATAATTTCCATAACACCTTTGTCTGGGAAGCTAGGCTCAGCTGCATCTTCTGATTTTAAGGGCAAATTAGTTAAGTGGTCTGCAATTACGCTGCCTTTGATGGATTTGAGTGTGACATATGTTATGTCAAACTCGTTGAGAAGAAATGACCACTTAGGCAGTCGGCTGGAAAGTGAGGGCTTGCCGAAGATGTACTTTATAGGATCCATCCTGGAGATGAGCTTGATGGGTCGTCCTTACAGATAAGTTTTGAGCCTTTGAGTTGCCCAAACTAGGCCGGTGCAGCTTTTCTCTAATGCTGAATAATTTAGATCGCTTCCTTGCAGCTTCCTACTTATGAAATAGATGGCGTTTTCAATGTAGGAATTTTCTTTTTCTTGGGCGAGCATAGCCCCTACTGACGTGTCTGTGACGGTTAAGTATATGAGGAGAGGTTTATGTGTATGGGGCGGAGCTAGCACAGGTGGATTGGTAAGGTAGGCTTTTATTTTTTTGAAGGCTAGCTGGCATTTCTCGTCCCAGACTTGGTCAGTATTTTTCTTTAGGAGTTTGAAGAGGGGCTCACATATAAAGGTCAACTGTCTGATGAAACGGCTGATATATTGCAATCGACCCAGGAAGCCTTTGACTTCAGTTGGAGTTTTTGGCCGCGGCATTTCTATAATGGCTTTAATTTTGGCCGGCTCGATCTCGATGCCCTGCTCGGTCACCATGAATCACAGGATCTTGCCTTTGGTAACCCCAAATGTGTATTTGGTGGGGTTAAGCTTCATTTGGTGCTTTCTTAACCTTTCGGAAAAATTTCGAAGGTCTTTGATATGGGCACCGTTGGCATTACTGGAGTGCACGATCATGTCATCAACATAGACCTTCATTTCTTTATGAATCATGTCGTGGAAGAGGGTGGTAGCAGCAGCCCCATCATTTTTTAGCCCAAATGACATGACATTGTAGCAGTAGGTCCCCCAAGGAGTAGTGAATGAAGTCTTCCCCTGGTCTTCTGCTGCCATTTTGATTTGATTGTAGCCCAAAGATGCCGCCGAAGGATCGATTTTATGAGCGGCGTCTACCACAATATCAATATTGGGTAGACGGAAGTCATCTTTGGGCGACGTCTTATTGAGGTCGCGGAAATCTACGCAGATCCGGACCTTCCCGTTGGGATTGGGAACGGTCACTATATTGGACAGCCAGATCGGGTATTCAACTACCCGAATAAATTTGATATGCAGCTGCTTCATGATTTTTCTTTCACTTGCAGTGACCATTCTGGCTTAATTCGGCGGAGCTTCTGCTTAATTGGTCGAGCATCAGGATATATGGGGATCCGGTGTTCGACTATGGCTGGGTCTAGCCCGGGCATATCTTCATAGGACCATGCAAATATGTCCACGAACTCTTTGAGGAGATCAATGAGTGCTACCCTTTCAGAGCCTTGCAGGTAGTTGCCGATTTTGATTTCTTTTATTTCATTGTTCAGCCCCAGATTGATAGTGGACAAGTCTTCATTTGATGCTGATGAATGAGGATTTTCCTGTTGCTCGACTGACTTTACAAGCTCAAGCAAATAATTTTTATCTTTTGGGTCCATTTCATCAAATGACTCATTATTATAATTATTTAATGCATCTTTTAATGCAGGTGCAACTAAGGAATAAGCAAAGACATTTATATTATCATTAATAGCAAACTGTACATGGTTATTTACATTATTGAAGACCTGGGGTTTGAGGTCCTTAACTTTAAGGAGCGGATCGGTAGATGACCAATCCGTAAAGCTATGGAAAGGAAGGGGGATAGTATATCCGAAGCGGTCCACCAGATATGCGGGCGTCAAGAGCGGGTCGGTCGTAGTATACCAATTCTGCAGAGGCTTATCAGTAATAAGCTCAAACTCAGCAGGGAGCTTTTCATAACCAGTGCCTCTGTCTATCATACCCAGGAAGCTATCCTCTAGACTCTGTTAGAAACTCCTGTTATTGAAGAGGATATTTACAGCAACTTTTATTCTAGCTAAATAGATTAACTTGCTCTTTAGACCTCCTTGGCTTGATTTGTTTCAAAGATTCTTGAGCCTGCCACCGTAATTACTTCGTTGTCGATGAGATTCTGAATTGCGTTTCTGAGTGAGTAGCATTTATCAGTAAGGTGACCACTACAATGGTGGTACTCATAATACTGGGCATGATTCCACGTAACATGCAATGGATTAGGTGGTTGATAATTAACAATGGGCTTAAGTATCTCATGGGCCCACAATGTCTGGAATATTTTGGACCTCGGAGCAGGTAGATCATCATAGTGCCTTGGAATTATTTATTTTCTTCCTTTTGGCCTGGGCTGATGACCAGATTGAGATTTGGTCAAACAGCTGGGTGGGGTTTTCTCCCTTGGATAATATTGCACTGGGATTGGATTGCCTGGACCCCGGTTTAAGGGAGGTTCTTTTTCTGGTACACAAATGATTTCTTTTGGAGTTCCCGGGGTCAATTGCTGGGAATAAGTATTTGAGGGATCGAGAGGAAGATAATTCTTTTGGTTATAGTAGCAGGCATTTAGGTGAGGGAGATCAAGGTTGATTTATGGAGGATATGGATTAGAATTATGAGCATTTGAAATCATATTACATTGGGCAATGGGATCATTATCTGGCTGATGGCTAGCACTTGGTTGTTTTCCGGAGGTTTGAAAAAGGATATTTTCTGAGGTATCGAGATGGCTCGTTTCAGGAAGGTAAGAAGTATTAGGAACGTATTTTGAGATTTTGATCTTTTGAGAAAGGGCAGCCAGAGTCTCTGAGAAACCTGCTAAAAGGTCACCAACCACTTGATTCGTTATTCTTTCCGCATGAGCATCCAATTCTTTCTTTAGCCAAATTTCAAGCCCAGGAGGAGGTGCATACTCAAGAGTTTGTTTTTCTGGTTCCCAGCTGTTCTAACTGTTGCTAGTTTCTGTCATAGCCTGTTTATTTTTAGTGGCCATTTTGCTCGGATTTGCGACCTTTGAACTGATACTGCCTTTTTCTGATCTGATCTGATTTCTGCACTTGTTTCACGTATCAACCGGCTAGTACTATCTCTGCCCTTCCAAATTCGGGCCAGGTTTCTGAGGAAAATGAGTTTGAAGGTATCAGAAAGGTCGGCTGAAGGCTTTCTGGGCTAGGAGTACAGCGTGCCTTTATTAGTATTTTTTTAATTCTTATTTTATTTGTTTTCCTACAATTGACCGGATAAGCACCTGCTTTATTTTGACAGTCTCAGGACTTTCCTGGAACAGTTGATTCTTTCTCCAGAGTATAGGACCATCGTATTCCACCTGCCTTTCGACTCCCCAAGATCGAACTGATCTCAGGCGAAGGGCCTATACTCTTTCCGGGATCCACCATTCAAAATGGTCTAGGTCGAGCACCGGAGAATAATCAATCAGCCCCTGTGTATTTATTCATTTTTTTCTTGCACATTTTTTTTATTTTACTTGCGCATTTTTTTATATCATTGTTTTGACTTGCGCATTATCATCATATATTTTTTTTATTTTTTTTTTTGCTATTCTTTTTTTTCGATCTTTCTTTTTTTCTCTGCTTTCATTTTTTTACAAGGGTTGATTAACGATTCAGAGATACAAAAATCGGTCGGTCTTTGAAGTGTCCTGAAAATCTATATGTATTCTAACGATGGCTTATGCAGGGGGTAGGCTGGTCATGGAGTAGGGTAGCAATTCAGAATATATTTATATGCGTGCGCGTGTTTGCGGCATCTAAAAAGCAGTAAATTTTTTTATAGATATAAACAGGAAATAAAACAGATATGTCATGTCATGCTGTTATTTTTGGATTTTCTCGACTTTTTTTAGTTTGAGCGCGAGCAAGCAAGCCAATCACATCAAGAAATAGAAAGAAAAACGGGAAATCTATGTATTCCTATTAATTACAAATTGGTCATAATCCTCAAAATAAAATGACAGAATGAAATAATAAATGTACAAATTTGGATAATAAAAGTAAAGCAAAACGGAATAATAATATAAAGCAAAAAATAAAGTGATAACAAAAATAAAGCCCCGACCCTTTTGTTATGCTGCCCGAAAATTTATTGCATATATATTTTTTTATGATTTTTTGATTGAATTTTTTTTCTTCGAAAAATACATATTTTTAAATATACCCATAACAGTTACTGGAACAAGACTACTGCAAGATGGAAGATCATATCCACAAATATAGACACGGATGTATAGGAACGCTATATTCAAATGCTTAAATAAATATAACAAGCATACTTTAGCCATAAACAAAGAAAAACAAAAAAAAGTTTTTCTTTTTTATAAGTCTAGCCCTCCATTTTTATTTAAAATAAAAACGATCTCCCCAGCAGAGTCGCCATTGTGGGTTCCCCGGAGTGCACCCGCGCCCTGCGCGCCCTTAGACACCATGCTTTCCATTCCACCCTCCCTTGTGTAGGGGAGGACGAAATTAAAAATGCGGAAATGGTGCTGTCAAAATAGCGCGTTGAATACGCATCGGTAACTTTAGTGAATTTTTGGTTCATTATGGGAGCTTTGGGTTTTCTGTATCAAGTTATCTCTTTTTTAGGGGATACCAAGATGCAGGAATACATCACTCTTTCATTCACATCTTCCCTTGTGTAGAAGAAAATGAAAAGTGCAAGAAAGAATATTGCGAGGCCCCACTATGGATTTTATGAAAATTGTCTTATGGCCTATTTCGGATCACTATGAGTGCTTTGTGTTTTCTATATCAAGTTATTCCTTTTTTAGGGGATACCAGGATATAGGAATACATCACCCTTTCATTCTCATTCTCCATTTTTCAGGGAAAAACGGAAAAGTGCAAAAAAGGATGTTGCGATGCCGCACTGGATACAAAATGTTTTGATAGAGTCGTCATCTTTATTTTGAGGAAGAAATAAAGAAAAACCAAAAAGAAAACCAGAGATTGCAAAACGGGTTCGAAGGCTAAGTTACGAGTTGGGAAGGTGCTAGGCACCCAACTCGCCCTTTCGGTCTCAAAAAAAGTTTTTGGCTAAAGTATGCTTTTTGTTATATTTATTTAGCAAATAAATAAAGTATTAAAAGACAGGAAATAAAAAAAAATACATCCATGTTTACATTATTTATGGACTTGCAGGCGTCTCTTTTCAATAATTACAAATATACTTAAAAATATTTGGCCATAATAATGGCTTTTTTAGTGCTTTTTTCTAAATAAATCCGGGCAGCACAACTCCTTATATTTTTACATTGGACCGGATGAAAAGTAGCACTTTTTACAAATAAAAACTTAAAGCTTACCTTCTAGCGGGTTAGGGTGTGCTCGCTCTGTCCTTCAGAGAGAGGGAGTCTTTTTTTTTTTTTGATGAAGTGGTGCGGAGGTTCGGGCAGAATGATTGCTTCCGAATGTTGAGTTTGGCCTTGGGATCCGGGCGGAGCAACTGCTTGATATTGATTGATTGATTTGATTGAGGGAGGCGGAAATCGGGCAGAGCAACTGCTTGCTTCTAGCAGATTTGGCCATTTTACTCGGGCAGAGCAACTGCTCTTTCCGAGATTTTTGGACCGGGGAAATAAGGTGGAAACCTAGCTGGGGGGCTAAGGCTTACTTTGACCGGTTGGTTTTGAGTTTGGAGGAGATTTGGCGGAGTTTCGTGGCTTTATAGGAGGGGCACTCGCTATCACTCACGATCACTTTCTCTCAGCGTATCAACGACATAGAGTTTTTTTTTTTTTTTTGTGAATTCTCTCTCTAAATTCTTCTTCTGAAAGTGAAGCCGGGCACTGATATTTATAGTTGAGTTTGTGCTTCATCGGCTTGTACCGTGCGCTTGAGAGATTGTGCTAATTCTCATGCCGTAAATGCCATTTATGGAAACTGGCGCCACCCCTATATAAACTGGGCACCGAGCCCACTTTGAGTGTGGGGGGCGCCTGGTTTGGTTTTTTAGTCCTTTTCCGGCACTTTGGCCCCATGCATTTCACTGTTTTGCGCATTCTGTTTTTTCTTTTGCATCTTTAAACCCTGTAACTTGACATTGGTTAAGTTTTAACATGTCTTGATATTTCATGTCATGTTACATACCAGGGGTACGAAATTGGGGTGTCTACATTAAGGTTTTGGTACCTGTACTTCTTGCTATGAAAATTCTGTTCCGAATTCACAACGGCAAATATAACTCTACTGTTAACCCAACGACAAACCCATCCTTAACCATAAGTATTCCTATTCAACATAATAATAATGAGACTATCCTAGGATCTATCTTTTGGAAAATAGTCTTATAAATCTAATCTTTTATTGATTCAGAAAGCACAGAAGACTTTAAGTTCTTTATCAAAACTTCTGGCGCTCAAAAGACTATGTTGATTCTTGCTACCGTCCTTATCAACTGAAAACTGATTTCAAATCAGCAAATCAACTTTATTTCGATTGAAAACTTCAATGATTACTGGTAGAAATCTCATCAGAAGAATTAGTGTTGGAATATGGATAACTTTAGTTTTAGATTTCTTAAAAAGGACTGCTTACCTTGCAACTCCTTTCTCAGGAATTGAAGATCTCATCTCAACCCATGATGCTCTGATGAATCTTAATTCCCATCCAAAATTCTGATCTCTATAGCTTCAACAGTAGACTTAACATCTGCTGTTGGAAGGTTGACTATCTGAGGAATAAGCGGTCTTTAATTTCTTTACTTATCTGCTGCTTTCTCTGTTCAAGACAACCTTGCTCTAACTCTTTCTTCTTTCTTTTGTCTTGAACAAGATGACTTCTCTTCCATAAAAAGGGTTAAGTCATCATCTTAGCTGTTGACCTTGAAGCAAAATACATTCTTTTACCTATGTACCTTCAGCCAAACTTAGTATGAGTTACTTGCTTCTTTGTGATACAAGTGGCTTAACTAAAATGGTTGCTATCTTCCATTTTGCTTCTAAATGCTCTTATCACTTTAATTGGGATCCTATTGTAAAGAAGCATAGTCATCAGTTAATCCTTGCTGATGAAGCCTATGGTCTATCCTTCCAGAAGCCAAGGCACCCCAAAGGAAAGGATTGCTGAAATGCTCATCATTCACTTGGTATCAGCAGACCTAAATGTCTGCTATTTCATCCTTATTCAGCAAACCCCATGTCTACTAAGCCCATAAGACACATCCTGTATCAGCAGACTATATTCTCGATCAACCTCCATTCTCAGCCACCTCAAGCTACGGAATGAAATGCAAGAATAGTAAGCACTTCCCCTTCTCTACGTCTGACTCTTGCTCTCAACCCTGCTCCACTGGTAATCCTCAAAGATCATACCTAACACAACAGTGGATATCTTCATGACAAAGGAGCTAGACAAGAAGCTTCAGAAGGAAGCTGCTTCAGAAGGATGCTCAAGCAAGTCTGCTTACGAGCCTTTTGCCCCAGACGCCTGCAGACCCTGTGTTGTTTCTCATTTGTATTGTGATTTACATTTGTTCATATATTACATTAGTTTTATACATTAGTGGCTAATTGGGCTGCGTATCAATTAGCGTGGCAACTGTGTATAGAACTTTGCCATAGAATAGTTTTTTATAGGCTTCACAGGTTCAGCGGAAGACTTCAGCAATGCTTCACCGGAAGACATCATTCAGCATCCAGCGGCAAACCTTGTCTACACGTGTTCAAGCATGACGTGTCCAGTCACCAAGTCTTCTCCAACGGATCTGACTTTCTTACATCGATTCTTTGCAACAACTCGCACCATTCCTGCTTTCGAGAATCAGTGAAGATGAAATCTACAAGACAGTTCCATGCATTTAATGCATTCGACCTAATAGAGCTGTTACACTTCGTCTTCTCCAACGGATCTCAAGAATGCGCCAGCTATAAATACTGCCATTAAAGACTGAAGAAAACAATGCTCTGAAATTCTCCAACAACATAAAGTCTTTACACTCAGTGCATTCAAGAGATCGTAAACTGATCAAGAAGTCCTTGACAACAATCAAGAAGATCTGCATCAACACTTATCTTAAGCTTCTTATTGTTGTTCTTTTAAACTATTCTTTTGCACAATTGAATATCTTATTTATCTAGATATTCAATTCTCAAACCCCTAAACACAAGTCAAATATTTTGTACACAATCCATTGGATATATTCTTTGTAATAGAACTAGTGGAAAATATAGTGCACATTTAAATCCAAAATTGACTACTTTAGTGGTAGACGTAGCACTATTTATTGTGTGAACCATCTCAAAATACTTGTGTTATTTCATTACTGTTGTTTATCGCTTTGAACTGTTTCATATTTCTTTAACTTATCACTTCAACAGCAGACTTGAGTATTCAGTCAAGTCTTCCGGTAGTCCTTAATCGGCAGACTTGAACTGTCTTCTTTACAAGACTTCTGTTACTTCAATCTCCTTAATAGATTGCAAGTGCTTGTTTTAGGAACCTATACGAAAAGTTTTTAAGTGTCAAGCTATTCAACCCCCCTTCTAGCTTATTATTGTGCCCTTTGGGACTAACAATTGGTATTAGAGCTTAACTCTTTGAAAACAAGTTTTTCCGAGATTAAACTCTTGAGAGACTCGATCCAATGGCACAAACACACTACATGTTGCCTACATCAAATGCGAACCATGTCCCAATATTGGACGAAGGCCATTTCGATGTTTGGAAGGATAAGGTAATGCGTTTTATGAATTCTATTGACAACAGATTATGGAAGTGCGTACTAGCAGGACGTCATGTACCCATGAAGGCAAATCTATTGGCATCCATCACTGGAAATCCTGCTGAGGTACCCAAAGAAGAATCAGAATGGATAGAGGACGACAGAAAACTAGTAGAGCTAGATAGCAAAGCCATCAACATCATAACTAGCTCTCTAGACACCAGCACTTACCAACAAGTGATCCGGTGTACCACTGCGTAAGAGATGTGGGAAACTCTTGTCGAATACTTGGAAGGAGACCAAGACACAAGAGACAACATAAAATACATATTCATCCAGCAGTTTGATTCCTTCAAAAAGGATCCCAAGGAAACCTTGAGACAAGCATATTATCGCTTCAGTGAGGTAATTAATAGTTGTTTTTCTGTTGGTAAAATCTATGACAAGAAAGAAATGAATATGAGATTTCTAGGCTCTCTAGGTAGTCTGTGGTATGTTAAGACCACTGCCATGAAAGAATCTAAAAACTTAAACGAAATGACTCTACGTAGTCTTTACGCAAGAAAGGTTTATGAGCTCGAAGTAAATCAAGCTCTAGAGAAGGACAAACAGTTCAGAACTGTGTCCTTGCCTGCCATGGTACTAGAAGAGACCACAGTTGAAAACAAACCTTCTACTTCCTCCAGTGAAAACGATTTTCTTTCAGACGAACAATTTGCTATGTTCGTAAAACGTTTCAAAAAGTTTGCAAAATATGGAAGGAAGGACACACACCAGTAGCCTTTTAGAAAAACTGGTGAAAGCTCATCTAACGAAGAGCTTGTGTGTTATAATTGTAGAAAACCTGGTCACTTCGCCTCCAAATGTCCAAAGCCAAAATTTGAAGCATACCGAAAGCCTCCTTATAAGAAATTTCAAAAACATAAAGGTATGCTGGCTGAAGACATAGAAGAAAAACAGACTGCTACATGGTTTGAGACTGATTCAGAAGAGGAAGAGGACAATTGTGAGCAAGCTACCATATGCTTAATAGGTCATGATTCAGGTCCCACCTATGACTCTGAACATGAAGTCGAAGTCTCACCTAGTCCTTTCGACAAAAGTGAGATCAACTGTGAGAACTTCAGTAAGGAAGAACTTCTTAAAGATAATCAAGAAATGCTTGAAGAGTTCAATTCCTTTAGAGTAGCCTATGTAAAACTCGCTAAGAACTGTCAAAAGTTTGCTGCTGAGAAATCTCTACTGGTAGCTGAGATTCAAACTCTCAATAGCTATCAACAGGAAAATATCAAGCTTAAAGGAGAAAACAAATTCCTCTGTGACAAAGTCGAATGTCTCACTGAGCACATCAAAGGACTTGACCTGGAGAAGATTGCCTTGCAAAAGACAATTGACTCCTGGAACAGCTCCAAGGAAACCTTTGAAGAAATCCTTTCAAGCCAAAAGACAAGTAAAGATAAATCGGGCTTAGGATATTCTGATGAGCTCAGTTTGGCATACCCTTCTGTCACGGAGAAAGGTGAAACCTCCGAGACTGCTTATGATATCTCTTTCTCTAAACAGACGTTCAGAAACAAGGGTAAACAAGGACTTGGTTATACAAGTGTTCCATATGTTTACCTCAAGGCTCAGAAAAGGAAAGCCAAGATAAC
Organism: Codonopsis lanceolata; assembly: GCA_013146195.2. Lineage (NCBI taxonomy): Eukaryota > Viridiplantae > Streptophyta > Magnoliopsida > Asterales > Campanulaceae > Codonopsis > Codonopsis lanceolata. The sequence continues at coordinate 55,756,102 of CM028377.1, read as the reverse complement.
TGCTTCTAATGAGAAGTTTGAGAAAGGAACGGTAGAGAAACCAAAGTCTACCGACAACAGCTCTGCCAAGGCAAAGTCTGCTGGTGGTAGACCTACGAAATCTCTGTCGGTTCCTATCAAGTTTGTCTATGAAATAGGCAAGTCACCTAAACATGTTGACATTAAACTTAAAGGTATTCTACCGAATCCTCCTAAAAAGGTTATCAACATACCATCCATGGCTAAGTCTGCTGGTAACAAACTTAGGAAGGTCCAACAGAAAACAATTAAGTCTACCGTTAACAAGCTAGCTGAACCAAAGACTGCTGTTAAGAACAAGGATAATCAAAGCACTCTTCAGCCAAAGCTACTGACAGTCCTCTATAGAACTTTCATCTTTGTCATTCCTGCAATTGTTCAGGCCATCTGGCTCCAGAATGCCTGCTAAGGTTCACACCAAAATCTGAGAGACCTAGTTCTCTCAAGGTTAGGCAGGTATGGGTTCCAAAAGGTTGTTAATCCTCAGACCCAAAAGAAAATAAAGGGACCTTGTTTCTTTGATCTTTTTCAGTGTCCGCTTCATGGCTATAGATTCGAAGATAAGGACATCCGGTACGGACAAGGGTCGCCAAGACACATGACAGGAACGTAAGTCTACTTTCAGATATAGCTGAAGCAAAAGGTCCTATGGTGATTTTCGGCGACAATGCAAGAGGGAAAACAATTGGGTATGGCTCAATCACTAGAGGAAGTCTATCCATCAACAAAGTTTCTCTAGTGAATGGCTTAAAGCATAATCTTCTGAGCATATCCTAATTCTACGACAAAGGACTCATCTACCAATTCTTCTCCAACCAATGTCTCATCAAAGATCGTGAATCCTGCTCAACGATACTGACCGGCAATAGACAAGGAAACGTCTATGTCGTGGACTTAAATCTTCTAGGAGATTCTCCAGCCTTTAGCTAGTTGCTAACAACGTCTGGCTTTGGCACAAGCTTGTCTCAATCACCTCAACTTCAAGTACCTCTCCAAGCTCTCCAAAGATGGGCTTGTCAAAGGTCTACCATGTTCCGCCGACCATGACGGTTGCAAAGCTTGCCAATTAGGAAAACTTTCCAAGTCTTCCTTCAAAAGAAAGTCCGTCATGTCAACGACTGCACCTCTTCAACTTCTCATATGGATCTCTTTGGACCAATCACTACAACAAGATCTCCTGAGACAGTAGTACACACTTGTAGTAGTTGATGACTACTCTAGGTTCACCTCGATCGAAACAATGACTTCAAAAGATGAGACATATGATCTGTCACCGCTTTTTCGTAAGACTTCAAACCCAAAAGCTTGAAGACATTAGTGACATCGATCGCATAACGACACCGAATTCAAGAACAACGGTGTAGAAAGATATTGTGATGACCACGGATCGGCCACAACTTCTCTCGCTGCCGAACTCCTCAACAAAATGGTGTAGCCGAACGGAAGAACGTAACACTAATTGAAGCAAGAAGAACTATGCCGCGTAAGCAAAACTTCCAAAGTATTTTTAAGGGCGTAAGCCGTCAACTCGCATGTTTTACCTGCAATCGATCCTCGGTAAACAAGTTTCATAACAAAACTCCATATGAAATATGGAGAGGAAGAGCCCCAAACATAGGATTTTTCAAAATCTTTGGCTGTAAATGTTTTATTCTATATAATGGAAAAGAATATAAAGGAAAATTTGATCCAAAATCAGACAAAGGAATTTTTCTGGGCTATTCCAAACATTCAAAAGCATTTCACATATTCAACAAAAGTTCTTTAAAAATCTTAGAATCTGTGCATGTTACTTTTGATGAATATGATTTAATAGAGCCTCGAAAGGCTTCGAATGTTGCTGATGATTCTGATGATGTTGAGACATGTACAAATAACCCTTCTATTTCTACTTCACCTCAGAATCCTCCAACTACAGACCCTTCCAGTTCTGCTAACCCTGCACCGGCAGACTTCAACTCTGCTAGTGCCAGCTCCAACTCTTTTGTTGACCCTGAACCCATCTCTTCTATTTTACCCCAAACACCTTTGTAGATCACTCACCCTTCTTGTTCACGAGAAAATGAAAGTTTCGAAGATCCTATCTCTTCTGAACCTGATTTTGGTGAATCTCCTTCTCTACCTTCTCCAGAATTTTTAAGGGAAGAACCCACCAGAAGTGATCTTCCTTCAGTTGTTATTGAAACAAGAGATCATCCCATTTCTCAAATCATTGGTGATCTCAACTCAGGAGTTCATACGAGGAATAGAGTTCGAAATGAGACTATGTTTGCATTCGCATTCGTGTCTGAAATCGAGCCAAAGAAGATTGATGAAGCTATCGAAGACCATTACTGGATTGAAGCTATGCAAGAAGAGCTGAACCAATTTGAAAGATGCAAAGTGTGGAGCATAGTTCAAAGACCGACTAACCATCCAGTTATCGGCACCAAGTGGGTATTCAGGAACAAGAGAGATGAAGATGGAAATGTCACCAGAAACAAAGCTAGATTGGTTGCTCAAGGCTACCGACAGGAAGAAGGAATTGACTTCGATGAAACATTTGTTCCTGTTGCTAGATTAGAGGCAATCATACTCTTTCTAGCCTATGCTTCGTCCATGGACTTCAAAGTTTATCAGATGGATGTGAAAAGTGTCTTTCTTAATGGTGATCTTCAAGAAACGGTATATGTGGAACAACCTCCGTGTTTTGTCATTCAAGACAAGTGTGATCATGTCTACCGACTCAAGAAAGCACTCTATTTACCAAACAAGCTCCCGAGCTTGGTATGAAACTCTATCCAAGTTCTTAATTGAACAAGGATTCGTGAGAGGAAGAATAGACACAACTCGCTTATCCTCAAGCACAAAGGTCATTCTCTCCTGGTACAAATCTACGTGGATCTACATCATCTTTGGATCTACAAACCAAAGCCCGTGCAAAAGATTCGAGAAGCCGATGCAAAGCAAGTTCGAGATGAGCATGATGAGAGCTCACCTACTTTCTAGATCTCAGATTCAACAGACTTCCGACGGATCTTCATCACCAAACCAAATATGCAAAGGAACTCATCAAGAAATTTGGTCTTGATTCAGAAAAGGATTTGAAACTCTCCAATGTCTACCGACGCCATCTTGACAAAGATGAAAAGGAAAGCAAGAGAACGTGACCAAGTATCGTGGAATCATAGGTTCACTTCTTTACCTTACGCCAGACCCGATATTATGTTTTTGCTTTGTGTTTGTGCTGGATTTCAGGCAGATCCAAAGGAATCACATTTGCTTGCTGCCAAACGTATCATCATATATGTTTCAACAACTACAAATCTGGGTATCTGGTATTCAAACGCAACAACTTCGATCTAGTTGATACTCTAGATGCAGACATGCAACCCGCAAAGTGAGCGTAAGAAGCACCAGTGGGACTTGTCAATTTCTTGGAAATAGACTTGTTTCATGGTCATGCAAGAAGCAAGGATCGGTTGCAAACTCAACCACAGAGGCATAATACATTGCTGCCAGCAGCTGTTGCTCTCAACTACTATGGATGAAGCAGCAACTAGTGGTCTACAACATCAAGACTGCAAATTGTCCAATCATGTGTGACAACACTTCAACAATTTTAGTCTCCAAGAATCCAATGATGCACTCGAAGACAAAGCACATTAATATCTGTTATCACTTCCTCAAAGATCATGTGGAGAAGGGTAACATCAGTTTGGAATACGTTCCAACTGAACATCAGTTGGCTGACATTCTCACCAAGCCACAGGATGCAACCAGGTTTGTTTATTTAAGGAGAAATCTTGGTATGATTGATCCTACTGCTTAAATTCAATTTCAAGTTTTTCTTTCATACCGGTAGACTTAAATTACTACTAACCGGCAGACTTTATTTGCCTTCTAACGGCAGACTTAAAGCTCTTTGCTTTCACCAGGTTAGTACTTCAACTATTTAGTCTATTAAAGTGGGACAGGTTTCTAAAAGGAAAAAGGGGTTAAAAGTCAAAAAATTGAAGTACTTTGAAAATATCTTAAGTTAAAGCTTTTTCGCTAAAAGATTTTTTTCTCCTTTAAATAGACTTTGAACTGCCCTTTTCAACACTTTACGAAACCTTTCTCCCTCTCTCTAATATTTCTCTTTCTTCTTCTCTATAGCGACAATGGTAAGCTCTTCACTACTCTCTGGTTTACTATCCATAATTTTTGTTTAGTATTTCCTCTTTTGAGTAATTTTTTTGGAATCCGAACAGACACTTTGCGTATCTAGACGGTTTCTGCCATTTTTGTTTTTCAAAACCTTGAAACTAACAATTTTCTCTGTGCTTTGTGTACTCATTTCTTTTAGAAATCATTTGTTAATGTTTCTCTGGTTTATTTATCCAACACATTCAAGGGTTTCAAGATTTTCATTTGAAATTTCAATTAATTTCACAAAAATGAAATCTTTGATTGTTTGTTCTGTCAGGACAAAAGCCCTAATTTCTGATTGTGTGTTTTGTAGGTGAAATCCTCTTCCTAGTCAAAATATGACAGCAGGAAGGCGTTCAACCCTGAGAAGGCCATTCCACCCACTCCGTCTATTAACCTTCCAGGATACCCTCCATTTCCACTTCCACGCGACGTCATTGTGGCTCTGGACCCGAAGTTGTATCTACCCGGCATGTGCATAGACCACAACACTGTCTGCACATTCACCGCCGGAGTCAAAGCCTGTGAAGATTTGAACGAGTCGGGGATTTTACCGCTCTTTTGCCTACACGACGATGACTACAATATCCTCCTCGCCGAGGAATTCTATCAAAGGATGGTCATTGACCCCAAGACTCCGTCCGTGATGCGTCGATGGATTCGCGGAAGACCAATCTCCATCTCTGCCAAAGTCATTTCAAGAATTATCGGTGTACGATATGGCGGAGATTTTAAGTTATCAATTGCTGAAGCTGACCATGCCTAGGAAGCAATGAGGGGAATCAACGCTCCGAGGGAACCTCAAGGTAAAATGCGGAGGAATCTCTTCCCTCTGGATGTCTACTGCACAAGCCACCTGATTGACGAGGGTCTTCTGTTCAAAAATGGGGCACACGACATGTTCACTGCCCAACAGCTCAACCTAACGAGTGCCGTCTTCCTGCAGCCTCACCTCAACTACGGCACCATCATCTACAACGAGTTGAGGCACTACGTTGAGAAAGTGAAGGACAACCCCAACTACAAACGGCCTTTTGTCAGGCTCATTAATGTCCTTCTACGAGACACTGCAGAGATCAACTCTTCCGTCAAGGAAGATGAGCTCATTGCTGTGGGCAAGGACAAACAGATGACGACCACCTTCTTCAAGAAGTATGCCGACTATGACAACAAATGAAGGCAGCAACGAGGACTTCCCAATCTCTCTCTTGACAAAGTTGCCAAGCCTTCGCCAATGGTCGTCACGCGTTTCAACATGGACGCGTATGATGTTGCTAGCAAGGGATATAAGACTGCAGCAGACAAATTCAGAGCTAGCCTTGCTCGAGACATTCACTAGGAATCAAAGGATCTGGCTGAAGAGTTTGAGCAGTTGTTGAAGAAAAAGGAAGCGTCCAAGGCCAAAAAGGGAAGGGCGGAAGAAGAGGTTGAGAAGCTTCAAGCTAAATGGATAAGGCAAGAGCTGAAGGCCGGCAGACATGACAAGTCTGCTGGCAGTTCCTCTGCAGCTGCTGGTAAGCCTTCATTCCCCCCCACCTTCTAACCTAGAACCACCAACCTCCACTCCCCCGCCTATTCCTAAACCCAAACGTAAACCCTCTTCCGACCAACCCTCACCTTCATCGAAACCTAAACGTAGGAGACTACGTAAAGGTCTTCCGACCGAGCCACTAGCAGACATTGATACCTCTGCCGATAAAGCAGTTGAACCTACTACTCAGTTGCTAAGGTGGAAAAAGAAGTCTGCTGGCACCTGCCTCACACCTAGGAGGAGCCTACCAGAACACCCTCTCCACCTCCTCCTTCACCCTTTAACTACTCACCCAACCCATCTACCCCTGCCTCACCCTCTCGTAACCCAACCAACCAAACTACACCACCCGAACGAACCCAAACCTCACCCATTAAACCCCTAGACTCTGCTGCCTCAAAGTTCTTATTTGAACTATCATCGGTAGCAGATCTCTTTCCCCAACCTTCATCCCATCCTACCCTAATCAAACCCAAATCCCTTTTCTACCCTGCTCCCTCATTTTGGTTCTCTACCGACCCCCTACCTCTGAATCATCAATCGTTAGTGACAACTCCGACACTAACATTGAGCTAGATTCTCCACCAACCCCTCCTCCCTCTCCCCCAAAAACCAACTCCTCTTTTACCCATACCTTGCCCTCTAAAGACTCAACCTCAACCAACTCTGCCACTCCACCTCTCCAGTAGCCCTTCCGTCCCACTGCCTTTGCCGAAGCCACCTCTTCTACCGGCAGTGAGCATATTCACATTGGCCTGGACCCGTCTCCATCTCTACCGGCCAACACTGAAATTTTGTCCCGCATGGACGCAATATACAACAGACTTGGAGAACTCACCAGCATCTCCACGGCTGCCGCTGAGCTTGCCACTGCCACGTCCAAGGCCATGGATAGAAATACTACTCTCCTACGACAGTTCCAAGACGATGTGTGGACAAGATTTGGACAGATGAAGCATGAGTTCACTGATGTCAACATCAACGTGGAAGCTCAACGCACGCACGCGCATCGCCTTGCCTCCACTGCGTTTCTACCAGCTCTCTCCACAAAGATCATTCTCCATCTCGCCACAACCGACCACATATTCTCGAGCTCAACAAGATGGCTCTCAACCGGTCTCACGATGTGCTCAATGCTGTTCATTATTTCTCTTCTGTTGTAAGCACTTAGATTAGATTTTACACTTGAGGTGTTCTTCTGTTTGATAAAGGCATGTCTACTGTTATAAATCTAAATATTTTTTGACATGCTATTATCTATCATATAGTTGTTTATAGCCCTCACTTGTAAGTAATGATGACCAGATGCAAATAGGAGGAGATTGTTGTTTCTCATTTGTATTGTGATTTACATATGTTCATACATTACATTAGTTTTATACATTAGTGGCTAATTGGGCTGCGTATCAATTAGCGTGTCAACTGTGTATAGAACTATGCCATAGAATAGTTTTTTATAGGCTTCATAGGTTCAGCGGAAGACTTCAACAATGCTTCACCGGAAGACATCATTCAAGATCCGGCACCTTGTTCAAGCACGCAGTTCAAGCATGACGTGTCCGGTCAAATACCAAGTCTTTGTGGATTAATTAAATTCAGACTTTATCAGTTTGAATTTGAATTAGAACATTCCCTGACTTCTCAGACACGCCTAACCAGATTTCTGAAAAACAAGAAGACTTTCGACTTCTGAACAGTCACAGAGCAGGTGAACAGACTGTCTCTTACAGTCTGTACCAACTATTGCAGGACTGCAACTCTGACTTTCTTACCTGTCAGTTGCTGCAACAACTCTGCACCATTCCCTGCTCAAAATCAATGAAGATGAAATCTACAAGACAGCTCCATGCATTTAATGCATTCAACCTAATAGAGCTGTTACACTTCGTCTTCTCCAACAGATCTCAAGAATGCTCCAGCTATAAATACTACCATTAAAGACTGAAGAAAACAATGCTCTGAAATTCTCCAACAACATAAAGTCTTTACACGCAGTGCATTCAAGATATTGTAAACTGATCAAGAAGTCCTCGACAACAATCAAGAAGATCTGCATCAACACTTATCTTAAGCTTCTTATTGTTGTTCTTTTAAACTATTCTTCTACACAATTGAATATCTTGTTTATCTAGATATTCAATTCCCAAACCCCCAAGCACAAGTCAAATATTTTGTACAGGATCCATTGGATATATTTTTTGTAATAGAACTAGTGGAAAATATAGTGCACATTTAAATCCAAGGTTGACTGCCTTGGTGGTGGACGTAGCACTCTTTATAGTGCGAACCATCTCAAAATACTTGTGTTATTTCATTACTGTTGTTTATCGCTTTGAACTGTTTCATATTTGTTTAACTTATCACTTCAACAGCAGACTTGAGTATTCAGTCAAGTCTTCCGGTAGTCCTTAATCAGCAGACTTGAATTGTCTTCCTTATAAGACTTCCGCTACTTCAATCTCCTTAATAGATTGCAAGTGCTTGTTTTAGGAACCTATACGAAAAGTTTTTAAGTGTCTAATAAGCTATTCAACCCCCCCCCCCTTCTAGCTTATTATTGTGCCCTTTGGGACTAACACCCTGCTCTCTCTCTCTCTCTCTCTCCAATAGATCGAAACGCAATCACTCTACTAGTCAGGAGGAGCCAACTGCAAAGAAGAAGAAGAAGCCTTCTTCAAGCACTGATGCTGCTGTTGCTGCTGACACTGCTACTACTCCTAAAAGGAAGAAGCGTTCAGTTCCCACTACTTATGTTTCAGCCTCCGTGCCAGATGAGCCCAAGCCGAGCCGGAACTTGCCCCTCTCCTATTTCTCTCACCTCTTTCTTCTTAAATCAGCCCCCGATGCTGTGAGGAAGAAGCTGGCTGTTTCTTTTTAAGAAATCTGTGGTTATACACTGTCGTCAATCCAACCCTGCATACCTCAATCTGTAGTTTACTGATCACCTATCTTTCAACAATCAGTATCGGTAGACTTCCATCCTTCTTGAACACATTACTCATTAATTAGCATAATAGCAATTTCTTTGCTACCCTCTTCTGTGTGTTCAAAAAGACTGATACCCACGCATATCCAATAATTGATATCGACATATATGTTCTTTGATTATACACTATCCCTCTCTACCTGTCGTTATCAACTAGTATCCGCAGACTTTCATTACTGCTGCATACATCTTTAAGGTTATCAGTTGAAACAGCAGACTTCAATCTCTGCTGATCAAACTTGAACAGCAGACTTCCATCTCTGCAGTTCACAATCTCATAACAGCAGCTTTCAATCTCTGTTGTTCTTCCCTTTGTGAAGATATATATGACTTAAAATAACCTTTGGAATTATTGATTGATTTTCAAAATGTTTTACAAACAAGTATTTCAAAAATTCGATATCAATTCCAAAAATGTTTTCATAACTGATATCAATTCAAAAAATGTCTTTTAATTGTTCTAAGTTTTTAAAAGAAAATTGGGAGATTGCTGAGGATTGTGCAGATGATTCAGAAAGCCCCGTACAATTATCTTCTAGAAACAAAGAACACAAAATTACTTACTATTTTCTTGAAAACATTTTCTATATTTCTGAATTACTTCTTCAAAAATTGATTTAAATTCTAAAAATTTCTGAAGATTTGAGAGATTGCTGAAGATTGTGTAGATGATTCAGAATGCCTCGTAAATCATCTTCTGAAAATTTTAGAATCTCAAAGACATATAACAATTTTTCAAAGGTTTGTATTTTAAATTCATATTATTTTTCAAAAAGTCATTATTATGAACACATATTTTCTTCTCTTTATCCATTACTCTCCACCATCATTGGTGTTAAGCTTGATATCCATTGTTGGGCCCCTATCTAACAGCCTAAGTTTTTAGATGAGTTGGTTACTTAACATGGTATCAGAGCTCTGGTTTGGCAAGGTCGTGGGTTCGAATTATCCCGCTTGCATTTGTTACCCAGAATATTGTGGGTGCATAGTGTCACTCTGTTTGGTTTGTGATGCCCTTGGTGAGGCATGTTTGTGTATCTCTCCACATGTGGACGGGTCACACGTGAGGGGGAGTGTTAAGCTTGATATCCATTGTTGGGCCCCTATCTAACAGCTTAAGCTTTTAGATGAGTTGGTTACTTAACAATTGATATCTAATATCTGGATATTGAGATATCTCGATTTAAGTCACAATCTATATAGAAAATATTCCCAAGAATGACTAAATATCGAAAGCATGAATCGCCGTCTTTCCAAGCTGAATGTCCATTCAAATTCTAAAAGATTTGACTTGATTACCTCGTCCCATTATATTCTTGTCATTACAGCTCTTTAATGGATGCCCAATCAACGATTCTTGGTGAGTGTGTTCTTCCATTATAAATCCTCTGAAAATACTACATCTTTAATTCTTCCCATTAAAATCTTCCTAAAACTGAGACTTCCTAACAATTGATTGATCTGATATCAACAATTGGTGTCCTATTCACTACCAATATATTTCTCCTATAATCCAAAAATTTCTGATGGCGACTTCATCTTCTTCAAGCGTTACAAGTCGATTTGTTCCACCAGAATCATCTTTCGTGACCAGAATAGGCTCTCACTCATACATTCTAGGTCATACGATTCAAGGAGAACAATTTCTCATCGACAACACTGTTGGAGGAACGATTATCGATCTTCTCCACAACTCTGGACTACTCTCACTCTTTTCATTTCGTGAAGAATTCTACAGCCTAAGGTTGGTTGATGAATTCTACTCTAGGATGATAATGGCAAGAGATGGTAACCACCTCTTTGGTCGCATTCGAGGTACCGATGTCGTCCTTAGTGCCGAAAGCATGTCTCGCGTCTTCCATCTTCCTTCTATTGGACCCAGCGCTCTCGATGAATCGATCGTCAATGAATCATGGCTTTTACGAACTGGCTACACTTCTCGAGATGACTACAGTACATGGGACATTGACAACTATCCCTTAGACGTGTATTGTGTTGGTGAAATTCTGAGTCGATGTCTTCTATTTCATGAAGCAGGCTCAGGTAGTGAAACCAGAAGACTACAGAACTACATCATTGTTGTTCTAGATTCTCATACCATCAACTGGTCTGAAGTCGTCTTCTCTCTCATATGCCAATCTATCCTGCGAAGACAGACGAATGGACTATGCATTAGAAAGTATGCTAGAATTATCAGTCACTTTCTTTACTCTTTTCAAACCATTCTCTCAACAGTCCATGAAGATGAACGCCTTCCCATCACTGGAGACCTGCTGATAGCTTCGATTCTAGTACTGGTAGCTTCGGGGATTCCTTAGATTCTAGAATATACCTTAGATTATACCTTAGATTCTAGTACTGGTAGCTTCGGGGATTCCAACTAGGCTGTATTTCGGTATTTTTTTTTTCACAACTGGTATTTCTTCTCATTATTTTATAAATTTTAGCATCTTCCATATCTACTATTTATCTCTCCTATTCTTCCTCTGGTCTCCTGCTTTTGCTTGCAACCATTAAGGAGGAGAAGATTTATGACATAAGCCATTAAGGATGAGAAGACTTATGACATAAGATATTAAGGAGAAGAAGATTTATTATAACATAAGAATAACGAACTTTCTGAGGAAAATCAACGAAAGACACACATAATGTGAAAAATTCACCTTAAGCTGATTCTTTGTGAATCATGCTCAGCCTTTGTGGCACTTCTATTACAAATGTGCTCGAAACAAAAATTCTCTGTTGAGTCTTTCCTTCAATAGAACCATAAAAAAAATTTCAAATGGTATCACGAGCAATCCTTATTGAAAAACTTTCAATCAAAAAATTTCTCTGTTGAATCTTTCCTTCAACAGAATCATAAAACTTTTTCAAATGGTATCATGGGTAAATCCTTATTGAAAAACCTTCAAATACATATGCTTACTTAAGGATTTGCTACTCTTGCTTGCCAAAACATTCTTTCAACATATAAAAATCTATGTGCAAGTAAGAACCCTAAAACCTTTTAGATCATGTTCAAACACCTTTCAATACTCTAAGTGATCTAAAATGTTTTTTTACTATTGTTTTACCTATTCAACACTTTGATTTATCGAGTCTGTAATAGCAATAGTAGACAATACAAAAGCCATCGCTCCTGTAATTATCAACAAAGGACATGTCTTGAGATAAAATGATTATTCATTGTGGGCATGTTATTACTATGTCTTGATAAATGCTTCAGTGCTTTGTATATGTCATCTTGTAATGGTTCCAAGCAAATAGGAGGAGATTGTTGGAATATGTTCCTTGATAATTTACTTATCACCTTGCATATTATATATATATGATGATTTGCTTGTTCCCATTACAGTAAGTCATCACTAGTGGCTAAAAGGTCTGCGTACCGGTTAGCGTTGCAACTAGTGTGACATTACATAGGTCTTAGACTAGGTGCGACCTGATCAAGTCCTACCTTCCTACATGATGATCAAACAGACCAACACTTCATATGCACTAGGACTAGTAGACTTGCGGTAGCGTCAAAAGTTTTCAGCAGACTCATCACCAGCAGACTTGTCATATGCACTAAAGGACACTTTAAAGACTCGTCACCAGCAGACGTGCTACAGTGACAAAGTTTCTCAAAGGACTCATCACCAGTAGACCCATCATGTGCATCGCAGAATACCTTGAAAACCTGCCACCAGCAGACTTGCTATGGTTTGAACGTTCACAACTTAACCAGCAGTCTTTTTCTACAAAAGACTCATACATCAGAATTGAACCTCTTACCAGCAGACTTGGTTCTGCACGTTCTACAAGGAGACAAGATTACAACAGATCGAAACAAGACATATACGTTAAGCTTCAATGTTATTCAAATATTTATAAAGCCTGATACTCCTGATACTGTAAGACTTTCTCGCCTTCTCAGTCGTGGTCTGAAATAATCAAAAGAATCTACTTTATCAGAAAGATCACCTGACAGTGCATCAATGAATCAGACTTATCCTTCAGCGATTTATCATACAGTCTGACAGGGTAATAGTTCAAAGATCTAAAGAATGATGTCTTTTATCCAACAGTTAAAGATCTATTGAACAACATCTTTATCCATCAGTCCTCAAAGACAAATCATTCAACGGATACAAAATCTATCAACAGATCTCAACGATCAAAGTTCTCCGGTCTATATAAGAAATCTACCTTCTTCTTCAAAAGCAAGTGTATTGAAAAGACACCTGCAAGAATATTTCTCTCGGAGTTTTTTTTCTCTCTCTAGAATATTTCTCTCTAGGGTTTGCGTTAGGGTTTGGTTGCCTTTCTAGGGTTTGACTGTGCATGGCGGCTGCCATGGAGGCTTCGCCTCCTATTCCGCCGGACCCAAGTGGCTCGTCTCCTGGTTTAGCAGTCCCTCCTCCTCCAGTTTCGTATGCTAATGTGGTTATGCAACCACGCCAGTTTGTGGGTCATTCTTCTCCGGTTCTTCAGGCTGTACCTTTGGTTCATCGGCAGGCTGTGGTGGTGGATGGAAAGCCTGGTTGTTTGTTTACCCCGGTTGAATTGGAGGCGACTTCGAAACAATTTGAGAACACATTGATCCTCAAGTTTTCGGCAGGAAGGCTGACTATACAAGTTATTCAGAAGGACATTGCTAAGAACTGGCGGCTTAAAGGTCCGTTTGTGGTTGGCCTTTTGGATCCTCATCACATTATGGTTCGCCTATCTTCTTCGAAAGACATGGTTCTCGCTTTATCCAAAGAATCTCACATGATTCAATCATGTATGTATCGTTCGTTTCGATGGTCGGCAGATTTCGCGTTTCGCAAGGATGTAACAAAGGTTGCGGTTTGGGTCCGTCTCCATCATCTTCCACTTACGTTTTTCAATCCGTCTTTTTTGGAGTGCATAGGGAACTCTTTGGGGAATTTTTTAAGAGTGGATGAGAAGACACTTTCGCTAGTTCGGCCAATGTTTGCCAGGATGTGTATTGAGGTGGATGTCTCACTTCCTTTGCCAACTAGAGTTTGGATTGGATCTAATAAAGATAATGGGTTTTGGCAGTCCCTTGAATTTGAGGGGAATATTCGATTTTGCACCAGCTGTGGTTTGCTTGGCCATACGAAGGTCGAATGTAGGAAGGGCCAACGACGTGAGAGGCCTGTTGATAAAGGGAAGGAGCCGTTTGTTCCTGTTTCAGACACAGTTAAGGTAAAGCCATCGTTTGTTTCAAAGGCAGTGAGGGATCCCGCCAAAGTGGTTAATCAGACTAGTTCGAATCCAACGATGGAAGGTTCTCATAAAGGGGCTTTTAATGCAACGACGGCACACATGCAATCACGTCCCCATGTGCCAAATCAAAAATGGACGACAGTTAAATCTAAAACTAATGGAGATGGAGCTTCAGTTTCTTTAGCAAAAAATTCACAGGGCGAGCTAGTTGAGGCATAATTAATTGATGTCGTTAGTCCTGGAGTTTCATTGGAGGGTCGTACAAGGGTTGAAAAGAATGATATTAGAGCTCAAGGCAAGCCGGTGGTTCTATCGAATTCTTTTGATTTGCTGGACGGACTAGAGGAGGATCATGGGGCAGACAAAGAGCTTGGGTCAGAGAAGGAATTTCGCAAGGCGATCTGTCTTTGCTCGCCAAGAACAAGTTTCATGTGCTCCAAGGAAAACATTTAGAGACTCAGTTTATATTGGTGATTTTTGGGATGGTATTCTACACGAAGTACCTCAGAAATTTGGGAAGGCTCACTCCACTAATGGGGATTATAGGGACACGGTTGTGGACTCGCGCAAAATATATACGGATGTTGATGTGGGCAAGATCCAGCTTCGCCCGTCTTTCACCAATTATTGTGCGGCTCTACACTCTGAGGCGAGGAAAGCTAAATTTTTAAGGGAGAATATCAGAATTACTAGGGCTGCTAGCAAAGCCCAAAAAATTCTTTCATCGAAGTAGTTTTTATGACGATTGTCATTTGGAATGCTATGGGATTTGCAACAAACCTACCCGATGTTATATGAAGCTTCTCATTAGGCAACATAAGCCTTTTTTGTGTGCAGTTTTAGAACCAAAAACTAGTGGAGATAGGTTGTTTAAATTTTGTCGTAGAGTTGGTTTCGATCACAATATGCATGTATATCCTTTTAATAGACACATATGGCTTCTTTGGAATAATCTAGTTGTGGTGGATCTCGTGAGTAGTTTGGCTCAACAAATTACGGTCATGGTGAATAGCCCTTCACTTATTCCAACAATGGCTACATTTGTTTATGCAAAATGCAATAGGCAGGGACGGAATGTTTTATGGACGGAATTAGAGGATCTTTCAGTCAGTTGTGTATGCCCGTGGTTTGTTGGGGTGACTTTAATGTTATCAGTCAGTCTTTGGAAAAGTTGGGGGGGGTGCTCCGTGTGATTTTGGTGAGATGGATGATTTTAATAATTTCATGAACCGGGCTGGTTCGGTTGATGCGGGTTATGAAGGAAGTCGTTACACTTGGTGCAATAATCGCGGGGGGCATCGTATTTGGAAACGTTTGGATAGAGTTTTCGTCAATGGTGAGTTTAAACTGCGTTTTCCTCGGCTTCAAGTTACTCATTTAGTTACTTCGGTTTCAGATCATGCTCCTCTGCTTTTTGATTTTTGTGTATCGGTGAAGCATAAGAACGGGTTTCGGTTTCAGAGAATGTGGCTTGATCACCCGGATTTTCTTACTTTTGTGGCTGATTTTTGGAGCAGACCTAGTTGGGGTACGGGTATGGCCCTTTTATACTCTAAGTTACGTCGTTTAAGAGCTGCTCTGCGTGACTGGAATTGGAAGGTTTTTGGTCATGTTCAGCGGAATATTGCAGTCACTCAGGATGATATTATTCGTCTGGAAATGGATTTGCAAGCAGGAGGTGGTATTGCGGTGGAAGAAGGTTTGCAGGTAGCGAAAAAGTGTCTCAATCAACTTTTAGATTGGGATATGGAAATGGCTGAGATGAAATCGAGACAATTATGGTTTCGAGATGGAGATCGAAACATAGCTTTCTTTCATGCTAGCATCAAGGATAGATCTCATCGGAATGTGATTCGACTTCGTTTATCGGATGGGACTTTTAGTGAGGATCCGGTGCAGTTAGGGTCTATGGCTGAGGAATATTTTACAGACCTTTTTGCTTCAAGTAGGCATGTTGTGGAAGAGGGCCTTTTTGAAGGGATTCCTTGTTCTGTTTCGGTTGAAGATAATTATTTTATGACAGTCGCCCCGTCTTAAGAGGAGGTGTGGACAGCTATTAAGTCCCTCAGTCCATCTAGTGCTCCAGGTCCTGATGGTTTTACAGGATGGTTCTTTCAGGGTTGTTGGTCGATTATCAAAGAAGATGTTATGGGTGTGGTTTTGGAGTTTTTTAGGGGTGGGGAAATGCATCGGGGAATTTCGTCGGCTTCCATTGTTCTTCTTCCTAAGGTGGACAGTCCTGAATGTTTGGGTGATTTACGGCCGATTAGTCTGTGTAATTTTTCGGCAAAGATTATTTCTAAACTATTGGCCACACGGTTAGCCACTTTTCTTCCCAAGATAGTTTCGGAGCATCAGTCAGGTTTTGTTAAAGGTCGTAGCATTCAAGAGAATATTCTGTTGGCTCATGAATTGGTGCAACGCGTAGACACTAAATCTCGGGGTGGTAATGTGGTTTTCAAAGTCGACATGTCGAAGGCTTATGATCGCCTTGAATGGGAGTTTCTTTTGCGTGCTTTGCAAGCTTTTGGTTTCAGCCTGGAGTTTTGTACGTTGATTCGACAGTTGCTTCAGAACAGTTGGTACTCGTTTAAAATTAATGGGACTATGTCAGGTTTTTTCAAGGCCAATCAAGGGGTGAGGCAAGGTGATCCGATCTCTCCAATGTTATTTATTCTTGCTCAGGAGGTTCTTTCCTTCAATTTAAATAGGGCTGTTTCGCAAGGGCTGATCTATCCTTTCAGACATGGTCGTGGGGGTGTAGTGGTTACGCACCTTCTATATGCAGACGATATGTTACTATTTTGCAATGGCTCGAAACGTTCCATTCAGGGGCTTAAAAAGGTGTTACATGATTATGAATACTTTTCTGGGCAGTTGGTGAATTCTAGTAAGAGTGGTTTCTTTACTTCGAGGCAGTGTTCGAGGAGACATATCTTGCGCATTGAGGGTTGGTCTGGATACAGACACAAAGTATGGCCGTTAACTTATTTGGGGATGCCTCTATTTAAGGGTCGTTTTAAAAGATCTTACTTCGAAAGTTTGGAGAGGAAGGTCCTGGGCAGAATCCAAGGTTGGCATAACAAGTTTCTTTCCTTTGGTGGCAAAGTGACGCTTATTAAATCCATATTGTGTAGTATTCCAGTGTGTATGCCATGGCAGCTTTGAAAGTCCCTAAGTCCGTTCTTCTTCGGTTAGAACAGAAGATGTCAGACTTTCTTTGGAGTGCCAATGGTGATCATCTCACTCATTGGGTTGCTTGGAAGCGTGTTTGTTTGCCTTTGGAAGAGGGGGGGCTGGGTTTTCGACCTTTATCTCAGGTCATGGACACGCTTCACGACAAACTTGCTTGGAGGGTTTTAAATATGCAAGGTTTGTGGGCTCGGTTTTGTGTGGGTAAATATGGTTTGGATAGTCCGGTTGGTTCGCGTTATGTTACTCCGTCTTGGAAAGCTATTCTTGCTCAGCTTTACTTCGTTCGTCACACTAGTCGGTGGATAATTGGGCAAGGGGCTGTCTCCTTTTGGGATGATAATTGGTGCGGGGTTCGGTTAGTTGGGCCTCTCCTTATGGATAGATCTCTTTCAGTTGCAATGGCGATGTCTCAGCCGAATGATATCCGTCCGGTTATTCCTCCAGAATTTCTTAGTCTAGTCCAGCATATTAGTTGTGTTGATACCATGCCTGACAAGATTATCAGCGAGCTTACTACGTCGGGTGAGTTCAAGGCTCGAGTTTATTGGCAGCACTATCGACTTTCTAATCATGTTATGTGTTGGGCTCAGCTTATTTGGCAGGCATGGCTTCCATTGCGTGTAAGCTGCTTTTTATGAAAATTATTCCATAATGCTTTACCAGTGGACTCGAATATTCAGGCCCGAAAAATACCTTTTGTTTCTTGCTGTCGCTGCTGTGGTAACTTGCCTGAAACGGAAGACAGTATGCACCTTTTCGTGCATTCAAAGGTGGCTTCCAGCTTATGGTCCCAGTTTACGGGTCGCTTCAGTCTGCCCATGCAGCATTCTAGCATTGATCATCTTTTTTCTGTTTGGTCTTCTGTTTCGCTTCGATCTCAGTTGGGAGTGACTATGTTTAGTATTTTCGCATATACTTGTTGGGAAATTTGGAAGTCTCGTTGTGCAGCCTTTTTTTGATAATCAACAGATGATTGGGAATCAAATAGAGGCTCGGGTTCTTGAAGGTGTTCGAGAAGTTCTACATGGTTTTGTTCCTAAGACTTTAAGTAAGCGGGTTGCATGTGTGGTTATGCAATCTCTTCAGTTAACTAGCAGGTGAGTTCCTGTTAGACATGGTTCTTGGGTTCGTTGGTCTCCTCCAATTATGGGTTATAAACTCAACACTGATGGTTCGTCCAAAGATGGGAGGTGCACAGGCGATGGTGTTATCAGGAATGCTAAAGGAGATTTTATTTGTGCTTTTTCCAGTGATTATGGCCAAGGTTCAAATATGAGAGCGGAAATAATGGCTCTGCGAGAGGGGCTTCAACTTTGTAGATCTTTCATGCTTGATACTGTTGTGGTAGAGTCAGATTCTTTGACAGCTGTTAATGTTTTACACAAAGGGCATCAGGAACCGTGGCGGTATGTTTATCAGCTTCGTGATTGTCGGAGACTTTTAGGAGATTTTATTTTACAACACGTCTTTCGGGAGCAGAATTATAGTGGCGGATAGATTAGTTGCTGTTGCGCATGAGCATGGGAGTCAGTTAGTTTTTTCAGATTATTTATCCTTGCCTATTAATGTTAAGAAGGCATTAGCCTTTGATTCGTATGGCATATATAGTTTTAGAAAATAGTTGTTATTGTCTTGTGTTTTAGAGGTTCGGCTCCTTTGTCCCCCTTTTTTAGGGTAAGGCTGGTTGTCCCCCTCCTTGTACTTTTGTCTCTTTATTTAATAAATTGCGCAGGTGCCGCCCTGCTTCCTCCAAAAAAAAAAAAAAAAAAAAAAGACACCTGCAACAAGAACTTCAAAGAAGCTGTAAGATCTACAAGAGATTGTCTTCACCAACGAATCGCATATCTTCACAGAAGATTGCAGTGAGCTTACCCAGACCTTAGCAAAACACTCTCTGTGGATTACTAGGAAGAAAAGCTCGAAGAAGAAGAGAGAAAGAGATCAGAAACTTCAAAAGACAGAGATCATTGTTTTGGTTAAGAACCAAACTCTTGATTAGAGTTCTTCACCCTTCTTCGAGGAACTCTGCCTTTAGCTAAGCTTCAGGATCCCATTCCTAAAGCTAAAGGTCAAGCTCTTGGATCATTCTACAGATAGATTTCAGATGGTACCCAAGGAAGATGAAGAGCTGTCTGTAAATATTGCATTCATATCTTCATATTTGTATTCATATACAAATGCTTTCGATTGTGCAATAATCACTCATCATGGAAGGTCGAGTGCTTTGCACTCAATCGTTCAGATAATTTTTATCTGAACGACCTTGAAAATTCTCTTACATATTTGTTTCTCGTTCTAGTCTCCTATTGGCCACTTTACTTAAGAATTTGTTTACAAATAATTAAGTTAATATTAAGGCTTGAAAAGTCTAGGACATAAACTGTACATAGAGTGTCTAGGCTGATGTAATCTGTAATTTATCCTTGAATAAATCCAGACGTTCTTTCAAATAATTTACCTTTCAGTCTTTATCTCTCTATAAGCTTTTATAAAATGATTTATTCTTTAAAAAGCTATTCTCTAATGATTCCTTAATTCAGCATTTGGAAGAAGGATTAAGTGTGCAGTTGTTCTGATCATATATTTGTGTACAACCACTTAAGACTTCTTTAAATCTAAGCCTTTCTATTTTCGCTGCTTAAACTCTTCGAAACAGGTTTTTGATTTTTAGGCAGTTCACCAGCAGGGTTAACAACTCTGCTAAGAGTAAGTTTGCTGTTCAGTACTACCAGCAGACATGTTCAACACGCTAACTGTCTATGCCATTAAAACCCATGCTTTAACCGTAACTAAAAGAAAAGTTTTAAAATGGCATCATAGCCTATTCACCCCCATTCTAGCCTATTTGAGCATCATTGTGGACCAACACTCACATACCCTAGACATATTTAGTCGGTTATAGCATGTTATCGTAGTTTTTAAGCAGATATGCAAATTAAATGCTCTAATGGTCGGACCTACCGTAATAGGTTGCCTATGTATCCCTTATAAAAGGAATCAGACCAAACGTAGTTCAGCCTCATGCAAACAAACAACAACCAGCACTGGGTGGGATGGATGGTGCGTTTTGCCCAGAATTGGCAAAACTGGTGGGACTCGGCTGCGTTTCGCCCAGAATAGGCAAAACCGGTAGGACTTGGCTGCATTTCGCCCAGAATAGGCAAAACCGATGCAACTTCTCAATGCCCTTTCCCCAGAATAGGGAAAGTTAATGCCACTTCTTATTAATGCCATTTCCCCAGAATAGGGAAATTTGATGCAATTTCTTAATGCCTTTTCCCCAACATAGGGAAAACTAATGCCACTTCATAATGCCCTTTCCCTAGAATAGGGAAAGCTGATGCCATTTCTAAATGTGCTTTCCTAAGAATAGGGAAAGCTGATGCCACTTCTCAATGCCCTTTCCCCAAAATAGGGAGAGCTGATGCCACTTCTTAATGCCCTTTCCCCAAAATAGGGAAAGCTGATGCCACTTCTCAATGCCCTTTCCCCATAATAGGGAAAATGATATTTTTAAAATGCGCTTCTCCAAGCAAAGGAAAAGCGATGCTGTTTTTCAAAACGGGCTTTCCCTAGCATAGGGAAAACAATGCTACTTTTCAAAACGGGTTTTCCCCAGCATAGGGAAAGTGATGCTGCTTTTCAAGATGGGCTTTCCCCAGCATAGGGAAAGCGATGCTGCTTTTCAAGATGGGCTTTCCCCAGCATAGGGAAAGTGATGCTGATTTTCAAGATGGGCTTTCCTCAGCATAGGGAAAGAAGTATTTTTAAAATGTGCTTCTCCCAGCAAAGGAAAATCGATGCTACTTTTCAAAATGGGCCTTCCCCAGCATAGGGAAAGCGATGCAACTTTTTAAAATGAGCTTTTCCCAGCATATGGAAAGCAATGCGGTTTTTTTTTTAATGAGTTTCCCCCAGAATAGGGAAAACAATGCAATTTTAAACCATGCTCCCCCCAGAATAGGAAAAATGATGTCACTTTTTAAAACACATCTCCCTCATAATAGGGAAAACGATGCCACTTTTCAAAACACATCTCCCCTAGAATAGGGAAAATGATACTTGTTGGTCCACAATTATGCTCAAATAGGCTAGAGGGGGGTGAATAGCATATGATGCCATTTTAAAAACTTTTCTTTTGCATATATTTAAAGCATAGTTTTAGTGGCATTTGCAGTTTAGCGTATTGAGCATGTCTGCCAGCAGAGGCTATCGGTAGACTTGCTCTAAGCAGAAGTATCAACTCTGCCGGTAAACTGCCAGTCAAATCAAAAAGCCAGTTATAAAGGATTTAAGCAGCGGAAAGTAAAGAGGCTTTAGATTTGGAGAAGTCTTAAATGGCTGTACACGAATATATGATCAGAACAACAACACACTTAATACTTCTTTCAAATGCAGATTTAGGAAATCAATTAGAGAATAACTTTTCTAAAGATAAATTAATTTGTAAAAAGCTCATAGATATATAAGGACTGAGAGATAAAGTATTTGTAAGAACATATGAATTTATTCAAAAATAAATTACATATTACATCAGTCTAAATATTCTATGTACAGTTTCTGTCTTTGTCCTCCCAAACCTCAATCCTTACTTAATTATCCATTCATGAATATTTAAGCAATCAAGGGCAATAGGAGACCAAACGAGAACGGTATGAAAGAAATTTTCAAGGTCGCTCAGATAAAAGATATCTGAACAATTAAGTGCAAAGCACTTGGCCTTCCATGATGAATGATTATTGCACAATCAATAGCATTTGTATTGGAATACAAATATGAAGATATGAATGCAATATCTACAGACAGCTCTTCATTTTCTTCAGACATTATCTAACATCAATCTTCAGATCTTGATCTCTGTCTTATGAAGTTTCTGATCAATCTCTTTTCTTCTCCAAGCTTTTCTTCCTAGCAATCCACTGAAAGTGTCTTGCTAAGATCTGGATGAGTTTGCTGCGATCTTGTGTCGAGATCTGAGATGCGTTGGTGAGGACGATCTCGTTGTAGATTTCTTTTCTTTGAAGCTCTTGAGTGAGTTCTGATTTCAACTTCGCTTTTTGCGTGTATCAGTCACTCGTTGCTCATCATCTATATGTCTTGGGTAAGAGAGAGGATTTATATAGACTGGAGTCAATGTGATCGTTGAGAGATGAAGATTTGATGTTTCTATCCGTTTAGAGATATAGTTGTTGAAGTCTATCGGATAGAGATCTTTGTCCATAAGATCTTTGACTATTTGGGGCAAAGATTTAGTCCTGTAGATCTTGGAACTTGTTGTCTGTTAGACTGTGTTGATAAGTCTCTGAAAAGTAGGTCTGATGTTTGATGCACTGTCAGGTGGTCTGTTCAATAAAGTAATTGCTTTTTGACTTTATCAGACCACGTGAGTGAGAGAAAGTCTTGTAGCTTTTAACTATGTCAGGATTTCTGAGGCTTGAACATATTAGTCTTGATTTGAACTGCTTCTAATCTTTTCTCTATAGCACGTGCAGAATTAAGTCTGCCGGTGGGATGTTCGGGCCAGTGGAACAGGTCTTCTGGTTCAGGAGAACTGATGTCTGCTGGTACGAACCGTTTAACTTGTAATATGTCTGCCGATGGTGAGTCTACAAGATGTTCTAATCTTATCACTGAAGGCTTTTGACATTGCTGCAAGTCTTCCGGTGCTTAGTGCATCTGAAGTGCTGGTATGTTTGATCATCATGTAGGAAAGTAGGACTTGATCAGGTCGCACCTAATCTAAGACCTATGTGATGCCACACGAGTTGCCACGCTAACCCGTACGCAGACCTTTTAGCCACTCATGATGACTCACTGTAATGGGAACAAGCAAATCAATATTTATAGAATATGCACAGTGATAAGTAAATTATCAAGAAGCATATTCCAACAATACTACTTTTCAAAATGCGCTTAACCCAGAATAGGAAAAGCGATGCGATTTTTTAAAATGAGTTTCCCCCAGAATAGGGAAAACAATGCTACTTTTCAAAATGAGCTTAACCCATAATAGGAAAAGCGATGTAGATTTTTTTTTAAATGTGCTTATCCTAGCATAGGAGAAGTGATGCAGATTTTTTTTTTAAAGTGCTTATCCCAGCATAGAAGAAGCGATGATTATGAAGCGTTGTGGCAGAATGCTGTCGATGATCGGCTTGTGTAGCTTTTGATGATGATGATGCTGCTGAGGATCTTTGGGAGGCAGTCCTTGACGAGATGCTGGTAGAACATTTATATTTTTTTTCAAGGGCCGATGCGGCAAAAGACCTGATAAGATACAGTAAAAGGATGCAAATGAAACTTTCCTTTTCTTAAAAAAATGACTTTTGAATGTGCATGTGTGTCATCCGTTTCTTAAACATGTTAAGACAAGATAAGCCAAGGTGATAGAAATGTAATATAAGAGCTTGAGATGTGGCTTCTGGTTGGCTTTGAAGGGTTATGAGTATAGGAGTTGATGGTGATATTCTAGATGAAGGTGGGTGAAGTTTATGGTTGTTTTTTAGTCTTTTGACTAGTGCATCATTCAAAAAAGGAATTCAATCAGGATTAGTGAATCCTACTAATCGATGCCTCAGAGGGACCACTTTTTTTTTCTTTTTTCTTTTTTTGTGCTCTAACTTTTGCTTAGGCCGCCCTTTTGGGTTTTCCACCTAGCGAGCTTTTACCTCATAGGGAGTCAGTCTTTCAATGCATGCGAAGATAAGCCGCTTATTCTTGAGGGATCAAGCTTTTGTAGCCTCTTCGTTTCTTCAGACGAGATGGAAAGGACAACTGTTTTTGGAGATGATGAGCCTTTATGTATCAAATGAGTTTGGCGGGTGAAGCCCCGGAATGACTCGATGAACCAAATTTTGTAAAATAGGACGGCCAAGTTTTTGAAGAGATGAACTGTTGATAGCCCCGGACAGACTTGATTTGGATAGACTTTTGTGGGAGACAGAAATGAATATGCTCAAAGAAAGAGGGATGACTCTAATGGACAAAAGAAGAGTCATGATCCAGAGTTTATTGCCGAGTATCATAAGATTTATGGACCCTACTTAACATTTATCTTTTGATAATTTTATATGTCTTTAGCAAGAAGTTTTGTCCTGGATCCAGATCATGTTATAACTGATTGAAACAAAGCTATAGGTGACAACTAGGTTAGGGTATAGTGTTTAAGTGTTTGGAGATGGATTGGTTTTGAGGTTATAAAGTCTCTTCACGAAAAAAGCGATCAATAATTTGATCGTTGGTTGGCTTTTTCAGGCTGTGGGTTTTAGATGGATAATTAGCTTTTGGTTTTGAATATGGTAGGCCTTTTGGCTTTGAATTTGGGTATGGTTTTGGCTTTGGGTGGTAGTGGGCCTCCTTCGATCCACATCCAAAAAGTGTATGTGTTGATTTTCCGAGAAGCCCCAAACTAGTTTTGGGTAAGATGTAGATGTACAAATAATGGACTTGCTCTAGAGATATTTTTTTCTTTTTTTTTCTTCTTTTTTTTCTCTCTTTTTTTTCTTCAGAGCATCATCATAGCAGTTGGGGAATGTCATCTCTTCTTTTGGGACAAATGGATAATCATTCTCAGTGGATAAAAAAACGAAATAGCCCCTAATTTTGGGAAGCTGGATCATGAGGATAGTTTGTTTGGCTGGGGACATTGGAAGGTCTTAGTAGGGATTTTGGCATATGGTGGACTAAAAAAAGGGTTTCATGTTCTTTGGAGGGGTTTTGGTGTTATGGTAGGAAGCCCCAGTATGTTGCTAACAGCTCGATTGTAATTGGTCGAAGATGACATTTCACCAAGACAGAAGGTTGCTTTTATTGAACTCACATTTTTAATGGTTTGTTGGTCCATATTTCGAAATGACTCATTATCAACCCGTGTAGTTTTATCATGTTTTTACATGGGTTGATTCGTCATCTCTCCCCTTTTTTTTTTTTTTTACAATTTAACAAAAACTTCGGTGATAGGTGGTGCTCAGAGATCAAGAAGAAGACTCGACAAACTGATATAGGAGAAGCAAGAATTTTACCAGACTCAAATATAGATAAATACCTTTGGAAAGCTTGATTTGAGGACTTGGTTGGACCTTTGAAATAACTGAGAGCAAATGGATTAGTGAGCATACTTTTGAAAGGATGTGTTGTAGGCATCAAAATGAGAAAAAGAGACATCCATGGGGTTTGAAAGCCCCTAGTCCTAAATTGTTGCGTATGATCCTTGAGTCGCCTGACTTTTCTGGATTTCCCGGCTTTCCAGACTTTTCTGCTTTCTTGGCTTTCCCAGCTTCCTTTCTTCCCTAGCTCCCTATCGGTCTTTTTTTTTCTTTTTTTTTTCTCTTTTTTTTTTTTTTGAAGTGGTAGACCTTGACATCTCGAAGTAGGACTTACTGAATTTTTTTTATTTTTTATTTTTTGAAAACCGAGAGGGAACGATGCACTAGTCAACTAGTGATGCAGTTATAAAAGGTTAAGAGGGAAAAAGAATTTGGAGATGGCAATTAAGTATAATGATGAGGAGATTTTCTATCTTTTCATGTTTTGGGAAACAAAAGAAAACACATAGAAAATACCTCTCTTTTTTTGAAGAGTAAATCAAAGTATTTTGACCGAACCCGAAGGCTGCCTACGTTCCTCATTTCGAGGCTCAGGTTATCGTAGTTCTTCTCTGACAGAGAAATCTTCATTTTGCTAATTTTTTTTTCAATTTGAAAGAATAGAGACTTTTTTTTTTCTTTGAGAAATGAATTTTTTTTTATATTTTTTTCAAATGATTATTATTATTATTTTACGAAAAGAAACAAATTTTTAAAGGAAAAAAGAATTAAATATTACACACGATTCTTTTTAGAAAAAACCCCCTATCTTTTTGGCGATCCTTGAAATTGGACGATTACGTACCTTCGGACAATCCTCTCAGGAAAGTAAAAGATAAATATTTTTTTTTATTTTTCAGCCCCTGCAAAATTGTTAGCGGTACAAAAAAAAATAACAAAGATCCTGATATATATAAAAACAACACTGGATTAAAGGAAAGAAAACTTTTTTAATTTTTTTTTAAAAGGTGGAGTAACAGGAAAAATGGGTGCACCAAATGGTAAAAATGGGCGACCCGACGGATAAAATGGACTCAACATCGGACAAAATTGTTTTAAATGAGGAACATGTCACGTAGGAAACAGGTGGGCACTGCCCAAAGTGAATTTGGGCGCCGCACCC
>CM028377.1:55712278-55722278 GCA_013146195.2 Codonopsis lanceolata | reverse complement strand
TCCCTCCCCTGCCCATCAACATATTCTTCCCTTTTTCCCCCCACCAACCCATTGGATTTTCTTCCCCACCTGTTGCCTCCTCCTTCTTCCCCACCCAATCAAACACTCTTCTTTATTGGGGTTAATTTTCTGTTTTGGTTTCTTCTATTTTTTGCAATTTTTGGAATTGTTTGGCGTGTGTCTTTTCACGAAGTTTCGATTTGTGGCTTTCTCCCCATCAACTCCGCCGGAATCCAAGCTCGCCTCCCCTCTCAAACTATAAATATGTCATTCTTTTTGCAATTTTTGGAATTGTCTTCTTTGTTTTCTTACCGTTTTCTGATATATATTTTTTTCGTTTTCCTGTTTTGGTTTCTTCTATTTTTTACAATTTTCGGATTTGTTTGGTGTATGTGTCTGTTTGCGAAGTTTCAATTTGTAGCTTTTTCCTCATCAACTCCGCCGGAATCCAAGCTCGCCTCCCCTCGCAATTAACTGTAAGTATGTCATTCTTTTTGGAATTGTGTTGATGCATCGTCATAGTTTGTTGATGTATTTATTAGGTCACTGATACTTGGTAGTAGATTTCTTTTGGTGGCCTTCTGTCAGCAAAATGAAGGTGATATATGAAGATTGACTATTAAACTGAAACTGTGTGCATTGTTTATTAGTCTTCATCTGTACACAAGCTTCATTACACGTTTTTATTGTTTTTTTTCTTCTCTTGATTATGTAAGCAAAAGGCATTTGATAACTATATCACAAGTAACTATCATGGGGTGTATTGGATGAGTTCGTCCCATTTACTCTCTCTCTCTCTCTCTTGCTCTCTCTCCGCTTTTCCCTTGATTAGGTGAATTTGGGAGTGTGGGGTAATTTGATTTCTGTAACCTTTTCTTTATCACCATCACAAGTATCTCTCCAACCCATCACCCCTTAAGAATAGTCTTCAAACTACAAAAAAAATATGGTAATCAGTCTGTAAGTACCTTACATATGTATAAACTTGATGTGCGAGTTGAGAACTGAGAAGAAATTGTATTAATTCAGAGCTGTCATTACATCGACAATTGAGAGAGCTTCGACACATATTTCTTTGTGGTTAATTTTATTTTGTATGCTATCTTCCTTGCTGCAGATAGAACTTATATTTATCTATAACTTCCTGTTTTGGTTTCTTCTAATTTTTGCAATTTTTGCAATTGTTTGGTGTGTGTGTGTCTGACTACGAAGTTTCGATTTGTGGCTTTCTCCTCATCAACTCAGCTAGAATCCAAGCTCGCCTCCCTTCTCAAACTGTAAATATGTCTTACTCTCTTTTGAGTTTGAACATTTTATGGGTTTTGTTTTTATAAATTTGTGCATTTGACAGCGTAATGTACTATGCATACTGTGTATTTGTGGATTTCTTTAATTTGTGTGTGGATATGAATCTATGCATACTGATCGATGAAATGTTTTAGAGAGTTTTTTTATTTGTCGGGTGTTTAAGTAAGTAAATTGTTGCTGGTGCCGTTGTTGTTCGTCGAGGAGTTCGGCATGAGTAGTGGTGGCGTGGGATATGTTAGTTGATATGTTAGTTGAAAATCTAAGTAGTTGGTTTATGGGTTTTAACACCACAAATCAGTAGTAAAGTAGTTGTTCTGGTGTTTGAACATGCACTAATTTAGTAGTAAAGTAGTTGATTTACCTACCTTTGGACATATGTTAGCCAAGAATCATGAATGAACTAAGACTTTCCATTTTTACTATATAAAAGATGAAAGAACACAATAGCTAGGATTCTCAAGAGAAACCAATGCAATTTCCAATGTAGCTGTCGATGTAGCTACAATGGAAGTTACAATGGTCAAGGATGAACAAAACAGCGGAAGACTAATAATCAGATAATTAGACAGAATGCAAAAGATTACCAAAACAATCTACAAGACTATGCTTGTAGACCTAGCCTCATGGCCACAAAGATTTTACTAAAAAGATTAATCGTTTTACAAAAATTATTGTGAAATCACTAACAAAAATTCTCTCACAAGACAACACGTCTTGGAGAGCAAAAACCCCACAGAAAACAAGGTAAACCAAACGTGGGAATAAACAAAAAACAACTTCCTAAAAACTGAACAGGAAGATGAAACAAAATTCCAGAATTCAATGTAGCTGTCGATGTTATAACATCAGAAGCTACAATCGACTGCTGCTTGACTGGAAGGAAGAAGACTGCTTCTGAACTTCTATAAAACTGGTCTCAGCTTATGGCTTTGGTTCTTCTCTCTCAAGCTCCGCGCCTTTTGCCGTGACCCAGCATCTCCATATATAGTGATGTGATAACCTGCACGCAAAGAATAATCTGGGTTCTACAAGGACTAGGATTAGAGAAAAAAGGGATTAAAAGCTACTTACCAAATCCATAGATTTTCTTACCATAAGATGAAGGTCACAAGGAACTCGGTTAACAAAGGATTCATAAAGAGATTTAGTTTCCAAATATGATACAACAAAATCTAATTAAAGATTTTGGTTCCAAATATAGCACAACTAAATCTAATTAAAGATGTGAAGTCCTAAATAACCAAAGCTTGTCAAAAATAAACTTTGACCATGAAAGGGGAAACAAGTAAAAATAGACATGCCCTATTTTACCCTTACAATCACCCCTTTTGTTGAGCATTTCTAGTCAAATACAATGACAAGTGTTCCATGAAGAACTCATACTACAACCTACAAAAGATAGAGAGACATATCCAAAGACACACCCCCTGAACACATGCAGCAAGCAGGAATAATGAAAGTCAAGCTGTATGAACTATAACCAACTAACCCAAAATAGTTAGGAGAATTACACAGCCAAACCAAGCAGAGATCAGTTTAAGGGAGTTATTACAGATCAATCATCAGACCAACATGAAATATTGTTTAAGAAATACAACCAACCACAACTTCAAATTTTCAACCACAAGAACCACAAGATAACCAATCTTCATTGTTCTTCAGCAACAGCAACAACAACAGGTTCAGGTACAGAAGCAGCAACAGCAACAGGTTCAGGTACAGAAGTAGCATGTGCAGAAGAATTTGGAACAACACTAGTATCAGCAACCACATGAACATTTGGAACACTTGGAGCATCACCCCCTATTTGGCCAGAATGAAGGGCCAACCAAGAGGTATATTGTGCTGCCAAGGACTGAAGAAGGGATGTTTGAGATGCCAGAATAGCTAGTTGTGAATTAACCATACTCAACTGAGCAGAAATGAAGGCAATGGAGATGGGGGCAGAAGGATGATCTGAGATGGACAGAGTTGAGGTAGCCGATGAAGCTACATTCCCAGTAACATTGACAGGAGAATGAACAAATTGTAGACACTGAGATGGATCGGGGGACAAGTAGAAGGAGGCGAAGAAACAAGAACATAGGGATAAGATAGGGGCAGGTTACCAACCCTATCTCCTCTCAGTAGTTTTGCAGAAATATGGAGAGGATCAAGAATAGGGGTTAGCCTAGTTCCTGCAACTGGAGAATAACCTTGAGACACTAAAACTTTGTATATCAGAGAGGGAAAAATCAGGGACCTTTTGTCACCCTCAGATTCAGCTAGAGAGGTGATTTTCTTAAAAGAAAAATCTCCAAAATCAAAGGGCTTGTTTATTCCTATCTGATATAAAACTCTAGCATGCTCTTCAGTTAAGGTGTTTGTGTTGGTGGTGGGTGCCCAGTTAGCACAACAAATTTTGTGCATGAGAGCATAAAGGGAGGATAACTGAGATGTGCTAATAGAAGAGCCCTTTCCAGGCCACTTATGCAAGGTTCCTCCAGTTAGTTCAAGGGCACACAGATTAAGATAAGAAGTCATTGAAAAGGGACCAATCTCAGGGGTTGTGAACAAATTATTGATGAGGGAAGAGGAGAACATATACCATTTTCCTCGCACAAAAGCCTTCTCATCCCTAGGATCAGAGACTGAGGAAATTCTTTTCTCTAAATTTGCATAGAATTCATAAATAAGGTCTCTGAAATATGGTGAGGCAGATGAGAGTGTTCCTAAAAGTCCTCTATCAGTGAAGAATTGAGACAAATTTTGTTCAGACAATTCAACAGAAGGGATAACCCTTGCATCCATGATTTTCCTAGATGTATTATATCTGACAGAAGCAGCTTTTGAAAGAAATTTGGAAGAAAAAGTTTTACCAACAGAAGCAGGAGCCTTTGAAACTCTGGATGTAGCTACATTGGTAGCTACATTGACTGATGATGCACGGTTTCTGGTGAAAAGAACTGGAACTTCATCACTTTCTTCGCTAGCAACAGGAGTTGCGTCTTTACTGTCAAAAATTTTATCTGAACTGTCATCAAATTCAGACGAGCTGGATTGATGAGCCAGGTTTTCGGTTGGAGGTGGTGAAGATCGAGGAGACATTTACCCAGGGACAGACTTCAATTGCACCAGGAAATCGGCAAGAGTACGTTGTTCATCTGAGAAACTGATATCGACATTAGATGCTGAAGGAGAACCAGGCTCATTTTCAGAGGATTCCTTGGCTTGTGTGGAAGAATCTGTTTGAAATACGACTCGAGGTGAAGGGATTGGATAATCTTCATCCGCCCCTTCTTCTTCGACTGGAACAAACTCTGAGGAAGCAGGTTTGGTAACGGTCTCTTGAGCAACTGGGATTGACCCTGTTTCAGGTACAAAGTCTTCATCATTTGAGTCACTGGCTACTGGCACATGTTCTTCAAAATCTCCTAGTGCTACTTTGTGCTTCTTTACAGAAATAACCTCCTCCATGCTTGGATTTTCGAAATTGGAAGAAATTCCTCTAAGCCTCTTCGATCTCCTAGAACTAGGGTTCCCAATTTGGGGTAACCCATACAAGTCAATGGGATTGTCTACATCTATAGCATTCCCTTTTTCGCCAGGAAGGATGATGGTTAGGGGTTCAAGTAGAGGCTGAACAACGACCATAGCTGTTTGGGAATTTTCTGGTGAGGAAACTGGGGACGATGTAGCTTCATTGGAAGCTACATCAGCTGAAGGATTTTGATCAGGGTTCTTGGATACCGATGACGATGTAGAATCCATGAAATAGTTGAAGAGATAATCAGAAAGAGAAGATGAATGAAGAGGGATTTCGATGATGGTAATCTTCAAGGCACACTTTTTCGGATGTGAAGGATGAACAAGTTTCTGAGTGTGGTGAATTCCTCTTTCCTGAAAATTAACACTAATAGCTCCACTAATGGTAATTAGTCGTTAGACACTTAATGACAAAGGAATAGGAGAAGGCTAAACAACTAACCAAAGTTCAAATTTAGATGATAAATCAAATATTAACCAAATCACATTTAAGGGAGAGATAAAAAAATATGTTTATTGTCATGAGAAATAGGTGGAGAATTAAAGATGAGGGAGTAACAACCAATTTCAGATTTTAAAATTTTGAATTCTCAAAATTAAGCAAGGATTTTGAAGAAACACAACACTTAACTAACCAAAATTGATACACCACCAAACTGTCAAGCAGTAATCATAATCAAATTCAAGGCCTCATGAACATCACATAGATTAGATAGCCACATAAATTGCAACATGGAGAACATTGGTATAGAGACTGTACTAATCTGATATGGAAACATAAAAATCAAGGGGCTGATATGATCAAAGCAAATTATGACCTAGAAGATATTCCTAACAATGCTGAAAATAAGAAAACAATGCAGTTACACACATGTGATATGTCTAGATCATCTGAATATAGTTCCCAATGTAGCTGCATTGGAAGATACATTCGCCAAAGTTGTGATTTTATGTACAATTTCTCATCTTTTGTTCACCAAATCAGCACATAACTCCCATAAAAAAAATATAGGTACTTTATTTCCTTAGGAGAATAGCTTTACTTTATTTCAAGCATATTCAACACATGCCACTAGGAACCTTTCACACTATTTATCAAGGGTAACCACTTAACTATTTGATCAACCCATGAAATCCGAGAATTCATAGTCCCAAAAGAAAGGTGTCACAACCTTGTTCATAAGTAGCTCTTTTCCGTTAGGTAGTTTTCACACTTTTTCAATTCAAGGGAGTCAATTTTCTCAAGATCAACCCATGAAAGCCTAAGCTCCATAGTACTTTGACAAATTGCTACATCCCAAAAATTTCAAAAAGTAGCTCTTTCCTTCGTGGACTTGAGATTTTTCAATTGCAATAATATGTTAGGGAGTGAGTGTGGAGAATCAGAACAAAGAAATCACAACAAATTTTGAATGTAAATCCAGAACAACAAACAGAGGTACTAAGACACTAAAGATGAAACTAGTGTGCCCCCCCTAAAAACTTAATGCAAGATGCCTAAAAAAAATTATTTTTATTTTTTTTAATAAAAAAGTGAGGGGTCACATGGCACACATACCGGGATATTTCCTAAGATTTATAAATCTCTCAAAATCTAGACTCTTAGTGAAAATATCAGCCAACTGATTTTCAGTTCCCACATGTTCAATGCAAATAATACATTGTTCAACCAAGTCTCTAATAAAATGGTGTCTTATATCAATGTGCTTAGTTCTAGAGTGTTGAACATGATTTTTTGCTATACTTATGGCACTGGTGTTGTCACAATACATGGTTAATACATTGTTGTGTAAGCCATAATCCTTGATCATTTGATTCATCCACAAAAGTTGTGTGCACCCACTACCAGCAGCTATATATTCAGATTCAGCTGTTGAAAGGGCAACACAATTTTGTTTTTTACTAAACCATGAAATCAAGTTGTTTCCCAAATAAAAACATCCACCTGAAGTACTTCTCATATCATCAACACTACTAGCCCAATCAGCATCACTAAAACCAACAAGATTAGTGTTAGTATGTTTTGTGTACCACAAACCCATGGTACAAGTCTCACCAACATACCTAATTATTCTTTTCACATCTTTCAAGTGGGAGACTTTAGGGTCTGCTTGACACCTAGCACACAAGCACACACTATACATGATGTCTGGACGGGTGGCAGTCAAGTACAACTGACTTCTTATCATACTCCTGTACAATGTATGGTCAACACTTTCAGATTTTTCATCTTTGTTGAGTTTATTGGATGTACCCATAGGGGTTTTCTTTAGTTTTCCATTCTCAAGATTGAATTTCTTCACCAAGTTAAAAGCATACTTGGCTTGAGAACATCCCTTCATGTAGTTGTTTTATCTGAATTCCTAAAAAATAAGTCAACTCCCCTACCATACTCATCTCAAAAGTGGAAGTCATGCAATTAACAAACTCTTTTTCCAAGGACTTGGAGGTGGACCTAAACACAATGTCATCAACATAAATTTGTGCTATCAAAATGTGTTTGTCTTGTTTTTGAATGAAAAGAGTTTTGTCCACCTCTCCCCTTCTAAACCCACTTTTCAAAAGATGGTCTGTAAGTCTCCCATACCAAGCTCTAGGAGCTTGTTTGAGAGCATACAAGGCCTTTTTTTAACTTAAACACATGCTTGGGTTTATGGGGGTCCTCAAAACCTTTTGGTTGCTCAACAAAAACTTCTTCTTCAAGGATGCCATTTAAGAAAGCACTCTTAACATCCATTTGTTGAAGAGTTATATCAAGAAAGCACGTAATGGCAAGAAGCAAACGAATAGACTCAATACGAGCAACAGGAGCAAAGGTTTCATCAAAATCCACCCCCTCAACCTGTGTATACCCTTGAGCCACAAGTCTTACTTTGTTTCTTATTATTTCTCCCACTTCATTTGTTTTGTTTTTGAAAATCCATTTTGTTCCAATAACATTTACAGAAGTGGGTCTAGGAACAAGATACCAAACATCGTTTTTAGTAAATTGGTCAAGTTCTTCTTGCATGACATTTATCCAACACTCATCTTTAAGAGCTTCGTGAACATTTTTAGGTTCAATGGTGGATTCAAAACAAGATGCATGGATTTCTTCAAATTCTAGAGTAGACAGGCAAGCAAGTTTTCTATAATCAACCTTACATTTTCTTCTAGTTGACACCCCATCCTGAACATTACCTATGATTTGAGAAGTGGGATGCATTTTCTGAATTTTGCTTGGTATGTCATATCCTTGATCAGTCAAACTGGACTGATTCTCTACTTGTTCTAAGTCTGTTTCTGCTTCTGTCAAGCTTCTGTCCAATGTGACTTCCGATGTAGCTACATTCTGAATCACATTGGGTGTGACATTCTGAATCACATCGTCTGAACTTCCTCGTCTGCAGTTACGCTTGATCGCCTTGGTTCACCGGATTCGATGTCGGTTCTCATTATCTCCAAAATCAAGAATACCTGAAACATCTTCTTCAATGGTTTTGTGGCCAAGATCCGTTAAATCATCAAAGACAATGTTCATAGATTCCATAATAGTCTTAGTCCTAAGATTAAAGACTCTGTAAGCACGACTATTAGTGGAGTATCCCATGAAAACACACTTGTCACTTTTAGAATCAAATTTAGAAAGATGATCTCTATCATTGAGAAGGTAGCACACACAACCAAAAACATGAAAATATTTTAAGGTTGGTTTCTTTCCTAGCAAGATTTCATAAGGTATCATTGTGCTACCTGGTCTCAAGAAGACCCTATTTCCAATGTGACAAGCTGTATTTAAAGCTTCAGCCCAAAACCTTTTTGCTAATTTTTTTTAGGTCAAAATAACCCTTGCCATCTCTTGAAGTGTCATATTCTTTCTTTCCGCCACTCCATTTTGTTGTGGAGTTTTGGGAGCAGAAAATTCATGAGAGATGCCATTAGAGGCACAATAATTAGAAAATGAGGAGTTTTCATATTTCATGCCATGATCTGATCTAATTCTAATAAGCTTTAGATCATACAAGTTCATAACACGGGTGTACCAGATTTTAAATGCCTCAAAGGTTTTAGATTTTTCTCTCAAGAAAATTACCCAAGTGTATCTAGAAAAATCATCCACACAAACAAAAGTTTATTTTTTCTTTCCTAAACTTTCTACCTCAATGGGACCCATGAGATCTGTATGAATCATCTCAAGACACCTAGATGTGGAACACTGAGATATAGGAAGATGAGAGGCCTTGGTTTGCTTACCTTTTTAACAGGGACCACATACCTTTGTATAGTTCTTATCCAAGTTTGGCAACCCTTTCACTGCATCATGTTTCACAAGCTCATGGAGCTTACGAAAACTCATATGTCCTAGTTTTTTATTCCAAAGATCTGTAATGTCAAGACTAGCTTTGTGACATGATTGACTATTGTTGAACATATAACAATTGTCAGATGACCTAGTACCTGTCAGAAGACACTTGTTAGTTTGATCAAAAACCTCACAGTAATTTTTATCAAACCTTACCTGAAGGTCATCATCACATAATTGACTTATACTGATCAAGTTTGTTTTAAGTCCTTCCACATGATAAACATTGGTGAGATTTGGAAAACCTTCAACATTCAAAGTTCCTTTGCCAATTATCTTGCCCTTGGTACCTCCTCCATAGGTCACTGACCCACCATTGGTGCTCACATAATCCTTCAAATTCTCAATAGAACCTGTCATATGTCTAGAGCAACCACTGTCAAAGTACCATGATCCGGCTATATGAGATTTCAAGGAAGTGAAGGTTACATTACACATCTCATCATCGACAATTTTGCACCAGACATATGTCAAATGGTTCACATATTTGGACTTACCTTTGTCATTATCGCCTTTGGGAACCCACATCGCTTAAA
This sequence comes from Codonopsis lanceolata, assembly GCA_013146195.2. Classification (NCBI taxonomy): domain Eukaryota; kingdom Viridiplantae; phylum Streptophyta; class Magnoliopsida; order Asterales; family Campanulaceae; genus Codonopsis; species Codonopsis lanceolata. The sequence continues at coordinate 55,712,567 of CM028377.1, read as the reverse complement.
AATCTTTGGTTGTTGTTTACGTGGATGTGAGTTCGATGTGAATGTGACTTCCAATGTTTGGATCTTGCATTGATGGCATTGGTTGCATTCGATGCCGCATCATCGATTTTTACCAAGAAAGCTCGCCTTACTTCTTCCTCATATATAGCCTTTTTCGTAAAAACGTAGGTTGTATATGACCGTGCTTATGGCAAAAATGACACACAAAGTTTTTCTTTCTTGATTTTGGCTTTTCAAAGAAATCGGGTTCTGAAAATTCTATGAAGGCTATTTAGGTTCGATGTACCTT
>CM028377.1:55399419-55712178 GCA_013146195.2 Codonopsis lanceolata | reverse complement strand
CTTTAAAAACTTTTGGTTTTCAAGTGACTTCAAAAATCAACATCACTTTCCAACCAATGTATGATGCATTTCTTCTATTGATACTTAATAATAGAATTTTTAAAACCAACATCAATTTAACCAAATGTGGGATACATCTCTTCTATTGTTGAAAAAATTAGTGTTTTTTAGTGGAAGAAATTGTGCAACTTGAGGCCTTGAATTTCTTCGTGTCATTTGTTTGATGATGAAGGTAATTGCGCAAATTTGTTCTACTCAGTGAGAGCATCAAAATGATATATTTATTTGTCCAAATCGAGTTTTTGGGTAATAAGATATCAAGACTTAAAGTATAAATACTTTTAAAATAATTAGTGTTTTTAGTGAGAGAAATTGTGCAACTTGAGGCACGAATTTCTTTACGTGTCATTTGTTTGTTGGCGAAATGTAATTGCGCAAATGTATTCTACTCGGTGAGAGCATCGAAATCATATATTTATTTGTCCAAATCGAGTTTTGGATGAATAAGATATCAAGAGTTAAAGTATAATACTTATTAAAAATTAGTGTTTTTAGTGAAAGAAATTATGCAACTTGAGGCACAAATTTCTTTACGTGTCATTTGTTTGTTGACAAAAAGTAATTGTGCAAATGTGTTCTACTCTCTCAAGAACATCGAAATGATATATTTATTTGTCCAAATCAAGTTTTGGATGAATAAGATATCAAAGCTTAAAGTATGATGTTAAAAGTGAGTCATTAGAAGTAATATCTAACCTTGAAGAGTTTTATCCCACATTGGTTAGAAGTAATGTTAGTTGTAAATTTTTTAAATATAAGTCTTCTACTATTGACAATAGAAGAAGTTATATATACTAATACTAATACCCATTATCATTATGATTATTATTATGTATTATTATTAGTTAATGGTTAGAAAACCAAAAGTATATATATATATATATATCTTATATTGCTAATAATAGTAAGTCTTTTATATAATCTAAAATAATTAAAAATCAACATCATTTTTTAACCAATGTGAGATATACATCTTCTATTGGTAATAATGGTAGAAGTTTTTAACAAAAACTTTAAAATCAACATCACTTTATAACAAATGTATGATACATCTTTTCAATTAGTAATTAATAATAATATTTTTAATACAAACATCAATTTCTAACCAATGTGTGATACATCTCTTCTATTGGTAATAATAGAATATTTTGTAACCATGTGAGATACATTCTTTGTAAAAGTGAAAGTCTTTAGTCTCTTTAAAGACTTTAAAATCTAACATTTTCTTTTTAAACAATGTGTTATACATCTCTTTTATTGGTAATAATATAAAATAATTTAAATTCAACATCATTTTCTAGCCAATGTGAGATATACATCTTCTATTGGTAATAATTGTAAAAATATTTTATCATATATATATATATATATATATATATATATATATATAGATTTTTAAAACCAACATCAATTTCTAACCAATGTGGAATACATCTCTTCTATTGTTGAAAAATTAGTGTTTTTTGTGAAAGAAATTGTGTAACTTGAGGCACTAATTTTTTTACGTATCATTTGTTTGTTAACGGTGTAATTGCGCAAATGTATTCTACTCGGAGAGCATCAAAATGATATATTTATTTGTCCAAATTGAGTTTTTGATAATAAGATATCAAGACTTAAAGTATAATACTTGTTAAAAAAATTAGTGTTTTTAGTGAGAGAAATTGTGCAACTTGAGGCACCTAATTTCTTTACGTGTCATTTGTTTGTTGGTACATGTAATTGTGCAAATGTGTTCTGCTCGGTGAGAGCATCGAAATGATATATTTATTTGTCCAAATTGAGTTTTGGATGAATAAGATATCAAGAGTTAAAGTATAATACTTATTAAAAAATTAGTGTTTTTAGTAAAAGAAATTGTGCAACTTGAGGCACAAATTTCTTTACGTGTTATTTGTTTGTTGACAAAAGTAATTGTGTAAATGTGTTCTACTCGACAAGAACATCGAAATGATATATTTATTTGTCCAAATCAAGTTTTGATGAATAAGATATCAAAGCTTAAAGTATGATGTTAAAAGTGAGTCATTAGAAGTAATATCTAACCTTGAAGAGTTTTATCCCACATTGGTTAGAAGTAATGTTAGTTGTAAAGTTTTTAAATATAAGTCTTCTACTATTGACAATAGAAGAAGTTATATATACTAATACTAATACCCCCTTATCATATTGATTGTTATTAGGTATTATTATTAGCAATGGCTAAAACCAAAAGTTTTAAAACTTCCACTTAGAATGAAGATTTATCTAAAAGGTGGTGAGGTGGCACAACCATAGTGTCCTCACCAACTTTATATATATATATATATATATATATATATATATATATATATATATATATATAGATTTCATTACTCCATAATTGAGCTTTATTCAGTAAACTAGTACCTAGTCGCTCTACAATAAATATCATCAATTGACTTTAAAGTTTACATAAATAAATAGAATAGATTTTATGTTAAAAAAATTAATACCTTCAAAAACTCTCTTAATGATGTTAAATATATAAATGGGTTCATCTCTTTTTTTCCCTCAAAATTAATGAGGTATTACACACAATTTGCATAAAAAAAATAATTCCAAAAATAGAAAAATGACACTTATTTTGAAATGTTTCAAAGAAAAATATGAACGGCTTATTTTGGAATGGAAGGTGTACTACTTTAAATGTGTGGTTTTTTTTTCTTAGTACTCCCTCCGTCTCTAAATTATCGACCTCCTTTCCTTTTTCGTCTATCCTAAAATAATTGTCAATTTTGAAACTTATCTTTTTAGAACATCATTTTTATCACTTTACCCTTACTTTTTCACCATACTTTAATTATGGGCCACATACATATGAGTTTTAAAGAAAACTATTCATTAAACCAATATAAATAATCAAGTAAATTGTTTTTTTCTTAATCCATGCACCGAATCAATTAGGACGATAATTTAGGTACGGAGGGAGTATAAATTTATTTCTTTCATGTGACACACTTTTAGGTATTCTTCTTGAAGAACTTTTTACATTTAATTTTTAGATTTAAATCACAATTTGGTCATCATACTTTTACAATTTTTGCATTAAACTCACTTTATTATTATTTTTTTAGTTTAGTCATCATACTTGATATTTGGTGATAATTAGGTCAATGAAGGTCATTTCTGTTAGTTAGGTTGGATGAAACTATATATTTGAAAACATAAATGCCCTTATTAATTTATAAAAATTAAAGGTCAACTTCAAATTTGGAGGGGGGGGGGGTAGTAACATTATCCAAACAAACGCCCAACAAGACACCCCTCTATGTAGCAACGACTACCATGGAAACCGACGATAAGGAAGACGGACACAAAGTCCTCCGTCACCGAGTGCTCGCTGTCTCAGCTCTCGCTCAACTGTGCTCGAGCAACTTCGTCAAAACACAACTGTGATTCTCTTAAATCTCATCAGGATATATGTCATCTACTCTCTCCGCTACTACTATCAATTGGCCTTCGTGCTTGCTGTTCTACAGGTCATATGTTGACTTTGATCTTCGATTGGCTTTAGTCAGATTTATTCTTCGCTTTCTAAGGCATCTATTCCTACTGATAGAGATGTTAAATTGGGTTGACCTTAACCTTATACCTACAGGGTTGTGATCCTATAGGGCCACGGGTTAAACGGGTCATTTAAACTGGCCGCTCAAATTGCAACCCTAACCCTGTAGGGTACGGTTTAACATGGTCAGCCCTATTAACACATGATGTCTTATTTAAATCAAAAATTCGAAATTAAGTAACAAACATATTGATGGACAAATGACAACAATTAATAATACGAATTAAAAACATAAAATCGAGTTTTCTTTTGAGAAAGTATCTTCTTCAACATCATTATCAATTTATCCTCTTCATCTACAATAATAAAATAACATAAAATAAATGTTGGTAAGAAGTTAATACAATCAAATATTTTAATCAAATAGTAAAATATAATACTAAGGTCAAACCGTTTAACACAGAATTTAAACGGGTTGGATTTTCCCAACCCTAACCCTTTCTGATTCCCGACTAGCAGGGTCAACCCTGTGGTTCTTGGCCCTTTTAACATAGCTAATTATGTATCCAAAAATCTCATTTTGACCAATTTTGGAAACTTATGTGCCTTAGAATTGTAGTTACGACCAAGTTTGGGTTTGACTTTCATCAAATACACATACATCATCACAAAGCTAACAGGGGATAGACATTATTGGTTTACCAAATAAAATGATAATATATATTACGCATTTGAATATTTTACAAATAGGTCAGGTTGGTTGAGTGGTTTAAGCTATTATCTTTAAGTTCTTATCCTCCAGAGAGGTTATGGGTTCAATTCCCTCTTCAAACATTTTGAACCCTCATTTTAGCCAAAGCAAATCTTCCAGCCCGTGGGCCAGCCCTAGAACCCAACAGCCCAACTCAATTTGCCCGTGACCCTACAAGGTTAGCCCGTTTATTAAATTGGTTAGATTTTCCCAACCATAACCCTTTAATGTTTCCGGTTAATAGGGTTGACCCTACGTTCCCGGTCGGCCCTTTTAACATCTCAATTCCTACACCAAAACATCAACAACCTCAATAAAAGTTGCAGGTAGGCTCCCTTTTTCTCTTTCACTCTCCCTCGTCAAAATCCATCAGATCTGAAAAACCTAGATTGAAGCTTTTAAACTCGCTAAATTGCTCTATCGGTCTATCCAAGTGAATGACTCCGTAACTTGAATTTTATATTTTTTGACTTGGGTTGATAGAGTTGATTAAGCAGTTCAAAGGATGGATTTCTCGAAGAGGATCAGAATGGCGAATGAGAGATCGATAGGGGGGTGATTGTGCGTTTTGACAAAAACAAGGGTTTCAGCTTCATTATGCTCGATGAAGGAAACGACCTGTTCATTCATCCTTCCGAAATCCAATTGGATGGCTAATTGATGTGCCTTTGATAAGCTGTCTAAACGTGATGTTTATAGCAGTGGGTACGGTGGGTTTCTCTTCATATATATATATATATATATATATATGTGTGTGTGTGTGTGTGTGTGTGTGTGTGTGTGTGTGTGTGTGTGGCAGAAGAGGTCCTCTTTGGAAAAGCCCCACCAGCCCCCTTCTTTCTATTCAAATGTTAACAATGCTACCAGTGGTATCTACATTGTCCAAACATTCAAATTCTTCATAATTAAGCTTCGATCGGACGTTCAAAGGTGTGAGAATCACGTGAGTAGCACGTGATATGTAAGGGTATTTTTGAGTTTTTACAAAGGTTTGAAGCTATCCATCCAAAAAATTGGATACAGTGATGAATGTGAGAATAAAATCAAGTATAATGATTAAACTAAGATAAAAATATTAGAATGAGCTTAATGTAAAAATCGTGAAAATAGAGTGACTAAATTGCGATTTAAGTCTACTTGATAAAAATTGAACGTGATTTTTTGCAATTTCAACTTTTAAGATCAATTTTGTACATTCTGAGCATCAGAAAGTAGGAAATATCACTTTCGTCCACATATATGATACCCCATTAATTATTTCAATCAGTTCATAATTTTCCTAGCCTAAAACATAATTAATTACTAAATTTATCAACCCCTAGAACAATCAACCAAATTAGCTTCAATCCACCTTTGTCTATTAACCCTTGCAATGAAATCTTCAACCCTCCTTGTTAGCTCCTCATGAGCTGGTAGTTCTTCCTCCCCCTCATCTCCTCTCTTCTCCTCTACTTGATCGTGAACCACTTCTTCTTCTAGTACATTTTCCTTCTTTCCCTTATCCTCATCTTCTTCAACATGACTTCTATTTTCTCTCTCCTGATCAATCAAGATTTGCTTCACCAACCCTTTCTCCTCCATTTTATCGTCTTCAAGGATGGAACATCTCGTAACGCAGCTGTTCCGAGTACTCTCAACATACCCATGGCCATGGTAATTAGAAATCTCGATAGCTGGAGAACGGATCAAGCCTGAAACCTTTGATTCTCGGACGAGGACGACAATGATGATATTGCCTGCTATGAACAAACACTTTGGGTTGATGAAGAGAGAGAAAACATTAGGGAGATAAACATAGAGGAAGTGCTTCGTTGAGGGAAACCACAAAGGGTATGAACAAAGGAAACAACAAATCAAGGCTGTGAAAGAGTAAACAGTGAGAGTGTATATTAAAAACTGAGCCTTGTTGTAGATTTTCTGAGCTTGAAGTTTCTTTATCTTGATTATATTCATAATTGTTGTTGAAATTGGAGTGAATAAAAATAGGAAAAGGAAAAGAAAAGTGATTTTATAGAACTTACGAAGAGAAATGCATGGAGGGGGGATTCTAGAAAAGAGTGACAAATTAAGTCTTTGAACATAAACCAAAATGCAAGCATGGACTTATATATTGAGAGGGAATAATGTTTTTATTTACTTTAATATATTTTTAAATTGAGAAATGGAATTAGATATTTTGATTCAACCCGTACCCGTGCTGTTTTTTCAATATATTGAAAGGCATGGTAGGCTTGGGCTGGGAATGTGCTGATTTGGTATTGACCTCCTAGAATTAAGTTGGACACTATGAGCTCTTTGCAGTTTGATGGTTTTGAACTTTCATCCAACAAAAAGTGCCCTCACTAAGAAAAAAGAAGAAAGCAATCTGGAAAAAAGCTGGCTGAGACAAAGTACATAGTAGGTTTTCATTGCATTGGATCCGATTAAATTTGCATCAACTAGTTATAATCAAGCATGGGAATGGGAATATGGGATACAGCCTACAGGGATGGTGGGGTGGGCTAGCTTTAAATGGGAATATTTTGGCATGAATTAATTAATTCCCCCTAGATTCTACAATTTACTAGAGTAGTATCCGTTTGATGCAACTTTCTCTTGGTTCCCCAATACCCAAAGTATAATTTTGGCTACTCATTTCTGTTACTTACATGAATTGTATTCAAAGGATCATTTGAAAACTCACCTTCCAAGTGATTTCCCAAAGGAAGAAGCTTCATTCGATGAAGGCTCCAAAACAAACAAAGCAATGGCTTTTTCATTGGCTAACCTACTTTTTAAAGACATACAAGAACATACTCCCTTCATCTTAACAAAAAATAAATATAGAAAATGTCCCGTTTGAATTTTTGCACTTATTAAAAAATTAATAATTAGAATGTATGTTTAATTGTATTTTCTCTTCTATTCATATTAAACACTTCCTCCGTACTTAACAAAGAGTTTTCGTTTGAAAGTCAAACTTTTTTAAAAAAAATAGTATTTTTAGTAGCTCATTAGTAAGAAAAAGATACTATTATATTTTAATTTTTGAAAGTTAACTTGCTAAGTGAAACATCTAAAAAAATGAAATAGTGAACTATTTGTCAGAAACGGATGCAGTATAAGTGTATAACAATAAATTGTTCTTACTCCACTAATGAATAATAATAAAGGTTGAGAAACTAGGTAACTTACGGATAGTAGAAAACTAAGATAGTTAATTGCTACACCCACCCTTCCATCCAAAAAGTTTTTATTTCAAAAGTATAATTATTAAGTGATATATAACTAATATTAAAGTTGATCGTAATTACAAAAAGATTTGAGCATAACCAATATGTAAATATTAAATATGAGGATAAAGTTAAAATGCTATGGAGATGATAAATAATTTTTTTATGAAAGTGAACTTTTAAAGTAAAACTTTCCAAAATAATATGATCGACTGACTCGTTCGCCAGAACGGAGGGAGTATGTTTTTAGAAAGTGATTAAGTATTTTGGGACAAACCTAAATAGATACCAAGACAATCTTTTTGAGACGAACTTAAACACCTGCTCCTTTCGTCCCAAACAAATGATCATTTAGAAATTTGCACACAGATTAAGGAAGTTTATAAAAAGATTGATCTATTTTTTTTCTTTTTTTAAAAAAGAACTTTTCATATTCTCAATGTATTATAACATCTATATATATATAAAAGCAAGGTAGTCTATTGTCTATATAGGGAAAAATCCCGTCAAAATTTTGTTTTCTAAAATAGAAACTCTCATTAACAAGAAACAATTAATGAATTCTTTAATTAAATAATTCAAAAACTCCTTGGAACTTCCACCGTGAATTATCTCAATTTGCACATTTTTCCAATTTTCGATTGTGTCAAACGGAAATGAATCAACACATTTTAAATGATGATTAATGAAAATGGATTAATTCACAATCACCGCTCTTTCTTCATATATGATCAGCTACCTGCAAGAAAGATGGACTCATCAAATATTGTTTGACATTTATTTCACAATCTCCTTCCTCACCTAAACAGTGATTCTTCACAATATGAACTCATCAAATATTGAAATATTATACTAAAAAAATCAAGTAAATCAAGAAATACCCAAAATTTGATATGTAAAAAAAATCATTGACAAATTAGTAGTATGGAATAAAAATCATCAGAAAAAATATCTTTCGAAAATTCTAAATGATTAAAACAGTTCGGAGATTTATCTAAAAATAAATGTAAAAAAATATTAACAAATTCACAGTAGATCTAAATGTCAAAAATATTTTTTTAAACAAAAAAATTAAACACAATGTTTTTATGTGATTTCATTAGATCTGAATACTCCTCGAAACATTCATCATTTTTTACTTCAAACTTTATGATTTGCAATTGCATCCTTTATAACATTAAATAGTCAAAACTCCTTGAAACATACATCATACTATTAAACCCCAATTTTTTTTTCTAAAAAATTGACTTTATTTTCTCAGATCATAAATATACAAGTCTCTAATTTTTAAATCAAAACAAATATTTTTTTTAATTGAAAGTAGTTGCCTCCAACATTATTTTTTCTTTATTTTTGAAATTTTGTTTTTCTTCTTTGTTTCGCATGAGTATAAGTTAATTAAAAAAATGTATGACCGTGCGTTTAACGCACGGGTGTAAAACTAATTCATAATAAAATATGGGCAATTTTGGTAGAATGCAAATAAATTTGTTTTGAAATCCAAAAACGTCCTTTATTTTGAGACATTTTTTTATTGCTAAAACTTTATTTATTTTGAGAAAATGGGAGTATTAATAGAAAGTGGGGTGGTGACAAAAAGTGCTTAATTTCTACTTATATCATTCAACTTGTTGAATTTCTTGGAAAAGAAAAACCCACAATTTTTGAAAGGTTTTGTTTGGTTAGTAAACGAGTTAGATGGTATACTAAACGATTAAAGCTGGAACAATGTTAGAATCACATGATGAATACCTAATTTTGTGAATAAAATGATGTGTAATTATTTATTTAGTTACTTTTACTTTTTAACGCACAATGGAACCCATAATTAAGATGTCCATATCATTTTATGCGTAAAGTTTAATACTTATTAGATTCATATAACATTATTCTTAAAGTTTGATACTTATTAGGTTCATATAACATTATTCTTAAAGCAGAGTTCAATTGCACCTTTTGTCACTAACCAACTATATTGGCCTAAAAATTAACTCTAATTTGGCATTGAAGCTTGTTACCAATAGAGTCAATCAGTTCTCTCTCTCTCTCTCTCTTTTTACCTTCGTACTATTTAAGAGTCATTAATTTGACCTCCTTACTACTGTAATTGTAAATGTTACATTGGAGTACTAATTTAATTATAAATGTGACCAAAATTGATAACAATTATTTGATATTTAACGGAATTGATGTGGTATTTGAAGTTATCATTTGAAAGTCTAAATGAAAAATAATGATACAATAATAATATTTATGTTTTCTCTCAAAAAAATTATTTGGTTTTTCTTCATTCAACTTTATTTTAAAATAATAAATTAATACAAAAGTGAAATGAACTCATAAACATGTATATATAATAATATAACCCAAGATCTACTAACCTTTGTGATTAATGAGGTCGAAAATGTTTCACGAAGAAGGTTATTACTCCCCCCGTTCCAAAATTATAATCTTGTTTGACTTGCCAAACAAATTAATAAAAAACAATTGACATGATTTTTAATGTTGGTATAATGTACAGTTTCCTGTAAAACCTAAGTGAATGTGGCTCATACTTAAAGTAGAAAGAAAAAGTTTAGATAAAACTAGATAGTTGTCGTGCATCACACGGTTTTTATATTATTATTTTTTGACAAAAATTGTTTATAATTAGATGATTTTCTAAACATGTTATAATTAACTAACTTATTAATTATAATACTTTAAACAAAATAAAAATAAAGTCATTGGGGGAAAAAAGATTTCATCCAAAATAAAAGCTTTTATACTAAACAGTTCAAAAATTAACGTTTTTACTAACGTTGTTAGGATAAAAGATTTTATTTTGGATGAAATCTTTTTTTTCCCCAATGATGGTAATGGTGATAGGATTATATTATATATAATAATAATAGTAATGGTAATAATAATAAAAGAATAATAATAATATAGTGTAATTATTATTATTAGTTTGAACTCCATTGTTCCTAAATTATTGTCCTATTTGGGTTTTTTTTAGTCAAATTTGGATGTTTTTTAAATTGAAAATTTAACATGTATTTCTTAATTTCATAAAACACGTAATTTGTAGGCAATAATTGAGGAATGAATTGAGTAATTTATATCAATATTATTATTATCAAAAAATAATAATCATAGTAGGAAAGTGAAAATGATGAGAATTGAAGAATCTCAGTCAAATAAAACACATAAATAAAATATGATAAAATATATCTTAAACTAATCGATTTTGGTATAAAAAAAAAAACCAAAAACTTTACCAATTCAATGATACGTGTGATTTGGCAGTACATAATTATGTAAAACTTTTAGTATTTCACAGAAAATCGTCACGTGACAACATCGACTTCCGTTTTATTAATAGTTAATAGATTGTAAAAGTTGTCCTAAAAAGGAAAGTAACCAATAATTAGACAATTTTTTGAGATAAACAAAAAAATAAAGGATGACAATAATTTTGGGGTAGTGGAAATATATTTTTTTATTTAGTTATTATTTAAAGGAAAAAAAGAAGAAAAAAAACAAGAAAATTGTTTTTCTACATTAAAAAACTCAACTTCTTTGTTATTAAATAATTGTCATGTTTTTTTTTTTTTTGTCCTTTCCAAAAACAATTGTCCTGCTTCCGAACTTCATTTTTTAGGAACTCTTGCCTTTTCCTATACTTTAATTTATGGCCTTGTGTTGTGAGTTCAATGGCTTCAATTATGATCTTTAAAACCCTGGCAAGAAACATTTGTTGGAGGTTGATCAAAGTGTAATTTACAAGAGTCTCCCACACGAGTTTGATTGAACTTGCAATGACAACTATAGTCAAACATTTTGGTTGCATTCACTCGAGCAGTGTTTTCGTTGCAAGTTTGATTGAACTAGCAGTGACAACCATAGTCAAACGACTCATGAAAAAATAAATAAAATTACCGTCAAGGACTTATCTCAAGCATCAGTTTACATGAAAAAAATAATAAAAATGCTAGGACAAAAGTCCTCAACTCCTCTCTAATCTTGAATAGATAAATCAAGCATCAGTTTACAAAAAAGAAAGGCACTATTTCTACTCTAAACACAAAAAACTCTGCAGGCTGCAGCAAAGCAACAAAAGCCGCTAACAACTTAAAAATACTCAAAAGTGAAGGGTCACTCGAGTGCACAAGCAAAGGTCTTTCGAGACAGATTCACGAGGACCAACTCTTAATATTTCTGAGAAAAGGAAAAAATAATAATAAAATTGGATACCATGCAATTCAGCATTCTCTAAGCATCCTCAACCTCAACAAGGAATCAGGAGAACAAGGTTGCACCGGCAAAAAAATTGAGGAAAATGAAAAAGAATAACTACTTCTACTACTCAATCTCTACCTCGCCCCCAAAATTGCAAAACCAGTGATGAATGATGTCAAAGTACCAGAGCAACTTTCTCCTGCGAAATAACTGATGACGGATGAGCAATAAGAGGCTCGTAGTGATCTGCCCCAGCACCACACCACCCTGTAAGCAATGAATGTTAACATTTTTAGCACATATTGAGAAATGGGAACATGAATCTAAATAGCCTAGATTAAATAGAGTAAGTAATGAGATGGAAACATTCCATTACCTGTTCCTTTCATAAAAAGAAAGAAGGGGGGCCCACAAATTTCACTCCTTGGGCGATGCGGAAGGAAGAAAACACAATTTTCTTCATCGACCATTGCATCGGAACCATGGGCTTGCACCTATAAGCAAATAGACAGCTAAATAAAATGGGCTTCTCTGTTACAATTGGCCATGGAAGTGGACAGAAAGAACATTTATACATAAAATACACCCAGTACTTGGTTATATGAACTGCATTGCCTAGATTCTAAGTAATACACTGTCCACAGCTGTCAGAAACTCTAAATAAATAGGTACAAAACTAAGCCAAATAACAGGATAATAAATGAAGTTTTGATGTAAAACAATGCCTCAATTGACCTTAGAAAATGGGTGGAAATGAATAGGTATAGTTCAAGCCAAATACAAACATGAGCCAAACAGTGTTTCCTGGAAAATAACTTTGAAAAGGATTTGGGGATGCCATTTTTCCAAGGAAATCATTTCCTGGAAATCATTTCATGTAAAAGACTTCACTTTCTTATGTCTGGTAAACACACAGAAAGTTATTCCCAAATACCTTGAATCAAACAGACTAGAAGGAGGAGTTTTATAGAGGTAACTATAAACAAGACATGGAGAGAGAGAGAGAGGACCTTCAGTTTCTGTAAAATAACTTACGGATTTCAAATTCATAATTCATTTTCCTCTGACTTGTAAAGTATTCTACAGTTATAACTCATTTTTCTAAACTACCAAACACTATAAAAAATGCAGAAAACATTTAACACTAAACAAATGGAGCCCAAGTGTTTCATCAACTTGATTATAGTTCTTACTCCACAAGGCATCTTTCATAGATAATAGTCATTGCAAGATCTATATATATATATATATATTTTTTTTTTTAGGTAAGTGTGACCCCTTGTTGGTACGAAGATTGGAACCAAGGACTTTGCCTAAGTGATCTTGCCATCTCTCCCACCCCTTGGGATCCCGTCATTGCAAGATCATGGAAAGTACACTTCAAAGCAAGCGTGTAATTACCATTTTAGTAAACCAATATCCCCGAAGGACATTGCCAAAAGCATTAATTAATTGTTCAGACTGAAAATCATATCCAACACTTACGAGCAATTAACCTCACAAATCAGGAAGTATGTACCAGTCTTCAAAAAGCAGAGAAAACAAAAGAATTAAGTGCAAATCATCTTACCACATAAATTTCTCTTTTGAACTCAGTCGCAAGACACTCAATTGCTATGTCATCTCCAAAAGCAGCAGCATGACCTTCTCGATTCTCATCTACAGTTAATAAACCCTCCTCTGTATACTGCAAAGTGATGATATCATATTCATCATCTGGAGAGCCAGAGATTGACATGTACTTGGCCCAACTTGGGCCATCCTCCACGGAAATACATCTCTCTTTATAAATAGATTCTGCGGCCAATTCCCTTCAATCGCATCAAAAACAAGTAAAACTTAATTCAAACATTTCAAATAAATTCAGTAAAAAGAGTTCAAACTCTAAAGAGTAAATCTAACTTCATATTAACAACAGTAAAGCTGTAAATAGATTATGGAGTCCTTCAATCATCATCAACAAAGATAAAACTTTTAATTTAGGTTAAAATAAGTCAAACAAGATTACTGCACACCACACACTTCAAGAGTAGTACCCAACCCTAACCCAAACTCCTAAGAGCCGCCCCTGATAATAAAAGGAAAACACATGCAGAAGATATGAACGCATCTCTAGAGAAAACTTTCCATGAATAGATTATGGAGTCCTTCAATCATCATCAACAAAGATAAAACTTTTAATTTAGGTTGAAATAAGTCAAACAAGTTCAACTATTACTGCACACCACACACTTAAAGAGTAGTACCCAACCCTAACCCAAACTCCTAAGAGCCGCCCCTGATAATAAAAGGAAAGCACATGCAGAAGACATGAACGCATCTCTAGAGAAAACTTTTCTTGAATAGTAGAGATGAACTCCTTACAAAACAGACGAGGAATCTAAGAGCACCACGCAAAATAGATACTTTGCAAAAGTAAATGTTAACAAGTCCTAACCGGGAAATCAACAAGCTTTCTATTTTAGGAAAAAGAAAATATTTTTTATAAAGGAAAATACTATCAAGTGCGCTTAAGGAAATAAATACAGATCCCATCAGACAAATGAATCAACTCGTCTACGTAACATGTGAGGAGGCTTAAGTACCACGGAAATGGATCCAAGAAAAAAGCAGCATTGCGTGAGAACCCCACTTGATTGGGGACAAAGACACTTTTTTTGCGAGTGAGGGAAATAATTACTGTCAGAGAAAAAATATAAATTGAATTGTATAAGTTTCAAGAATATGGGTGAGGCTTGGCGCAACAGTGAGGTGTCTCCAATTCAAACTAAGGAAATATTGTCTTTGAAACTATAGGAGCAATGCGTCCCACGTTCGAATTAAGGAAACACTGTATAAAACAATAAGAAATAAAAGGAGGAACAAAAATCCCTGTAAACTTGATAAGCAAAATTATAAAAGTGAAAAAAAATTTCCCAAACACATGAAATCGATAAAACAGATTGAAATATAAATAATATACTGCATTCAACCCCTCCTCATATACATGGTTATAAAAATGAAAAAAAAAATCAAACATGAAATTTATGAGAAATATGAAATAGAAATAATATACATGCCATTGATCCCCGCTTCATCACCTAGAAAAATAAATAAAATAAAATTTAAATGGACAAAAGCCAGCCAAAGCTCTAGATCTGAACAAATCAAACCTTTCTACATCCAAATAACAGATCTAAGCACAATAATCAAAGATTAAGACTAAAACCCCACCTAAATAGATCGAATTTACGAAATCTACCTCTGCATACCAATCTGAACAAGCTCATCAATTGCTGAATCAAGACCTTGCCGATCTACCTTCTTAGCCAGTAATTTGACCTCTTGAACCACATGTATACCCCATCCAGATCCCAGATCCGGCGCATACATATGCTTAATCGCCGCATCTATGTTTTCTCCTTCCATTTCACTCACAGATCTGAAATCTTCCAGAAACCTCCCAACCGTCCGCCGCCGTAGATCCTTCGCCAATACCGCCGTCAGCCCCATCGCCTTCTGTGACGCCGTAAACAGGCAGTTTCCGTCAGCCTCCACATCTCCGCCGTGGCTCAGCCGGAACACCACCGCCGCCGTCGTCGACGACTCCTCGTCTTCTCGATCTCGATC
Source organism: Codonopsis lanceolata (assembly GCA_013146195.2). Taxonomy (NCBI): domain Eukaryota; kingdom Viridiplantae; phylum Streptophyta; class Magnoliopsida; order Asterales; family Campanulaceae; genus Codonopsis; species Codonopsis lanceolata. The sequence goes on along the minus strand of CM028377.1, from coordinate 55,696,799 downwards.
TTGGTTTTGGTTTTGATTGCCTGGGTGCTTCCACAGGACTCCCTTAGCGTGGAGACGCTGCAGGTGTCTTTTCTGCTGGTCTTCTAAACCTGACACGTTTTCCCAGTTGGTGGTGGTGGTGCTGCTGGAAATGAGCTTATCAGCTAGATCGACGGCGGCTACGGTTTCGAGAGCTGAGGGAGCTGTTGTTGTTGGGTCTCTCCATGGGATTACTGGGGACGACGTCGTTGAGTCGCATATAAGCTTCCCCATTTACGCTGATTTCTCCTTTCTTTTTTCTCAAAAAAATTCTGGTTCGGCTTTCGACAACGGAGGAGTAGCAGGAGAGAGAGAGGGAGAGAGAGAAAGTAGGGTTAACGGATAGATCAATACGCGGGAGAGACACGTGTCTTCATCCTGTTATTTAACCGTTTTGAGTGAAGGGGTTGGTGCTAACGTAAGCCGGGTCGGGGGAACTAGGGGTAGTTGAGTTGAGAGCAGAGCTAAGGTATGTCCAAAGCCAGGTGGCATGCATTGATTGGTTAAGAATGTAACGTTCTGGGTGATTTTCGAGGAGTTTTTTTTCGTGTAGCGGGATGGAGTCGCATCTTAAATTCTTAATTCTTAAATAACTAAAATAAGCATATTCGAATTTATTTTCCTAATTTTTACAACAAAATAGATTCATTGCTATTTGCAACCATGCACTCTTTAGGAATTTGAAAACCGAATTAAATTACTTTCAAGATTTTAACGCCTTTTTATAACTATTTCTTCGTAAGATACATCCATCAAAAAATGAATGTTAGATAAAGTAATTATATCAAAAATAAATCATTTTCTATTTCTATTTTGGATTAGAATGAAACACACGGTAAAAGCACTTGAATACAATATATTCTTATTACGTTAAAGTCAAATTGTGTTATTTATTCTTTTATGTTTAATTGAAAATGCACCTTTGGTTATATAATAGTCGATTCTCTAAGTAATATGACCTTTCATTTTGGGTAAAAACGTTTTCGTTTAAAAGTCAAACTAAAAAAAAAAGATATTTTTAGTAGTTACTATAAATAAAAGATATATTCCTTCCATTTTTAAAATATTGTTTGGCTCAGTTTGGGTTTACCCAGCACACCGTTTAAAAAAACAAATTGACTAGATTATATATATTGATAAAATGTGTGGTTTTCTTTAATGCTATTGAGTATGTGGACATAATTAAAGTAAGTAGAAAAACTAAGGGTAAAATGGTAAAAGTGTTTTCCTAAAAGAGAAAGTTTTGAAAGAGAACAATTATTTAAGAACTGACGAAAATAAAAAAGTTGACAATAATTTGAAAACAGAGGGAGTATGATATTACGAGCTAGAGATTTAGTGTTAGTACCGTTAGATGAAATCTATTTTAAGTAATGACATGAATATTACAAATCATCATCAACAACTTAATCATCTAACAGTTTTAGCACTAAAGCTCGTAATAATACTACAACCTCTAGCTCATAATATCATTCTTCGAAATATAAAATAACACTTTTATGTCTTAATTTTTGAAAGTGAATCTCTTTAAGTAAAACATAACAAAATTGAATAGTGGACTCTTTGTCCGGAACAGGGGGAGTTAAAACTAAAGAAGATTTTTTTAAAAAAAGTACTCTAACTATTTGAGTTTAGTTTGTACTATGGAAAAATGGTTAATTTTCCCATTGTATTTTAACGAATCTTTACATTTTTTCATTATACTATTTTTGGAAAGAATTTGTCATTGTAATTTTAAAGATAGATGCAATTCATTGTCATCCAATTTTAACAGAAGTAATTTCAGTTCACTCCCCTAAAAAAAATTAAAATGTTCAAAGATGCTTAATGATTGTTTATGTCAAAAGTAGATGGTTTTTTAAATTTTTAAATTAAAAGGGGAGTCCTTTTTTCTTTTCTTTTTTCGGCTTTTAAGGGTTAAAAAATATACAATTTTACAAACAAAAAAAATAAAAGAATCAATGAAATATAAAAATAAAAATAAGAAGAAAAGATATATTGCTTTAAAAATAAGAGAAAATATTTAAATTAATTAATATATACATTTTATCTTAATGAATAATATAATAAAAATAATAATAAAACATGATAATTTTAAAAGAAATCTAATCAATATAAATTTGGAAAAATTTAATTCATTAAATCTAGTTGCTAACACGCATTCATTAAATGTAATTTAATTCGTAAAGAAAATTGACTAAAAGTATAAATTATTTTTGTATTAACATTTTTCAAAATCCGTTATAATTAAGAATTATAAATATAAGATTATAACAAAAATAAAACATTTAATTGAACCTATAATAGCCACCATGAAAATTGTGATGTGTTAATTTTTTTTAAAAGAATAATACTCTTTTTATAAGAGCAATTTTTTACAATTTTTTAATTTTATTTAATGATTTATGTCTAATATGTTTTATTTAATAATAGTTATTAATTTATTAAATATTTGTAATAATTTGTTTAAAATTAACTATTTTTTAATAATTTAATAAAATTTAATTAAATATTTTATTTAATAATTTTTTATTAAATTATTTTTAATAATTATTAAGTAATTATTTAATATTGAAGTAAATATTTTATTAATAAAAACCATAACCACATCCACACTTGTGATGAATCGCAACCGTTAAATATTTTTAAAAGATTTAGACTCATTCGGTAAGTAGTTTTTGTCAATTGTAAGTGAGCTATTGAGTGGTATTGTATTATTGATAGTCTTCTCTTAATTTTTTATTTTTGCAATAAATGTTTCCTTCTTATTTGCATTTTTATATTTCATTCATTCTTTCCTTTTTTTTAACCTCTAAAAGAAAAAAAATTTGATAATTTAAGAACCATAAAATCATTTAATTTTTAACTTCAACTACTCCCTCCGTCCCTAAATAATCGTCCTGGTTGACCCGGCGCATAGTTTAAGAAAAACAATTGACTTGATTATTTATATTGGTTTAATGTGTAGTTTCCTTTAAAGCCCATGTACGTATGTGGCCCATAATTAAAGTATAGCGAAAAAGTAAGGGTAAAATGGTAAAAATGATGTTCTAAAAAGGTAAGTTTCAAAGTGGACAATTATTTTGGGACAGACGAAAAAGGAAAGGATGACGATAATTTAGGGACGGAGGGAGTATTATTAAGTATCTTCCTACATTTTAAAAAATCTTAGGGGAGGCAACTGAAATTAATTTCGTTAAAAATCGGATGTCAGTTAGTGAAAAAGGCGAAATTGCATTTATCTTTTCAAGTACAATAGCAATTATGATCGAAAATAGTATAGTGAAAAAATGTAACGATTGGTCAAAGCACAATGACAAAATTAACCATTTTCCCTATATACTACTATTAAGCATGTTTTTACTTTAATAATTTTAATTGGTTTTTCTAAAACTTATTAATTAATAGACTATATTACTCACTCTGTTTCAGGAAAAAAAATCAATTATACTATTTTGGGATATTTTACACTAAGAGTTCACTTTCAAAATTATTCTTACAATTTCCATAACCATTCACCTTTACTCTTCACTTGTTTTATAAGTATATTTGTGGTTATTATGTATTTTTGTAATTATGACCAACTTCAGTGATATTAATATATCTCTTAATTATTAGATTTTTCAAATTTGAACTTTTTGAATAGAGTGAAAAGGGAATAATAGTTAATAAAAAAATTACGTCGACAATAACTTGAATTCTATAAAATCATTTTTATCTTAGTTTGAGTTGTTTTAAAAAGTTTAAGATAATATAAAGTTTAATTGACTTAGACTCGAGATCGAATAATTAAATGTTGGCCGAGGGTATGGTCAATTCATTAAGGAACCAAATTATTTATTTTAAATTTATTTAAGTAAAAGTTAAGCTTGAATTAGCTAATTTGATCGTATCTCTTAGATGAAGCAATAATTACCACTTTTCCTATGTACATTTAATCTACTTTTAAATTGAAGTCCCCATTTTTATTATATTTTTTTTTTGCATTTGGGAATAACCATAGCCTTTTTGGTATCGAATCAACAAGTGAACACATGGACATATTTTTAATGAATATTTTAAAGAAATCATCGCAATTGTGATATGCATATCAAAAATAACTAAAATTTTCTAAATAAGAACAATTGGACGTATCATATCATGATGCAAGTCCATAAAGGTTTAGGAAAGGTGTTCGAAATAAACTTGAAAATAATAGTGTTATTTAACTAAATATTTCTTCAGACCCAAAAGTAATTCAATTAATTTTTTTCCCTACAGGCTACAGTGCACAATAGAGATACATCATATTTTTAGGAAAATAAGCTAACGTTTCAAAAGTAATTTAAATTTACATATAACCTTAAAATTGATCTTGTCAAACTGAAATTTACTTTATATTTTGGGTGGAAATGAGTCCCCTCCCATCGACATTAAACTTGAAAACTCCTTCATATATGTTTTCAATCACTTAAAAACTTTTTTAGTGTGAAATAATGAGTATATTATTAATGAATCAAGACGTGCATACAAAGATTCAATTCATGCATTGTAATGCATGATTTTGAATTACGATTATATGCATCGCAATGCATAATTTTAAATTGTATAATATAACAATGTATCGCGATTTAAATTTCTCCCGGCAGCCGTGCCTCCCCTTCTTTCATGTTCCAACTCTATTTTATTTTCTTCTTTCCCTCCCTTTCTTCACCAACCAAAACTCCCTCTATTTTTTTCTTTGATTCTCTTTCTCTCTCAGACTGTCCTACTCCCACTCTTCAAAGAGCCTTCTCTATCATCCTCTTTTTTTATTCAAAGCTTCAAGAAACAAGACAAGGTCTTTCATTGTCCGAACAATGTCTCCAGCATTCAATGAAAGGGGAATCCCAAGAGAATCACAAATTTCTAACATTTCCTATGAACTCTTCCTTCATCGATTGAAGTCTTTTAGTATGATTAAAGTTCCTCTCCTCCTTCGTATCAACTAGGAATCCTCTCTAAAGCTCATAACTCGCTCAAATAGGTTGAGTTGCCATCCAATTCTAGTGAATCCCTCAATTTATCGAGATGAAAGCTTTAAAATTTCTTGTTGACCATGGGCAAAGTAGCTAAGATATGCATTTTATAAATAATATTATAAAAGTGTATTTATGCAGTTGAAAAAAAAAAATTTCACCATCTAACAAGCTGTCTTTTTGTCATTTCAACATCTTTCATGGTACTTTCAAAAAAAAAAAAATCACGGGCTAGTTCAATATAAAAAAAAATTAACCGCTTTACACTATGATATTTTTTCAAAACTGGAAAAAATCATGTCAAGCATTGCGATGCACAATTATATATTCATTAATTATTATACTATTCAACAAATGCGATTACTATTTTGGATATGTTCAACAAATGTGATTACTTAACCCCTTAATTTTATTCTTAAATTGTACTAAAAATATATATTCTCACATATAACAATACAATAATAACATTAAAAGAATTTCCAAAAAATACCACAACAAAAAACCAGTTGACTATAAATACAAAAAAAAGTTTAAAATCATGTCTCCAAATAGAGTCAAAATGTTCTCGCAAAGGGACAAGGATGGTTGTGTTGGGTTCGCTAGATTACGGGGCTAATCGCAGCGGAAATTGTAAATTTTTTAAAGAATATGTATACAATATACAAAAGATAGCCCCAAAAACCTTATAGCGATTTAACGATCGCGCATATCGTGCAAGTATAAAAAGGAGTTTTTGGGTCTTACCGAAAACCGCTTTCAAAAGCTTCCGGTTGATGAAGATATAGAGACAATCAATTATCGGCTCGTACACCAATTTACTCGTAGAGGTCCACACGTCCCTCCTTCAAAGTAAGTCAACGAATCAAAAATTTCGCTAGCAATTTTTGATCCGTTTTGTTCAATCCAAAAACAAAGAAAAATTTCTAGTTTTTCCAATTGAGAGAGTAGTAGAAAAGAAAAGTCCAGGAAAGCTTTCTTGGTTTCCTAGCTTTTTAATCAAGTAACCAAAAGGATACTCCAATGTGAGTTTTTTAAGAGAAACGGCCGAAATCAATTCTCCAAGAATTGATGATACGTTTTTTAATAACGTATCATTAACTATCCTACTAAATGACCAAAACCTTAATGTGTCATACAATCTAATTTGTACACAATAGTGTCTAGGTTCATTAGTAAGAAGATGTGGTATTATAATTAATACCATCTAATGCCATATTAAAATAAACTTTATCTAATATTAGCAATGTTGCTTCTCCTTCTCATTTCTTTCAAATTAACTCGATGGACTCACTAACGAGCCTAATTAAATATTGAGTTGGACTTTTAAAAATAAATAAAAATCCCATCAATTAATCTGAATTAATTGACCAAGCTCAAATTTAATTAAATCGATCAAATCAATTTCACCCATCAATTAATCTCTACTAGTCATCTGCGTCCAACAATTTGGATCAATTCTTTTATTGAACAAATGAATCCTTCCATTCTTAGTGTGTGACCCTTTAGGTTCACAACTAATGCTAGTTGTAGGCTTACAATTATTTTGTAACTTACGAATAACAATTTATTCTATTAAATAATTCCATTAGTTAATATACTTGAAATTAACTCATTAATTTCAAGAACCTACAAATCGTGGGAACACCTAGCAAGTAGCACGAATACCTAGCAATAGGTGAAATAGCGAGTAAACCTATTTCAATTACGAGTGCATACATGTACTGTCCTTTCGACATCTAATTTCCCGATTAAATCTAGGATATGGATTATAAGTCAAAATCCAATTGATTTAATAACTGTGATTCCATTTCAAGTACCAATGATTCCTTTATTAATCAAATTCATCATGCCTTGGCCAAGGTCTTCGAATCATGAACTATGAAAAACACAGGAAATTCTCTTATCATCTGATAAGTGTCGAATTCTATGTTAGCCACTGATTAACCTCCATGCACACCAATGCAACACCCAAAATACCCCTTTGCGATTGTCAAGCAATCAGAAAGTAAATCAAAGTGTTACATGATGTACACAAGCTTACCATCGTGCCTCAAGTCCGAGGACTAATCATGTATTATCGCAACGTGAAAATTCTTAATTTGACAAATAAAATTTCCATTTAAGAATTCTCAACGGGTCATGTTCAGTGAACTTGTTCTCTAACAAGCACATGCAATATATGTACTTGCGTCACAACGCTGATGCTAATGAAATACAACATCCTCGTCATACGAGCATACATCATACGCATAAGTCTTACAAGGCTATTCAATGTCCTTGTCTTGAAAAGCCAACTGACTCAGAACCAATTTAAGACCAAAGCACTAGAAACATATTTCATGATTACCATCAAATGCGCAACCATGTTCCATAACTAAAATTAGTCTAAGGACTTTATCATATATTTATAAACAATTAATAATATAAACATAAGATAAATAAATGCCTTTTATTTAAATATAAATTCCAATAATATTGTTTTACAAGTAGAATAAAAAATCCAATCTAATTGGAACGCCGGGCATTCTACTCTAACAATCTCCCACTTGCCCCTAGTTCCAATTACCCATATATTTTAGGCCCATCTTCTCGAGATGTCCGTCAAATATCTTCTGTGATAGGGTTTTAGTTAACGGGTCTGCTACATTTTCTGCTGAAGCGACTCGATCCACAACGACGTCACCTCTACCAATGATCTCTCTAATCAGGTGGTATCGCCTCATTATGTGCTTGCATCTTTGATGAGATCTCGGCTCTTTTCCTTGCGCTATAGCTCCGTTGTTATGACAATAAATCATTATTGGATCAACAGCGGATGGAACTACACCCAACCCTTGGATGAAGTTTCGTATCCAAACAACCTCTTTTGTTGCATCTGACGCAGCTATGTATTCAGCCTCAGTAGTAGAGTCTGCAGTTGTTTCTTGTTTGGAACTTTTCCAACTGACTGCTCCTCCATTAAAGGTAAATACATACCCAGACATCGATTTTGAGTCGTCTACATCGGACTGAAAACTAGAGTCAGTGAACCCCTTTAGTTTCAATTCTCCATTGCCGTATACCATAAAGATATCCTTAGTTCTTCTTAAGTATTTAAGAATCGTCTTAACGGCCTTCCAGTGTTCATCCCCTGGATTGGACTGATATCTGCTCGTGACGCTCAGAGCATGTGCATCATCAGGTCTTGTACACAACATTGCATACATTATACTCCCAATAGCGGATGCATAAGGTATGCGAGACATTCTTTCTCTTTCCTCAGGAGTCTTGGGAGACATTGCTTTAGAAAGTGAAACGTCATGACTCATTGGTAGGTATCCACGCTTGGATTCCTCCATGTTAAACTCTTTAGCACTTTGTCTATGTACATGGATTGGGATAGTCCTATCATCCTTCGTGATCTATCTCTATAGATCTTTATCCCTAGGATAAAAGATGCATCTCCCAAATCCTTCATGGAGAACTGTTTAGACAACCATGCCCTTGTTGACTGTAACATACCTACATCATTACCGATGAGTAGAATGTCATCAACATATAAAACAACAAATGCAACTGCGCTCCCACTAACCTTCTTGTAAACACATGGTTCATCCGGATTCTTATGAAAATCAAACGTTTTGATCGCTTCATCAAATCGAATGTTCCAACTCCTAGAAGCCTGTTTGAGTCCATAAATGGACCTTTGGAGTTTGCAAACCTTTTGCTCACTTTCCTTGGATATGAAGCCCTCCGGCTGCTTCATATAGATCTCTTCCTTAATGTTTCCATTAAGGAAAGCAGTCTTCACATCCATTTGCCATATCTCATAGTCATAATACGCTGATATGTCCGAATGGATTTAAGCATTGCTACTGGTGAAAAAGTTTCCTCATAATCAACACCTTGTTTTTTAGTATAACCTTTCGCAACCAGACGTGCTTTATAGGTTGCTACCTCTCCATCTACTCCAAGCTTCCGCTTGTAGACCCATTTGCAACCAATGGGAACAATTCCTTGTGGTGGGTCCACCAAGGTCCACACCTTGTTGGAGTACATGGAGTCCATTTCAGACTGCATGGCTTCTTTCCATTTCTTGGAGTCGATGTCTGACATCGCTTCTCCATAGTTCTTTGGATCATTATCCAAAATGAGTCCCTCTTCTTTGTTCTCTAACAAAAGATTCAGTTTTTCAGGTGCTTTCGACACCCTTGTTGATTTTCGAAGAGGTTGTGTTTCAAATGGTCGGGGTGTTATCTGCGACAATATTAGGAATATTCTGTGGTTCTTGAATTTCTTCAAGCTCCACAACCCTGCCACCCTTTTCAGAAAGAAATTCTTCTTCAAGAAAAGTGGCATTCCTCGAAACAAACACTTTTTGTTCCGAAGGGTCGTAGAAATAGTATCCAATAGATTCTTTTGGATACCCCACAAATTTACATAATTTGGATCTCATATCCAACTTATCTCCCCCTTGCTGCTTCACATAAGCATCACACCCCCACACCTTAAGGTACTTGTAGGAAGGTGTCTTACCACACCACATCTCATATGGTGTACTGGGCACGACTTTACATGGCACCCTATTCAATAAATGTATTGCCGTTTCTAAGGTATAACCCCAAAATGGCAGAGGTAAAGTCGTGAAACTCATCATCGATCGAACCATGTCCAATAGGGTTCGATTCCTACGCTCCGAAACTCCATTGAGTTGTGGAGTAGCAGGAGGAGTCCACTGTGAGAGAATTCCATTCTCCTTTAGATAATCAAGAAACTCGGTACTCAAGTATTCTCCTCCTCGATCAGATCGAAGAGTCTTAACACTGCGACCAATTTGTTTCTCCACCTCGCACCTAAATTCTTTGAACTTTTCAAATGCTTCAGATTTGAGCCTCATAAGGTACACATATCCATACCTAGAATAATCATCGGTAAAAGTTATGAAGTAGTGATAGTTCCCACGCGCACTAACACTTAGTGGTCCACAAACATACGTATGGATCAAATCCAATGACCATCGGCTCGCTCCACTTGTCCAACAAATGGTGATTTGGTCATTTTTCCTTTTAGACACGATTCACGCGTTGGCAACTTTTGCTCATCCATAAGGTCGAGCTTTTGTCCCAACTTGTGCATCCTCTTTTCTGAAATGTGACCCAATCTAGCATGCCAAAGAGTGGAAGAATTTTGATTATCTAATTTTCTTTTCTTATTTTGTTGAATTGTGAGTATGGGGCTATCAAGATTAACAGTGTACAAACAATTCGTCAAATAACCGGTATATTTAAAAAGAATCCTTGAAAATGGAACAATTTCCATTCTCAATAATAAATTTAAAACCTTCTCGTCCAAAACAGGAACAGAGATAATATTCTTAACAATATCCGGAACATAAAGACAATTGTTTAAACACAAATTAAAACCATTTTCTAAAGTAAGATAAACAGTCCCAATAGCTGATGCAACAACTCTTGCTCCATTTCCCATCCTAAGGACCTTGTCCTTTCCGTCCAGTTTCCTGCTTCTTGCCATTATCTGCAAATCATTGCAAATATGTGAGCCACAACCGATATCTAATACCCAAGAAGCATCATTAACAGATAGATTAACTTCAACAAAATATATAACTGAACTTTTCAGGCTCGCAAGGTACTCCTTGCAGTTTCTCTTCCAGTGCCCTAATTTGCCGCAATGGTTGCATTTGTCATCGGTTTGAGAATTGATCTTTTTCTTGCCTTTGTCCTTTGCCTTTTTGTTGGGCTTCGAGGAACTCTTTCCTTTCCACTTCCTCTTATTATTAGACTTTGCAGTCTTTGAACCAGAAGAGGATCCAACAAGGAGGACCGGCTTCTCCTTCTTGATAGTGGATTCAGCCGTTGTCAACTTATTCACCAACTCAGGGAGACTAGTTTCCATAGAGTGCATGTTAAAGTTAACAACAAACGAGTCAAATGAGGGAGGCGAGATTGCAACACAAGGTCCACATAGAGCTCATTGTCCATAACGACTCCAAGGGACTCGATCCTTTCAATGAGTGATATCATCTTCACTCCATGGTCATGGACTGAAGAACCCTCAGTCATACGACTTCTGAAAAGCTCCTTAGATATCTGATATCTAACTTGCCTTGCGCTCTCACCATACAACTCTTGTAGGTGAACAAGGATCTCATGTGCAGTGTGAAAAACATCATTCGCGCGACTCAAGCGACATTGATGCTAACATGTAGCATCTAGCTTGGAGATTGTCATCAACATGACGAAGATATTCTCCATAGGCATCTGATACCTGGTCCTCAGGCGGTGGAGGAGGCATTGTGTCAAGCACATAAGCTTTCTTCTCAAATTCAAGAACAATATTTAGGTCTTTCAACCAATCATTAAAGTTTGGGCCAGTTAACTTGTTTTGCTCAAGAATTGATGTGATTGGATTCTTAGCCATTTTAGTAGAGTTATCTACAAAATAAACGAAGAAGAAAATGAGTAAACTATGGAATATATATTTACATTCAATATAAGGTCTTTTATATTAAATGTCCCCCACTATTTTATTTAAAACTATAAACCCCTAAATAGATTTTAGAAAATCAAATTTTTCTTAGTGGGCTTGAAGCCCAATAAAAACATTTCACACCCCAATTTTATGAGCCCATGAAATATTTCCATCGGTAGTCAACTCTTTGACAATTGTATCAATATACAACCCTCAAGATTATTTTGCCTCATCTCTTCCCATATACCCCAATTTTATGAGCCCATATGGTACTAAATGTCAAACAAAACCCATCAAACCATCGTGTAGATGGAGTATTTAGAGTCCCACGACTCGCGGCCAACCTAAAAACAAGTCCATCCCACGAGCATCTATATGCTTGGTAGGGATCACAACTTTCTCACATAAAATCACTCCACGACTCATGGCCAATGACTAAAAGTGGTAGCATCGTCATGTCATCTACCTTTGATGGAAGGCATGGAACAATATGTCTAACATATATTTATCCATGTTTGTTTGATATAATTTAATCAAATTAAATTTCTTTTAAGTTTCAAAAACTTGGGCTTTTCCTTTCAAGACCTCATCCAATTAATTTATTAGGTGGATTTATATATAGCGCAATAAGTCATCATATGAGCGCAAGCATAAAGCATTAAATAAATCTAGCATACAACCTATGCAAAAACGATGAGATGATCATGGCCAACCTATGCGACCCATTTGAGCCAAAAAAATGGGTCATGGTCAATCTAAGGGACAAAATAAATAGAACTACTTCTATTACATTTTATTATAATTACCCATACAAGCATGAGCCTTCATATTCTATTCTATTACATTTGCAAGATCTACCCACACAAGCGTGGGCCTTCGCATCGAACGTCCTCCGATTCAAAAATTAAAGAATCTCCCCTTCTAGTCTACTCTCAATGCAAAAATTTAAAGAACTTACAAATAATAGAATAAGAGGCTCGCAGGCACCAAAAACTCAAAGATAAATACATCCAATCACATTGGTCATAGGCTCATGATCATCCCTAAATAAATCATGCTAAATATTCATCACATAAATATAAAGCACATAAAGATACCTGTTGTATGTGTCAATTTAATTTTGGGATAAACATTTCTTGACTATCCATAAAAACTATTTTATTAAGTATTAAAATTAACGATTTAATTTTAAAACCCGAATAATAGAAAGAAAAACTGATTATGAAAAGAAACTGTGAAGATCACGGCTGGGAGAAAAAATTGAGAAACATTCCTCATTATTCAAAATCTCACACAAAAGTTAAACTTTGATGTTTGAATAATAATATATAATGTAAAGTTGGACTTTTGATTTCCAAAATAAAAAACATCTCTTACCTAAAGTCTTACTTTCTGGTAGGAATAAAATAATGTTGAGATTGATTTTGATTTCTAAAATCAAAACATATCTAAATATCTCATCATACAGTACACGGTTATTTTTCAGAATCAAAAAGATTCAAAGAATTCAAAATTCTTTCAAAATCTTTTAATTAAGAAATCAAATTTCTTTAAACAATCTCGTTCCAAAATTCAGTTTTATTCCAGATATTAAATAGAATAAAACACATTTTATCACACATACAACTATCCATTAAACATATTTTAACAGATTAAAACATGTTTAAAACCACAAACATACTTGCACAATTGCGAAACTGTGGCTCTGATACCACTGTTGGGTTCACTAGATTACGGGGCTAATCGCAGCGAAAATTGTAAATTTTTTAAAGAATATGTATACAATATACAAAAGATAGCCCCAAAAACCTAATAGCGATTTAACGATCGCGTATATCGTGCAAGTATAAAAAGGAGTTTTTTGGTCTTACCGAAAACCGCTTTCAAAAGCTTCCGGTTGATGAAGATGTAGAGACAATCAATTGTCGGCTCGTACACCAATTCACTCGTAGAGGTCCACACGTCCCTTCTCCAAAGTAAGTCCACACGAATGGATAAAATCACTGAATCAAAAATTTCGCTAGCAATTTTTGATCCGTTTTGTTCAATCCAAAAACAAAGAAAAATTTCTAGTTTTTCCAATTGAGAGAGTAGTAGAAAAGAAAAGTCCAGGAAAGCTTTCTTGGTTTCCTAGCTTTTTAATCAAGTAACCAAAAGGATACTCCAATGTGAGTTTTTGAAGAGAAACGGCCGAAATCAATTCTCCAAGAATTGATGATACGTTTTTTAATAACGTATCATTAACTATCCTACTAAATGACCAAAACCTTAATGTGTCATACAATCTAATTTGTACACAATAGTGTCTAGGTTCATTAGTAAGAAGATGTGGTATTATAATTAATACCATCTAATGTCATATTAAAATAACTTTTATCTAATATTAGCAATGTTACTTCTCCTTCTCATTTCTTTCAAATTAACTCGATGGACTCCACTAACGAGCCTAATTAAATATTGAGTTGGACTTTTAAAAATAAATAAAAATCCCATCAATTAATCTGAATTAATTGACCAAGTCCAAATTTAATTAAATCGATCAAATCAATTTCATCCATCAATTAATCTATACTAGTCATCTGCGTCCAACAATTTGGATCAATTCTTTTATTGAACAAATGAATCCTTCCATTCTTAGTGTGTGACCCTTTAGGTTCACAACTATGTTAGCCACTGATTAACCTTCATGCACACCAAGGCAACACCCAACATACCCCTTTGCGATTGTCAAGCAATCAGAAAGTAAATCAAAGTGTTACATGATGTACACAAGCTTACCATCGTGCCTCAAGTCTGAGGACTAATCATGTATTATCGCAACGTGAAAAATTCTTAATTTGACAAATAAAATTTCCATTTAAGAATTCTCAACGGGTCATGTTCAGTGAACTTGTTCTCTAACAAGCACCTGCAATATATGTACTTGCGTCACAACGCTGATGCTAATGAAATGCAACATCCTCGTCATACGAGCATACATCATACGCATAAGTCTTACAAGGCTATTCAATGTCCTTGTCTTGAAAAGCCAACTGACTTAGAACCAATTTAAGACCAAAGCACTAGAAACATATTTCATGATTACCATCAAATGCGCAACCATGTTCCATAACTAAAATTGGTCTAAGGACTTTATCATATATTTATAAACATTTAATAATATAAACATAAGATAAATAAATGCCTTTTATTTAAATATAAATTCCAATAATATTGTTTTACAAGTAGAATAAAAATCCAATCTAATTGAAACGCCAGCATTCTACTCTAACAGGTTGGGCCGGACCTAAAGGCATTTTGTATAAACTAGTAATGCACCCGTGCGTTGCACGGTATGTACACAAGTATAAAATAATATACTTAATTAAAGTTAAATAATATATAATTTGAAAACTTCAATATGAACAAAATAGACAAAAAATAATAAACAATAAAATTAAATACTCCCTCCGTCCCTAAATAATCGTCCTAGTTGACCCGGCCCACAGTTTAAGAAAAAATAATTGATTTGATTATTTATATTGGTTTAATGTGTAGTTTCCTTTAAAGTCCATGTGTATGTGGCTCATAATTAAAGTAGGGTGAAAAAGTAAGGGTAAAGTGGTAAAAGTGATGTTCTAAAAAGGTAAGTTTCAAACTAGACAATTATTTTGAGACGAACGAAAAAAGAAAGGAGGACGATCATTTTGGGATGGAGGGAGTATATAAAATCACATAAATTTGAAAATGTTATTATTAATTTTGGAATTCTTCTTTATGTACACATTTGTCGGCGAACATGTACGACTATTACAATTATCACTATCACATAACAAAATTTGTAGGCTCTTAGGATTGGTAACTCTAGACAAAACGACATACAATAGATTATGATTAAAAACAGGTTCTTTCAAAAGAAATCTTACGTTAGGCAATGATAAAACGACATACAACTGGTTATGGAAATCATTTTCCATATCCGTGTGCATTTGGGATGGAGTTGAATTCTTATGCTTCTTCCTCTCACTATCATCATGAAGACCCCCATCATCACCCCTTTGATCCGAATTGTATGAGTAACAATTACCCTTGGGAAGTTGAGCGACGCTCGCTCACGGAAGAAGAAACAATTCAAAGTCTAAAGGCTCAAGTAGCCTTGTTGATAGAAGCAATCAAGCTCCATGTCCCTCCTCACAATTGGGAAGCTACAATACGGAAATTCGGTATTGCCCTTGAAGAATCACCTCAAGAAGACCTTCAACTCAATGCCGAGGAAAACCCAATGGAAATAGAGCTTTGCAATGATCTCTCTCTCACTAATGAGAGTGGAATTTCGAGTATCTTGGGACAACCTCACTTGGAAGCGCCTCAATCTCATATCCATGTCGCGGTGGAAGATCAAGGTATAGAAGCTTGTGAGTATGAAGTGATCAATCATGCTCCCCACCCTATGCCAAGTTCTCCCACCCTTGAAGAGTATGTTAGTAATGAGATGGAGCATCCAAGTATTTTTGAAGAGGATGATTCTTTTGGCCCAAATGAAAGCTTCAAGGAACCGTTCCCTCACTTCTACACTCCACCGAGCATTGAGGCTCAAATTTCTTATTTCCACCCGCCTCTCGAGCATCAAGAAGGATTCATCCACTTAAGTGAGTTGGGTGTGATATTTCCTATTGCCGACATGTTCAAATGGCCTATTTTTCGGTAGTCGGCAACTAAGGAGGTGTTCAAGCTTAAAGGACTTCAATTAAAGCACTTCCTTGGTTATGGATTTTATGGGAATGCCATGTGCGCGGTTCTAAATGAATCGGTGCCTCCGTAGGCGAAAAATTGGTTTCTTTTATTTCTTTTGTATTTATATGTCTTGTATTTTGAGTCGTTTTTCTTTTCGAAGCCCTCCCATGTTTGTGGGTTTGTAGGGAGGTGTATATAGAGTCCCCACACCAAAAATATTTTCTTTTTCTTTTAATTTTATTTGCAATATAATTGCTCTCATACATTTCTTTTGAGCTTTGATTTGATGTAGGGGTTGAGCAATTATTGAAGTTTGGAGGAGATTCATGGAGATTCATGAAGTGAAGTATTCATGGCTTGGACTTTAAGTGATCCGACTTTGATGGAGTTTTCTCTTCTCTCTCCTCGCCCCTTTATATGCATTTTTATGATCATGAACATTGTGGGCAATGTTCGGTTCTAAGTTTGGGGGTGGGGTTGACCTTATTTTTGCCCTTGATTTTTGGGAAAATTTTGAAAATTTTTAGAAAATTTCAAGCTAATTTGGACCCCATTAATTATGTTTTGATCATTCATCTCATCACTTTGGCGCTCATTGAGTTGTATGTGCATTATCTTCTTGGATTCGGTCTTGAGATTATTATATGCATACTTGAGGATATTTTGTGATTTTTGTGCTAGCTTTCCCTCATTCATGTTAAATAGTGCCCATGTGTGGATCTCTTGATGAATTTTTATGCTTTGCTCTAGTTTTGGTTGTGCATGTGTTATGAGTACTTTGTTGTGAGTTTTGATACCGTTAGATGATCTTGAGATTGATGAATAGCTTGGCTTGTGAGTATGACAATAGCATGATATAGGCCATGTTTGACTCGTTTATGCCATATCGACCTACCCATGTTCACATTAAATCCCTAGTGTCCCATTTGAGCCTTATTGAAAGAATGGTGTGTGCAAAAGCACACAATGACCCCCATTCGCCTTCATTTTGATCACCCACATTGACTTATCCCATGAACCTATACACTTTATCCAACCCTTTGAGAGAGCACTTTATGAAATGAATTTCTAAATTTATGTCTTGGGGGGAATGTGAGCTTCATGGAAGTGTTGTTCTTCATATATTGGTGTGGTGTGGTTGTAATCTTGGTTGATGAGTTGGGGGTTGTTTATCTTGTAAAAAGGGGCCCTTGTAAAAAAAAAAAAGGAAGAATCAAAAGTGAAGGGCAACCCAAAAATTGTGAACCATTTGCGCTCTAAAGTCATTGAAAAAGGGAAATTGTGGGATGAAAAATCATTTGTGGTAGTTTGATACACTCTCAACCCCAAGTTCTTGATATAAAAAGAAAAAAAAAAAAAGCTAAGTTTGGAGGTTGTTGAGAAAAATGATGAGTTATGATGGAGTATGTTGTTTCATGAAGCTAGACTTGAGTGTAATTTTGAAGGCTTCACTTGTGCTCTCTTGTCTTGATTTCCTTCCCTTCATTTGTAACTCAACCTTGACCTAAAGTTACAAGCTTTGCAAAGTCCTATTGATATTGTCATGCCATGAGTTAGTGCCTTGTGAAGCATATCTCTTTCAGTTTCATGGCTTATGCTTGGTATTTCATTGAACGTTCAATCCTAGCTAGAGCAATGCTATTTAGTCATGGGCTTGTGTTTCTTATCTTTAAGTATGTGTTTGAGGAAAGTTTGCTAGCATTGAAATCACATCATACCTTGGTTATGCATTTTTATAATCTTGAGTTTGATTTCTTTCATGGTAATGCATGTGGGATCTTGATTGAGTGCCTTCTTCATTCCATCTTGTTCTCGAGCTTCTCCACAATCCATATCTCTCTTTGCTCGGGACAATCAAAGCTTAAGTTTGGGGATGTTGATAAGCTTGTTATTTTCCTTTTATTTTCATTATTTTTTGGAATTTTATTGATGATTTTGAGCTTTAGATAATAATTAATTGCATTTGAGATACTATTTTTTTAATGTATTTTGTGTTTCATGTAGGTATCTTAAAAATATTCGAGGTTTTATGGCTCAATATATGCAAATCGAGGCAATTCCGGGCTTCAATGTTAAGTTTGGACACTTGCCGTTAAGTTTCGTTAAGAGTTTCAATGCACAGCAGCCTAACAGAGAGTATCTGAGCTAATGGAGGATTAATCTGCAAGACCTGGGAGCAGAAGGACTTCGCTAGCCAAAATCATAAAGCCAAGGGCACCGGATTACTATTTTGGAAGCAAGCGAAGCCGGAGTAAATCTTGAAAATCTAGGGGCACCGGCACCATTAATGAAACTTTCATTAATGTGTTATCAAGCCCGGAGAGAGCCACGTCATCGCTTCCCTTTGTGCATGACCCGCGTGTCCTTACTGCCGGATCAGATCCTTCCCACTTCCTGCCTGCTCCAACCGGCCCACATGCCCGCCTATTTAACCCTATCCCCCTCACACTCCAGCCTATTTCCTTCCTGGGTGACCCGCGAGATTCTTCATGGTTGACACAACTCCAGCCACGACCCAGCCCTCCTTTTCTTCTCCTTTTTGCCCCTAAAACTTCCTTGTTGTTCCCATTTTGCCCTTGGCTGCCCCCTGCCTTGTTGCCTTTCATTTTCTTCCTTCCAACCGGCATTTTTTAGCAAGAAGCCATTAGGTTTTAGGGCAACAATTCTAAAACTCTCCCAAAATTCCATTTCATCCACTCTCCATCTCTCCACCAAAATTAAAAATGCATCCATTTTGAAGGCTTGGAGCATCAAATCAAGGGTCAAGGAGCAAGATTAAGTGAAGTCAACCCAAGATTGCAACATTAATTGGTTTAATTCTTCCACCTCTTCATTTATTTTAATGTTGTAATTTTTTGAGAAACTTTACATTTATCTTGATACATTGATGATGAGCTAAATATATTTTTGGATTGTGATTATTATCTATGTTGAATGTAATGTTTTAATTTAATTTTCTCTCTATTTGATGTATTACTCATATATTTTTGGTTATTATCATTGTGTGCTTAATGCTTTTAATGAAGTCATGAATCATTAAATGAACCCTAGAATGATAGGATACGAATCGAAAACCCTTCCTATTATTTTGAAAATCGTGATAATTGTTTACGTCTCTAAAGCACACCGATTTGTCGAAGGTCGTAGATAGTCATTGGGTGCTTGATCTACCACGCGGCTATTTCCTCCCCTAGGCTATGTGTTGCGATGATATGAGCCCGTAGCAAGGATGAGTGATAGCTAGGTTTTCTATACGTAGCGAAAGCCCGTAAAAAAAATTAGTGTGCACCCGACTACCAAAAATTTGAGTTAAGAAAAATATAGAGAGTTAAATTAAACATTGGCTAGACTAGAAATATCACAATCCTACTTTTTAACCTTGATTTGATGTTGTCGCTGTTTCATTGTCGCGTTAATTTAGTTTACTTTATTGCTTTTATTTTGTTTATTTTAGTTTTATTTTAAATCAAATTTTCGTTAGCTTAGATAAAATTAGGTGTGCCCAATTTTAGTACTTAGGATTTATTTATAGCTCTATCCTCGTGAGATCGACTCGTACTTCGAACTTTATTACTTGATACGACCGGATAATCTTGCCCGTGTTGCGTTCGCGCACATCAATTAAAAACATGTTTTTTCTAAAGAAGTCATATGCCTTGTCTACTTCCCTTTGGAATTACTGACAATATTTCTCAAAAATCTCTACCAAACACAATTATTTTACATTCAAATAGAATATTACCTCAAGATAGATGTATAACTTTCATAATATCTCTTGTATTGTGATCTATTGCTTCAAAATAATACTTATGCGTCATTTGAGCCTCAGTCCCTTACAATTAATTTGACCTTCAATACAAACTCGGTAAGGGGATTACCTTGTTTTATGTTATATGTTGAATCTTCATTCAAATTGAAACGAATTGAAAATTGTGAATGAGCAATTCTACTATCAGGCAACAGAAGAGAAACTATACCACTCGATGCCACGTTTAATACGATATCTCCTTTTGATCTCAACCCAGTTTTCCCAGTGGATGTTTTCACAGTACCTCCATAATCAGACACAAAGAAAATCCTTCCATTATCAAAATTAGATGATTTAATAATAGTTTCATAAATATTGGAATACATACAATATTTTCATTGGATATAACTTATTACAGTTCTATTCATACTTCATTTACAATTACTATATATATTATTATTACTATCTCTATCATACTAACATAAATAAAATAAAGGTTATTACGATTAGTAGTTCTATTCATACAACTGACTAATTTCAACTAATTAAAGTTAATGTATCGCAGTATATTAATCGATAGAGCACGATGCACAGTGATTAAGTGATTTGTAGCTGTCTCAGGCTCATTAAGGGTATCGTAGACTTTTTACTCCAAAAGTGATTTTTTTTAGGTTAAAAAAACATAGAGTAATGTAGTGATTAAAAATTTTTCAAAATGGACCAGCCTGAATTTACCCCGAAAACCTAATAGTAGATAATTAGATGGTCATATGATATTAGCTCTCACACTCACACGTCACACGCCTCTTCCAAAACCACCTCTTCTTCGTTTCTCATTCATCGCCTTTTTTCCAAAATACTAAATATGGTCAGTTTGGAAGTTTGTTTGTCATGAAATTCACAAATTTTCAAAGATTGATTTAGATTCTCATTAAAACGCCTTATCCCTTCATATGTTTTACTAATTTTTTCCAATTTTTTATTTTTTTAAAATACAATTTTAAGAGAAAAAAGAAACTAATGCACTTTACTTTTTTAAAAAATTTCTTAAGTATGTTTTTTTTGATTTGTTTGTGTTTTAAAAGTTAAAGACTTTTATATTTAAGATTTGAGAAAAAAACCCTTAGCTTTGGTTGTTTTTTCAAAATTTTTGCAACTTGTATCTGAATAAGGACTTGTACATTTAAGATTTGAAATTCTAAAGTCAAATATTTAGAAAAAAACACAATTAAAAAAAATCTAAACCGTAATTCCTTTTTCAAGATCTCTACGATTTACTCGTTTTTGTTTTCAATTTTTATTGCGATTTATTTCGATTATTTTAATATATATTTACATTATGCAAGTTAATTGGTAAAAATTATTTTGTTGAAAATACAAAAAACAACATGTATATATTTATATGTTATTTTAAGGAAATAATTAGAAATCATAAACTATTGTTTCAACGTTAAATTTGTGTATATAACAGATCTCATCCAACGCCTTATCCCTTCATATGTTTTACTAATTTTTTCCATTTTTTTAATTTTTTAAAATACAATTTTAAGGGAAAAAGAAACTAATACACTTTGCTTTTTTAAAAATTTCTTAACTATGTTTTTTTGTTTTGTTTGTGTTTTAAAAGTTAAAGACTTGTATATTTAAGATCTAGGAAAAAACCCTTGTCTTTGGTTGTTTTTTCAAAATTTTCTGCAATTTGTATCTGAATAATGACATGTACATTTAAGATTTGAAATTCTAAAGTCAAATCTTTAGAAAAAAACACAATTAAAAAAATCTAAACTGTAATTCCTTTTTCAAGATCTCTATGATTTACTCGTTTTTTTTCAATTTTTATTGTGATATATATATATATATATATATATATATATATATATATATATATATATATATATATTATTGGATAGTTTTACATTTGTTATGATGATATTATATGCATTTCATTTATCGTGATATTTTAGAAGTATGTGTTGTAGACTGCGTTTGGAATCAAAAAAATTATATGCATGAGAAACATAAATTTAATATCAATCAAATTTAAAAATACTTACATTTGTTTCTTTACCATAACAATATATAGTTTCTATTCTATTTCATTTAGTTTGAGAATTGTGTATGTCCATAGAAATCACCATTAAAATTCTAATATAAAATATCATTCAATTCATTTTCTGTATTGATATCATACTTCCTTAAAAATTTTCTTCAATTTATGCAATATTTTTCAAAAAAATTCATTTATTTAATATACCTGCATAAAAGACATAGGTCAAGTCATGAATATAATTTGATAAACGTGAGTTTAGTTGATGAATGAAATTAACATACATGTATGATATCGTTAAACAATGTTAATTATATGTGTTAACTTGCTATATCATTTCATAAAAATATTTTGGACATTTATCATGATTTTAAACATAAGATGTAATTCATAAATTATAATGTTTTTTATGGATATTGAAATTTTTTAATGGGAAGAAATGAAACATGAGTGCCACAAGAGAGAAGATTGAAACATCTCTTTCTGCCTTCCATGCATGTATCATAAGAATTATTAAGACGAAAATGAAACATGCCAAGATTCATATGTGATTCTAGATATGATGACATAGTACTAACCTTAATTCTCTTTTCATGGAGAGCCTCCAGTAGCCTTTTTGAAGAAGACTCTTGTTGATATCCATTGTTTGTACTCAACCTTTTGTAAATGTGAGATTGTTTAGTTATTTATAATTATAATGCTCGCACAAATCTTTATTCCATCAGTTTTTCAATTGCCAATAAATGCTTCAGCTGCCCAAAAAATCCAAATTTGGTTCTCGTTCATTGTTATGGAATAAATAAGAATACACCATTAAATTAATTTGGTTCCAAGGAAAGAAGAGATTTTTTGAAATAAATTAAAATATGATTCAATTAATTAGTTCAATAAGTTATAATAGTGGAAAGCGAAAAGTTTTTGGATTGATTAATCTAATCAACTATAATTACAAAGTAAAACTGATTTTAAACAAAATAAAAGTGTTGCCATTTTTGGAAAGTGAATTTTGGCGGAAACTTTCCAAAAATCGCACATCTCCTTTTATATATTTATAGATTATAGATAAGTTCTTGTTGTTTAAGGAATAACATATAATTTAGAACAAATTACAAGTCGATACATTTTTTAAAACATGTTTTCAAATGAATCAAACTATTTTTTGGACATATCTTTTAGGTACAATTTTAGGACAAAAGTACGTTATTGCCCTTCTTTGTTCATTTCTCGCATAAACTTCTCCCCAACCTTCATCCTCTCCCTCTACCCCATTTTCAAAATTCAACCTTTCAAATCTCGATCTTCTCATTACACCTTATGGTTTTCCAATCTCTCTCGTCTCCCCGTCGCATTTTCCTCTTTCATTGTTTTGATTCGGCTTTAGTCTTGGATTTTGAATTCAATCTCTCCGAAGGATCGAACGTTTGATTTAGGGATCAATGGAGGCGATCGAGGAATTGGCTCAACTCTCTGATTTGATGCAGCAAGCTGCTGCGGTGCTGGCCGGTGAGGATGTTGATGAAAATACGTCGTTTTCTTCAAAGCGTCCTTCGAGGTTTTTGAACGCCGTTGCGCTTGGAAATGCAGTAAATTCATTTTTGAAAATCAATTTCACTTGTTTGTCGGTTTTGAGAATTTTGATTGAATTCGGTAATTAGCGTTTATCGTTTTTTGGGAAATGGATCTCAGGATCTAGTTTTATTAGGATCTCGAATTCCGTATTAGATGATGCATCTTAGCTAAATGTAGTGTATTGTTTCTATCATAATTGTTTTCAACATATGTGTACTCCTGATCAACATCAATTTATAATTTCAGTATACTCTTAGAAACTGAACTTTGATTATTGAGATTATCCATGTGCCTTATTTTCATTTATTATACGCTTTGTCTGATTCAAATTATATTGTTCAAATGATTTAAATGAAATATTCAAATGAATTCTAGTGTAATTAATAGATAACATTGGTTTTGGAGCAACAATTGTTGTTTAGGGTAACCGCAAACTCTTTCCTTTTGTAGTAACATGTCATGGAATTAATGCTGGAGATGTGAAGAAGCTTCAAGATGTAGGGATCTATACATGCAACGGCTTGATGATGCACACTAAGAAGGTAAAATATTGGTTGGTAGCTTGGCTTTTTATACTAGTTAGAACACATTGGCTTGCATTAGTAATAGTTTGCTCAAAATTTTCCAAAGCTTGACTGGGATCAAAGGACTCTCAGAAGCAAAAGTTTACAAGATATGTGAAGCTACTGAGAAGATAATGGTAAGAACTTAGGACTATCAGTCTTAAAATCACTTTCATTTTTAATCTTCTTTCATTTCTGTCTCTTATTCTATTTATGTCTCTGATTAGGGTAATATCATGATAATATTAACATGTAATGGTAGAGCCAAAAAGCCTACAATGGTGCATGTTTTAGCCTAGTTGAGTAAAATTGCCAGTGTTTAGTTGGTGAATTTGCGAGTGACTTGGTATTCGATTCTGTGTTGTATAGAGAAAGGCCATCGTACAGATCACTACTGGAAGTCAGGCTCTAGATGAACTCTTAGGCGGTAAGTAGTGTATTCTGATGCTTCCCATAGTTGCGTCACTTGATATTGTTGCTGCATATGAAATAACAGCTACAAGTGACTAAACAAATTTTCTATTTTGACTTTATAATGTGGGATTAAAACTCTGCAAATTACAGAAGCTTTTTGGGAATTTAGGTGAAAACAACCACATAGTTTCCATTGCATGCTCTACTTATTTTAACTTGCTTTTGATATGTGAACTTCTGTTTTAAACTTAATGCGAGTATTATCATATATTATGACTCAGATCAAGAAAGACACAGATGGCTCAAACTCTATGCGTCACTACACAAGTTATCTCTCAGACCTTACTTAAGGCAAAATTGCGGGTTGTTTCATTTTTGACTTTTGAGTACCGCTAAGAGTTGAATATGCCGCTTAAATTATATTGGAAACTTTCCACCGTAGTAGCCATACATTTCATTCAATGCAAATACCATAATCTGGTTTTTTACTTTCTTCCGTGTGTGAGATATTACATGTCCAGGTGACGATCAGCTATTTTGGTTTGTTTAACATTGTTGATAATCTATATTTCTGCAGCTTCCCACTAATATGAAAGGGGGAATGGAAAGGTTGCATATATAGACACGAAGGGAACATTGTATCCTTTTATATTCATAGTACCACAACACTTTTCTTTTGGTTGGAAATATAAAAAAAGTTTTTTTCCTCTCCCTTTTTCTTGTTATCTCCTTAACAAAATGCACATGCTCTCTTTTTGCAGACATTTTTAGTTTCCAGCTGAATGATACTTATCTTATTTCTATATGAAATACTCCCTTTGTTCCTAAATCTTGCTTCTTTACCCTTACCTCCACCCTGTCGTTAACTTCTAAAACAATAACATGTCCCTGGGCTTTGCAGATGTAAAATCAGTGCTTGGGAAAAAGCGCAAAGATGGGAAATCCGCCCCTTTGCAACCCTTGACAACCATGCAACGCCGTCACATTGGATTGCTTGTAGAAAAATATGGAGACAACTACCAGGTGGGGGGGGGGGAATCCTTGGTACTATATTAAAGTGCTCTAAATTTATCTATTTTTGTAACAATTTTTGTGCTCTGCAGAGCATGTTCATGGATACGAAACTCAACAAGATGCAACATTCATTAGCAACTCTAGAGAAACTAGCAAAAGATATGACATATATAAAGATAAAAATCCATTGTTTGTGCCCTTCTAATTAAGAATTATATTGACGTTGACATCTGGTTATGTTAAGAGAGTTATAGTTTGCTATTCAAGTTTTGACCTTCAAGTTGTATGATAAGATGCGTTTTATGCCTTTTCTTGTCATTGTGCCCTCATCTTTTACTTTTTTTTACTTATTAATTTGAGAAGAACAGTCCAAGGGCCAAGAAAGGTATAGGAGAAATTGTAGGCCTGTTCCTTTTTCCAAATTTTCAACTGCATAAGTACCCCGTTTTTTTTTTCATCAAGAAAGGTTCACTTTCATTAAATTGTTCAGACATTGTTTATTCCAGCTTATGCACAAACCAAAATTAATAAAAAGTACATCGCCCTACAAGGATTTGAACTTGTGGTCTTTGAACTATCTCTTGCGCAACTCACCACTATGGCAATCAAGCACTTGTGAGTATATTTAATATTAAATTATATATACAATACAATAAGGCAATTTTTACAAATTTAGGCCCCCAAAAATTAGGTGCCCTAGGTGGTCGTCCTTCTCGCCCTCCCCCATGGCTAGCCTTGCATATTATAAATAGAGTTCATTACAAGAGTGAGAAATAACATGTGAGAAGTCATGTGACGACTTAACGGGGTGAAGCCTAACAGAAAACAACTAAGTGTGTGTGAATTTGAGTGACTTTATACTTATAGCACGAAATGCCATTTTCAAAGAACTGATCACAGAAATCACTAAAGTTGAGGGGCTAATGATGTAAACCTCATCTCTAACACTAAGTCAATTAGTCAATAGTCATGGATCCGTCCTTAGAGGATGAGCTGATAGAATAATAGAATATTTTATTCATAACACTCTAACCAAAGGACAAAAAAGAAATAAAAGAAAAATGAAAGGGTTGATTTGTATTCAAACTACTATTCGACCCTGTTTGGACACATGATTATTTCATGGTTTGTGGATTTTGTTGTTGTTGTGATTTTAATTTTTTTCTAGGAATAATTGTTTGTCAGTTCTCTTTTCAAAGTTTTCATCGATTTATTCCTCTATTTTTTTTAATTGTAAAAAGGTTCTTTCATAATATTGTTCCTAAAAGGCTCCCCAACAAAATCCCAGCCAACATCGCCAATGTCAACATGGTCAATACTCTCAAATTGTTTGATATCGTAATTAAAAAATACACCCACAAGATCGTCATACCTTTGGGGATAGAAACAATGAACGCCTATCCAAATTAACACAAATAACAAATGATGATATATAGTGAAAACGTTTACTAGCTTCAAGACCGAAAAGTACCCGAATTGTAAAATGAGGTATAATCTGACTAAGAATAGAAAAATGATCATAGAGTTTGTAGCAGTAGTAGTAGTAGTATTTGTCATATAGTTCATAGTAGTGTTGTTAGGTACCATAAGTGTGTAATGGGATATAATATATATGGAAGAAACTATTTCTCAAATTGTTCGATATCGTAAGCTATTTCTCAAACCCTCTCAAAGTTTAATTCATTTTCTTACAAACGATCTTTCCACTAATCTCATCTATGCATCCCCGTTTTCACTAACAAGTAGCAAAAATAAGAAATCTAGTAAATGGATTGTGCTTGACTTTGAGCAAACGTGAATTGGGATTTCTACTGCTGATGCGTCATTGACTTGTCTATCTTCCTGTAACTTTGATTTTTAGTTTTATTTGAAAGTTGAGTGCTTATACTGATTTAAGACTTGAAAACAACAAGGACCAATTCAAGAAATGCATGGTCTTCAAGAGTTTCTATATATATAAATTGTTCGATAAAATGTTCGAGAAGTAAATTGTTTACTTACGAAGGAAGATGATTTAAAACCATGGTTTTGTTGGCTAATATATTACCAGTTAGCATAATAACTGTTGATGTTTTCGAAAATCACAATGCTTTGACGTACAAAGTTAATAGAGGAGGCAAGCATGAAGATGCTACTTTTTAGAATGCACGTGATGCATCTTATGATTCAGACGATGCATAAAATTTGAGTCATGTTGCATCAATTTTGTATTACAATACAACAAATTTCAATTTCGATGCATCGATTTGGATTTGTGATGCATCACAGTGTAATGGAATGACAAATACAAAATTTAATCGTGATGCACACAATTAAATTGTGATGCATGATTACATGCATCGCGATACAAAAATTGAATCATACGTCTTCTGGGTAGGCACTACATTGTGTCTTATGACTTTGTGCATGACGGTGCTTGATTTGTGCATCTTTATAAATGATTTGCCTTTTTATGGTTTCGAAAATGCACGAGATACAAAAATAAATCCCGATGCATATGTTACTTAAGGTGATGCACAAAATTTTCAATTGTGATGCATAAAATAAATCTGAATGCATGGGCCATTCAAAGCAATGCACAAATGTATTTTACATAAGAAAAACAGATGTTTTTTCACACGTATTCGATTCATTAAGGACAATCGACATTTCGCAAGAAAAGTACCTTTTACTGGTTCAAAAAAAGTATAAGGGATTAAAGCAGTTGGAAAAGTTACAAAAGGGACCCGTCTGAATTTCACCTTTTTTTCTATCGCTATTATATATTCCCTCCGTTTTCAAATTATTGTTTATCTTTCATTTTTCGTCCGTTTTTAAATAATTGTTCTTTTTCAAAACTTTTCCTTTTAGAAAAACATGTTTACTACTTTACCATTACTTTTTCTACATACTTTAATTGTGGCCACGTACTCAAGGGCATTTAAGGAAATCATACATATCACTATTATTTATAATCCAGTCAATTCATTTTTTTAAACGGTATGTCGGGTCAATCCAGACAATATTTTAAAAACAGAGAGTATTTTTTTTATCTCTATATTTCTTACTTTTTCACAAACATTTATAAAATCATGAAAATAATTTATTTCGTTTCAGATACGGAGTTCACTATTCTGTTTTGAGTTGTTTCAGCTAAATATTCTATTTTTAAAAATTATGTTTATAATTTGCGTAACATTTCATCTTTATACTTCACTTGTGTTGTAAGGTGTCGTTTGGTAGCCATTATTAAGTTTAGATAAGATTAATAAGCTAAGTTGTCTGATATTTGGTACGCAATAGGTGGTCCGGACTAGTTAACCAGATAAAGTCATTATCTCTTCATTATTAATACCAAAAGAGGGGGTGGTATTATTAGCGCTCTCACTAAAAAAAATTGGATTAATATTTTTTATCTTAAAATTACTCATGATTTAATAGCGAAGACGCTAATAGTACTGGGATCAATAATACTATTTATCCTTACTCGACTACCAAACAAGCCCTAAGTGTATTAATTGTTCTTTAAGTATATTTATGATCAACCCTAATAATACTAATATATATTTTAATTATTAAACTTTTCGAATGTTAAGGTGGAATGGACGGGTATAAACTAATAAGTGAGTCAAAGCTAGGTGTTTATATTCTTATTTAATGAGCCTCCAAAAGTCTATTTCTCCTATATGGTAGGTAGAGCTGACCAAAAAAGCCCAATCCCACGGATCGGCCCATCCCATCGATTTTTTAACATGTTGGGCTTTAGATGTTGGCGATCCAAAAAAATACGGGCCTTTTGGCCCGGGCGAACAGGCCCATGGATCATCAGGGACCGGATTAAAAAAGCTTGGGCTTTTTCGAGCTGGCCCAACTCAGTCAATTTTTTTAAAATGAAATTTATTTATATTATATTGTAAACAATAAAACAATATAAAATTACAATAGAAGAAAGCCTAAGTCCAATTGTCCAACAAACAGGCCCACTGGCGGACTAGCCCAGCAACAAGTCAATAAGACTCCGTCTTCAATCATTTGTCAAGTGATGAAGCAAGTGACTCGCACAGTTTGCCATTTGAGAATTAGGACTTGGGGACCGACCTTAGGGTTAGGGACTTAGGCTAGACTATTCGCTAAAGTAGTCGTTTTAGTTTTAAAACTAATTATTTCAATTTTACAGTAGCTTGATAATTGGGTATATAGATTGGTTAAATAAACTTGGTATATAGTTTGGTTACACTATAGTCTATTAGTCTGTAACTAAACTTGTGTATTAAAAATTAGTACTTCTTACAATTACACTGTCACATACTCACATTGATATTAAATCAGTAATCATTAATGATTAAAGATGTTTTTAAATAGTCACATTGATGAATGTTAACTATTAAGTAGTCAATTCTGAATTGTTGTTACAATTAGTGTTACAGAATATTGTGCTACTACATTGACCTTTTCGTTTATGTTTGATTTTATTACTTTATGTTTAGGGTGCTACTGCTAGTGACTTTGAATTGTAAATTTTATTACTTTGAATTGTAAAAATGTCGCTCCACCGGCCAGCTCTTATGGTAGGTCTCCTCTGAGATTATCTTATGAATCGTAATTCGTAAGAAAAATCCCCACTACTTCACATTGTACGTCCTAACCCACCAATACATGATAGATAGATTAGGATCAAGAGGATCCGTCTTGCATAAAATTATAAGAGTACTTAATAAGGCCACCTCTCACACCTTCTGCAGTTGTGCACCAAACTAAAGCAAAAACAGCTAAATGGACATTGCTTCTAAACTCAACATTCATAAGACAAAATCAGTCAAATTTTCCCAACTCCAAAATTTCTCAAGTTGGTATCCACAGTTGATGAACATTTCCATCCCCCAAATATTTGCTATACATGGACAAAAACATCAGTTTGGATCTATCTACATAATCAAACATGCGTTTGGATTCTCGTCGCTGAAAAGCTGAGGGGCGTACAAAAGATTAGGCGGATAATTTGGGTAGGGTACCAAGTCCTTTTTTGCACCATCTTTGTCTTTATCCCCTTCTTTCTTCTCTTCCTTCTTCTCTTCCTTCTTAAACACTTTGATGACTTGGGCATTTTTCCCTAGTCGTTTGTTAATGAACTCCACTAGCTTCTCTACTTCAAATGTCCCCTTCACTTTCACTTGATTGGCTTCCATATCTGCCTCTACAGTTTGCACTCCTATCATATTCATTCATTACCAATACTTAGTCCCATAACACAAAGATGTTATTAATCAATCGTAGCAGAACACAATACAAAGACCACATAATCTGGATAATCACAAGAGAAAAAATTACCCGTCATCTTGTGGATGCCGGCCTTGACATCCTTGGCACAACCACCACAATGCAAATAGACCTTAAGCGATACTTCAATCACCTTTGGCTGTTGCACATAATATAATTAACAACAAATTCATACAAGCAAAAGCAAGATCGATTGATCAAAGTACAGCCTAAAATGCTTTTGGTACAACATTTCATTTTATTGCATTGAATGGCCTAATTACCTCAGGTTTTTTCTCTTCCTTCTTTTCTTGTTTCTTTTGTTGAACTATAGGAGAGATGAGGTCTACATGTTTGCCCGATTTCTTTTGGAGTCTCTCCTTGACTTTTACCGGGTCAGCGCCTTTTCCCTTTACTAAGACTTTGTGATTTGTCATGTCGGGCTCGATTTCTTCAACACCTAATTAACATCAGAAATTTAAATAAGTCACAAATTACATTTAGATAAGCTTGATCAAGATGGAAACACGCAGCAATTGGGTGGTTACCATCAAAACCTCGAAGACATTTGATGACCGAATCCACACAGCCTTCACAATGGAGGTAGACTCCCAACACAATTATGCCCTTTGGATTGGATTTATTTTCTTCATTTGAGTTGTTTTGACCGTTCTGGTCACCTTGATTTTGATCCCCTCCGTTCTTTTTCTGTCTCAAAGAAGCAATTAAATATTGATCGCTATAGTCATTAACTAGTATAACTTGAAAAAATCAATCGTAATGAAAATCTATTAATTTGGGTCCATAAGTTTCAATCTCATGGTGTATACATTGATTGAAAATGTTCTGAAACCGACAAAAACTATGAGATTACATGACAACAACTCACAAGCATGATTGAGGTTTGAGAATCATTGACATGCAACGATGAAACGTAAGTGATTGTTTGGTTGCTAAGAAATCGGAAGAAAACGATCGAATGTGACTTGAGTACAAACAAGCGTAGAATTTTGAGAGTCATGATCAAGTAAGTTGTTATAAGAAAACATTAATTGAGGGATGCAAACTGTTTGGTTGCCGAGAAAATATAATAATAAAATTAAAGAGAAAGGAAACTTGTAAGAGAGGACATTAAAAATGTGTGGAAGTTGTAGAAATTTGATTAATGAGTAAAAATAAAAGATGAATTGGGTTTTGAGAATGATGAGAAAATTACGTAGATGGAGAGCAACTGAGAAAAAAGTATTAGAGATTTGTATGTTTTGTTGGGAAGCAAACAGAAACAGAAGGAAAATGTACCTTCCCCATTGTTTTAGCACGATGATGATTGTTAGTGGAAAGAGCAAACAACTGAAATTGCTGGAGACTCTACTCTGACTTGCTTTGGACCCTATTACCTATATATATATATATCCTTCCTTTCGATCTCTGTTTCCCTCCCATTTTCTCTCTCTCTCTCTCTCTAACAGTTGATCTGGGCCGCCAGATTCAGTTTGGGCCGTTAAAAATGGATTTACTTTTACTAGAGGAGAAAATAATAATAATAAATTGTGAAAAGTAAATGAGAGAGGAGGTGGAGCATGAACATCGTGAACCAAATTGGAAAATGCAAATTTGATTTGGTGTGTGTGAGAGAGGGTAACTAATGGAGTTGCCAAACAAAGACAGATTCTGACAACAAAGATAGTGGGATTGAATTAAAGAGAGTTTTTTTCTTGCTGTTTATGGTGTGGTTTTTTCCATAGCAAATCAGATTTCCAGAGAAAGTAATTGGAAAGTGCCATTTATGAATTATGAATTTTGGGATTCCAAATTTACCTCTATTTGAAAATAAAAACACAAGACCTGCAGGGTGCAGCGAGCTGAGCTCTTCCTTGTCCATTTTGGCGTATTACCAGCATTTAATCATCTGATTTTTTGTACAAATATTTCATACTACTGTTTCTGTTTCTGTTTCTACCTTAATGGTGAATGAATTTCCTTTTCTTTTTTCTTCTTTTACTGAAGAGATGAATTTCCTTCTTCTTTTTTGTACATAAAGTCAGCAAATTAAGATTAAAAACTTGTGGCAAAACTGTGGTCCCTTATAGTGCATGACATATATACGCTATCAATAACTTTATTTTTGTCTTTTTTCTAATCCTATATTTACTAATTTTACATTTGTTATTCATCATGTTCTTGTCCAAACTTCAAAGATTATAAGTAGACATTAAGAGCATTAATATACATGAATTTTTAATAAAAAAACCTAAAAATAGGCTCTTATTTTGAGACGGGCAAGTGTCTAATTTAACACTACTTTTTACCAAAATATTTATCCTTGTTCTACTTCCATCATGTGCATTAAGAACTAATTGACGCGAGGTGTGGATTATCATGTTCAACTCGATTAAATGTTCGTTTGTTGCTGTTTATTTAGAGTGATTTTTGGTTTTTAGCTTTTGAAAAGTCATATTTAAAGTGTTTGTTTTAGCTTATAAATCAAAAGTCAATAAGTAAGGTACAACATCATTTATGCATTGAAAACCCAAAGCCAAAATTCTAAGCTTTTTTGGTTTTTTATTTTAAAAACATGAAGACAACAAAGACGGAGGATGAGGGGCAAGAAGAAGGCTTACGATAAAGCTAGGAGATGAAACAAGAAGGTGGATGACATGGTCTTGTTTATTACTCCCTCCGTCCCTAAATAATTATAACAACTCATAAGCAATTTTTAAGTTTTATCATGAAAAAATTGATTATTTATATGGTTTAAGGTTTAATGCCCATGTAATGTGCCATAAGTTTTAATGCCCAAGTATAGTGATATTAAAATATAGGGTGAAAGTGGTAAAAGTGAATGTTCTAAAAGGTAAGTTTCAAAGTGGACAATTATTTTGGGACAAGAAGAAACGAAAGGAAATGAAACAAGAAGGGGAGTATCATTTTGTATCGCGGTGCAAAAATTAATTCATCGTGATACATAAAAGTTGGTGCAGCGCGATGTAATTTGGATTAGGTAATTAAAATTTATGTATCGTGGTGCAAAATTTGATTCATCGCGGTGTAAAAATCGATACACCGCGATGCATTTTCGAAGCGTATCTCAAGCTTATTAAGAGTATCGTAGTCTTTTTGCTTTTAAAAATATCATTTTCTAGTTTAAAAAAAACACGGCACTAAAGCTGATTTTGAAAAGTGGACCGTCCGCGATTTCTCCTAAAAATTAAAGACTCAAGCTCAAGTTTGATTTAGCAGGTGCTCGAGTAGTTTATTAGCACTATAGCTTATTTGTAGTTTAATAAATTTTAATGGTCAAATACTACTTGGTATTTTAATTTTTTGGGTTAATTTCAACATTGGTCCCCGTACTATGTGATTTTCTGGTATTAGTCCCTAATTTGAAAAATGCACACCACTTACTCTAAGTAGGCCTTTTTGCATGCCATTTTTCCTTTCGTTTGGACTCCGTTACATGATCTACCGTTAAGTGGGCATATACGCACTTAGCTGAGTTATTGCAAGGTCAAATATGTCATTTTCAAAATGAAAAAAAGTCAAAATTCCTTTTTTACTCATTGATCTTCAAACTATTTAATTTTTTATCTTTACCCTGTTTTAGGATAAATTTTTTGACGGAGGCAACTGTCAGAGAAGAAGAAAAAACCCGCTAGGAGGTCTCATATGTTTGTTGTAAATGTTTCACATAGCACCTTGTTTTGATTATATTACACAAACACTCTCATTTGAAAGTTATTTGACAAATCGATCCTTTTTTCCCATTTTACCCCTAAAAAATGATCATGTGCTCGGTACATGATCACTTAATGGAGTATTTTATAACTACATCTAACATAAGGACTAATAGCGTATAAAAATGGCTTACTTAGAGTCAATGGTGTACAAGCTTCAAATTAGGGACTACCAGTAAAAATCTCAATAATATAGGTACTAGTGGTGAAGTTAGCCCTAATTTTTTTAAGGTGGCGCTATATAGACCCTCAAAAACATCTAAGCATACCCCCCAAAAAAACACCCAAACGCCCTAAATTACCCTCCTCCATCCAAACACACCCCTTCATTGTCGTTCCTCCCTCTCTCCTTCCCACCGCGTCCTCCCTCCCTCATTCATTTCCTTCCACACATTGTATCTTTTCCTTTCTTCCCCCTTCCACTGCCTCTTCCCTTCTTCTTCTTTTCTTTTTCGTTGACTCCAAACAATCCTCTACCTTATTCCCTATATGCAATTTTTTTTCCTTTCTCCCTTCCTCCAGTAAATATAGCTTCTTTTTCCTCTTTTCAACAACACTAACCCAGTACCTAGCTCTGATCGCCCCTGCCTCCCTTCTTCCCTGTCTCATTTCCTTCTTCTTTTTTTAATTCAATTCAAGGGTTGTTCGGCCAAAGTCAACCGATCAACCTTATGTTGTTCAGCCTCAAAGTTGTTCGATCGACTATAGCCGAACAATACAAGGTTGTTCAATCAACCATGGCTGAATAACATAAGGTTATTCGATTGGCCATGGTCGAACAATCCTTGGATTAAATCGAAAAAAATAAAGGAGATAGGTGGATGAGACTAGGGAAGAAGGGAGAGAGATGGGTTGGACATATGAAGAAAAATGAGGTGACAAAGGCTCACTGGGCTGGCCAAAAATGGATGAGAAGGGTAGTAGTCGGAGGACACAACAGGAAGGAGGATGGAGAAGTCGGTGATAAAGGGGGTATACTTGGATGTGGAATGAAAGATGGTAATTTATCAAGTTTGGGTTATTGGGGGTATGCGTAGATGTTTTGGGGTGTATACAGCGCCACCTTTTTCTTTATTTGAGAAATAGGCGGACATATTATTATTATATATCTTTGCTTAAATTATTTCAATATTTTATGATGCTCACTAATAATGTGATTAGCTTTTTTGTGTACGTAATAATAAATGATTGTTAATGAAAATAATCTACCGCATCATTGAAGAACACTTGAACCTTTTCTGAAAAATAACATTAAAAAACTGATTATAAAAATACAAGGTACATGCAAAATCATTTAATTGGTGGATAACAATATTTTATATGAATACGGTGTATGGTAGGATTTTTGTGTTCATATAAAACTATTCGGATAATCGGATAACCCTCTTATCCAAGAATAAATAATATCTCACCCTATGTTATAATTTTATCTCAGATTTGAGAAACAAGACTATTTTTCTCTTTCTTAAAAAAAAGAGAGAGAGAGGTTATTTTTGTCGTTCCCACATTGTCCTGATCACTACTACTAATGAAACTTAATGTTTATCTAACTTGCACAACTTTTCACCAACGTCAAACTTGTTACTCTTCAATATTTACTTAACGTTTATCTAACTTGCACAACTTTTCCTAGAACCAATATTTACTTAACGTTTTTTTTTTACTAACAGACGTTGGGCGTATGTATCTATTTGACACAAATGGCAACATGTAAGTCCAGTTGACAATGAAATAAGGCTAAGGGGAGGGGGTGAATAGCCTTTTAAAAACTTTGAGGGTTGTTTTGAATACCTTTAAAAGTTGTAGCGGAAAAGATAAGTTTTCAGCAACTGATGTAAAAACAGGTAGCAGTTGCTGAACTTAAAACAGTTTGGTTTGGTTTTCTTTAGATCACTTAAGTATAGAGACTGAATTGAAGTATAATATACAAGATCAACTATGCAAATAATTCAGGAATGTAACTGTTAAACACTTAAGTAGATAGAGGCTGCTTAAGCGCATGAATAGTGAAAACAACAAGTAGCAGAACACGGTATTTGAAGTGGTTCACAGTGTTAAAACTACTACGTCCACTACTAAGTTGGTCAAACTTGGATTTTGAAGTGCACTAAATATATTGTAATTCTAAGTGATCACTAACGATTTGTGTATAACAAAAACCAACGACTATTATAATGCTCCAAAAAAGAAAAAAACAAGAAAAAGGGGAAAAGGAGAGAAAAAAAATCTCTCTCTGGAGCAAGTCCATCATTTGTCCATCTCCCCCTTACACAAACTAATTTAGGGCTTCTTGGGGAAAATCAACACTTTTAGATGTGGATCGAAAAGAGGCCTACCATACCCAAAGCACAAACTATACCCAAAGTTAAAACTAAAAAAGCCTACCATACTCAAAATCAAACGCCAATTATCCATCTAGAATCGACAGCCTGAAAAGCCAACCAACGATCAAATTATTGGTCACTTTAAAAAAAACAAGAACCAATTCCATGAAAAGACCTTCTAACTAGAGACCTCAAAACTAATCCATCCTCAAACATTTAAATAGTACACCCTGAACTAGTCGCGATCAACCGCTCTGCTTCAATCGGTTATAACATGATCTGAGTTAAAGATAAAACTCCTTGCTAAAACACACAAAAACATCAAAAGATAATTACAAAGTAGGGTCCATAAACCACCAATCTAGCGATATTCTCCAATAAGGTGAACTCTGAATTCCGGCTCTTTTTTGTTCATTAGAGTCATCCTCATATCATGTGCCTTTGATTTTCTCTTAAAAAAAGAGAAAATCCACCTAGGGGCTTTCCCTCTATCCACTTCTGGGGATTATTCTCCATTCATATCCATAAAAACGTATCGATTGAGTATGTTAGGGCCTTTTTTCTATCCCATCATGAATAATTTGTTAATTAAGTCACCCTGGGGCTTTTCCTACCGAACTCATGAGTCTTGTCCATGCAGTCTCCTATCCCATGTTCCCTGAGCCATGAATTATTGGTCATATCGGGAGATGCTCCGGTTGGAAAATCTTTGAAAATCTGAGTCTCGCTACAAGCAAGATAAGAAAGTTACTCTTGGACTTAATATAAAGAGAATACATTCTGGAAACATATACTCTATCAACCAAGAAAGTGTTGCCTCGGCCTTATTCGACAAGGACTTCCTAGAATTGGTTGACAAGATCACTCTTTATGCCTAAATCCTCATCTGAATCCAAGGTTATCACACATAACATGTTGTAGAATTGATACATTACTAGAGAATCCCTCATGATTCCTGCCAGTCGGGTAGATGTTTTCGAATACACTTTGCCCCTACCTTCCTTTTGATGCTAGATTGGTTGTCTACCAGTTTTTATCCAGGATACCAAAGGCTGAGAACCTCACTTATAAGGTTGGACTCTTTATTTCACTTTGGCATCGCGCCGTTTTTCCTAAGTCCCATCAAATCTTGCTGATTGACCGCCGTGTTATCTCGTTCTATGGGCCCAAATTTTGAAATCCCTCCTTACTTTCTTTGCCAAAAACCATGATATTTTGTTACCAAATCAAGAAGAAGAAACGTGAGACCCTCATTAAATTCCTTCACTGAAAAAACCCCATCAGATACTAGAAACCAAAATATATACATCATACCTCCTACGATTGTGGTCGAAGCTTCGAGTGAATGATAAAGCGACAACATCAGCCTTCTCACCCACCAGCCAAATTACGGTGTGTTTATAAAGGATGAATTAATTCTCGCTTAATTTGCAATGAATATTGCATTCTAAATCAATGTTTTTCTCAAAGGAATGTAATATATATTGCATCCGGTGTTGTAGTAGTCCAAAAGGTGATGCAATGAATATTGTATCAAATATTTGCTATAGTTGCCCTGTTAGTAGTGCAATAAATATTGCATCGGATCTCTCATCAAGTTTCATGAAGATGCAATGAATATTGCATCAGGTTTCATGTAAGTTTTGTGATAATGCAAAAGATATTACATCGAAATTGGTAACAAGTTTTTACGATAATGTAATGGATAATGCATTTAGTGTTGTGGCGATGCAATGAATATTTCATCTGGTCTTTGTGATGCAATGGATATTGCATCTGATTCTGTGATAATGCAATGGATATTGCATTTTAGTGTTGTGGCGATGCAATGGATATTGCATCTGGTTTTGTGATAATGTAATGGATATTGCATTTGGTGTTGTGGCAATGCGATGGATATCGCATTCGCATCTAGCGTTGTGATGCAATGGATATTGCATTTAGTGTTGTGGCGATGCAATGGATATTGTATCTGGTTGTTGCGATGCAATGAATATTACATCTGATTCTGTGATAATGCAATGGATATTGCATTTGTTGTTGTGGCAATGCGATGGATATCACATCTAGCGTTGTGATGCAATGAATACTAGATTATGTACCCGTGCCTATGGCACGACGGCCACTATGGGACGATGTCAGTATGGAAATGTGATGGTATTAAGAATATAAAAAAAACTAAAAAAGGCAATTTTTTGTTTTTGATAAAAATGTCATAATGGTCTGTTCATTTGGTAATTTTTAATTTTTATTTTAAAAAACTAAATTAAGATTTACTTTTTTTTTCTAAAACACACTTAAAATTTCTAAATTTAGACATTGCATATTAACTGAATAATGATAAAAATCACCTATAAATTTTATTTTGCATAAATATTATCACTTAAATTAGCAACAGTGGCTGTCATTAACGTTCTCCAAGGCAATATTTTTTTTTTGCGGACATACGATGGTGATGGAGATAGAAACCCAAAACCAACCCAAACCCACCAACTACAACAACTAAAACAATGAGAATAACGCCATTGTGAAAGTTTTTCGCCAGACATACGGCGGCAACAACAACCTGTTGAAGCATACTATAATGATAAGATGCAGGTGACTATTCCCCTTCAGGAAGCCCTCCCATATACACATTATGAACCTAAATTGTGGTCAAAATCGTGCACTAATAAAGATACAATATGTGTGCACTAATAACATGGAATGTACTAATCACAATTCACAAATATCCATGACCATGTAAAATCAGATATGAACCCCAAACCCATCAACTACGACAACTCAAACAATGAGAATAACGCAACTGGGAATGTTTTTTGCCGGACATACGGCAGCGATAGCAGGCGGTAGATCTTACACAGACAAACCAAAAAGCAAAAATCACAATTTATAAACAACAAAAAAGTAAAAAAAATCCCAGACAATAATTACGCAGGAATTCAGAAATTAAAACTCAAACCAAAAAAGCAATAAAATCCCAGACAATGAAATTGTGGAATTCAGAAATTAAAACTCAACTCAATCAATGAAATTTTACAACTCAATTTTACAAAGACAAACCAAACCCACCAACTACACGACTGGAGAGACAGATGGAGAGGTGGAAGAGACAACCGAGATTGGAAGAGACAACCGAGAAGACAATCGAAAGAGACATATGGAGAACTTACACAGTGAGAGAGAGATGGCGAGGCTGGACAACCGAGAAGACGACTGAGATCAAGATGGAGAACTTACACAGTGAGAGAGTGATAGCGAGGCTGGAGAGGCTGAAGAAATCTCGAGGAACTTACAAAGAGAGAGAGAGGGATGGTGAGGATGGCGACACGAAAGTCGGGTAACAAAAGAGAGAGATGGCGAGAGGAGAGGGATAGAGGCCGGGACAGAAGAGAGAGGGAGGAGGACGGAGAGAGATGGCGAGGCTGGGGAGGCTGAAGAACAGAGGAAAGAGGGAGGAGGACGGACGGATGAACTGGGATGGCTCTATTATAAAATGGTGCAGAGGGAGTAGGAATAGGAGATGGAGTAGGAGTAGAATAGGAATAGATGGCGAGGAAGAGAGAGAAACCACATCCAACCGGTTAAAAAAACGTGTAAAAAACGGTTTTGGATAAAATTGAATCCTGACCGGTGATTGTGTTTCGTAAAACCAAATCCTGGCCGGTAAATAGCTTTTTAACCACCCTAAATCTGTTTTATATAATAGATTGCATCTGTTTTTGCGATAATGCAATGGATATTGCATTTAGTGTTGTGGCGATGCAATTGATATTGCATCTGGTCTTTACGATGCAATGGATTTTGCATCTGATTCTGTGATAATGCAATGGATATTGCATTTGGGTTTGTGGCGATACAATGAATATTGTATCTGGGTTTGTGGTAATGCAATGAATATTGCATTTGGTCTTTGCGATGCAATGAATATTGCATGTTGCTGTGCGTTATTTTCACTAGGGTGTAATGAATATTACAACTCTCTTTCCGCATTGCAGCTTGCTTGTCGGTATGAGGCCAAACTATGTTTGGTCTGATTCCTGAGAAAGGGATACGTAGGCAGCCTACCTAGTAGGTGCGACCATCAGAGCATACCATTGCATATCTGCTTAAAAACTTCGATAACCGACTATAATCAACTAAATATGTTAAGGGTATGTGAGATTTGAACTGCATCCTAAAATGTTGCATCATAAACTATCGCATATTGCATTCCTCCCCATTATAATTTCCACGAAATTTGGGAGTCTATTTCTTAACAACGATGTTCGTTTACTTGGTAAGTTTCGATTTACCCGTAAACTCCATCGTTGAGGGGCTCTGTAGACACCCCAGTTTCATACCCCTAGTATGTAACATGACATGAAATATCAAGACCTGTTAAAAAGCTAATGAATGTCAAGTTACAGGGTCGAAAATGCAAAAGGAAAGCAGGATGTATAAACAGTGAAATGCATGGGGCCTAAGTGCCATAAAAGCAGACAAAAAAGGCCTTGGGCGCTGCCCATAGGCATCCCAGGCGCCGTGCCCAAGCCTACTATGGGCGGCGCCCAATAGTGATTAATACACTATATCAATTTGCTTTTGGTACAATCTTCTCAGTGTGTGGTACAAGCCGATGAAACACAAAAAGTAAAACTTAACAGCGAAGGAAACCTCACTCTCAGCCTATAAATTGAGGTGTCCGGCTTCAAAATTCACACAGTGCACACAGAGTTCACACGCAGTAAACACAATACGCAGTGAATTTTATCCATGCAGTCTGAGTGAAAGCTGAATGAATTTTTCCTCTAGCCCCAAAACTCCGCCAAATCTCACCCAAACACTAAAACCTACCGGCCAAAGTAAAACCTAGTTACCCTGCTAGGATTCCGCCCTATTCCACCGGTCCAAAAATCCCAAAAAGAGCAGTTGCTCTGCCCGATTTCCAACGTCAGCAAGCAAACAACAGCAAGCAGTTGTGACGCCCAGATCCCGAGGTGAAAAACACTAATCGGAGCAGTCACTTTGTCTGAATCCCCGTAACAACAAAGCAGCAGCAAAACGACTCCCTCTCCCTGAAGGACGACAGAGCGAGCGCATCCTATAACCTACTAGAAGGAGCTTGGTACGGGATAGAACCCCCACGCTTCAAGAGGTAGGCTATTTAAAGTTTTATTTAAAAAAAGTGCTATTTTGATCAGCCCGATGTAAAAAAAAAATAAGCAGTTGTGCTGCCCGAAATTCTATAAAAATAGCACTAAAAAGAGCTATTATTATGGCCAAAATTTTATAAATGTATTTGCAACTCCAGGAAGGAGGCTGTTGTAAGTTTGTAATAATTTATATGCATATATATATATTTAATACTTTATTTCAGCTGTTAAATAAATATAAAAAAGAGCATATTTTACCCAAAAATCTATTTTGAGACCAAAAGGGCGAGTTGGGTGCCTAACCCCTTCCCACCTCGTAACATAGCCTCCGAACCCTTTGCAAATATGGTTACTTTTTGGTTTTTTTTGTTTTCCTTAAAATAAAGATGTCAACTTTGTTTATCACATTTTGAGTCCACAATTGAGGTCAAGCGTATTCTCACGTGCTTTAAAAGATTTTAAAACCACTCGCTTTCCATTAGCGGGGGATCGATCGAAAATCGGGGCACTCACAGTTTGTGTCAAAAAAAATTTGAGTTGTTTTGATTTCTTCTATTTGTTCTAAGCTTGGGTCATCAATCCTTGTTTTAGTTGTCTTGTTCTTTTAATTTTAAATTCCTAATTGTTCTAAGATTTGTTACAAAAAAAATATGCGGTCAAAATTTGGCTTCATCATGCATGACGGGAATCGAGTTAAGGCTAACCCTATTAATCATACACAACAACTCATAGAGAAAATATTGGCTACTCTTAATGACATAAACGAAAAGCATGGGTAGGATTGGAGAAAGTTATGGCCTCATCATTCCTATGTCTTCACAAGCTTCTCAAGATATCACAAAGTTTTTAAAACAAATTAAAAAGGAGCGAATGGAAAAAGAGAAGCTTGAACATGAAAGAATTTAAAGGGAAAGGATTGAGAAAGAAAGAAAAGAAGAGGAAGATGAAAGAACAAACATAGAGAGAGAGAGAGAGAGAGATAAACTTGCAAAAGAAAAGCTTGCGCAAGAAAGGCTTGGGAGAGAAAATTGAGAAAGGGTGGAGAAGGTAGAAACTGAAAAAAGAATTAATAGCAGTTCGAAAAGAATTGATGTTACTCCATACATATAAAGATCCTTTTGACTTCAAAGTTCCAAATCAATTTGTATCTTGGTTCGTCAAACGACTTATCAATGATTATTTCTTTTTAACACAATGTGTTGATTGGATGGACCTCACTTCACGGGCGGATCGTGGGGTTTCATATGCGGATTTGAGGACAAATCATTTTCAAAAGGAGCGGTATGATACGATCTTGACAAGCCTTAAAATTATTTTTAAGAGTTCAAGGGTTTATTTAATATGTTTGAAAGCTTGGAAGCAAGATTGAAAGTTGTTTAGAAACTTGGAGGGATTAAAGTGCAGTTTCAGCAAAGATTATAACAGTTTTGGACGCACCTTCAGTGAAGCAGGTGCTCGCATCAATCGCGGAATGCGACCGCGTTCACTTAATAAAACTAACATTTTTTTGGTTTTATTTTGGGTTTTTAGTGTTTTGAAAATTTTAGGGTTTTAGTTTCCTCTTTATTGTGTTTCTTTTTCCTAAAGTTTATGTTTAAAAGTTTCTTTTTAACTAGTTTTTTTTATACAAGAATTATGATTTATTTTGTAAACCTTATATAAAGGCATCCTTAAACATTGTTTTAGGAGTTGATTGATGAATAACAATTGAGTTGATTTTCTGAATAGAAAATTTGTATTTTATTGAGTCTCCTGGATTGGAAGCTTCGGATTGTAAATATCGTGGATTCGTTGTTTATGATTGAATTTGACTTATGAATTGGAGAGTCATCTCAATTGTGACGTCATTTACAATTTCAAGGTTCGCGCCATCTCGAGAGTATTGGGTCGAATAGTTATTTATCATAAAACATTTTTAGGAGAACTTGAGTTCACATCAGAGAATTAGATGAGGAGCATATCTTTGTTTTTATAATTAATTATGGCAGATCACTTGCGTCTTCCTTTAATGGCAAGGGTTTCTATTTTCATATTGCTTTGTTAACTTAATAAAATAATGCTGGAGGTTGATATTGCAAATGTGTGATATATATCTTTTATTGCTAATAATAGTAAATCTTTTATATAATCTAAAATAATTAAAAATCAACATCATTTATTAACCAATGTGAGATATACATCTTCTATTGGTAATAATGGTAGAAGTCTTTTATCAAAAAACTTTGAAAACCAACATCACTTTATAACAAATGTATGATACATCTTTTCAATTAGCAATTAATAATAGTATTTTTAATACAAACATCAATTTCTAACCAATGTGTGATGCATCTCTTCTATTGGTAATAGTAGTAGAATATTTTTTTAACCATATGAGATACATCTCTTGTAAAAGTGAAAATTTGTAGTTTAAATACTTTAAAATCTAACATTTTCTTTTTAAACAATGTGTTATACATCTCTTTTATTGGTAATAATATAAAATAATTTATACTCAATATCATTTTCTAGCCAATGTGAGATATGCATTTTCTATTGGTAATAATGGTAAAAATCTTATATATATATATATATATATATATATATATATATATATATATATATATATATATATATATATTTAAAGTTGGTGAGGAGCACTATGGTTGTGCCACCTCACCACCTTTGAATAAATCTTCATTCTAAAGCATCCATGTGGAAGCTTTAAAATCTTTTGGTTTTTTAGTGACTTTGAAAATCAACATCATTTTCCAACCAATGTATGATGCATTTCTTCTATTGGTACTTAATAATATAATTTTTTTAAACCAACATCAATTTCTAACCAATGTGGGATACATCTCTTCTATTGTTGAAAAATTAGTGTTTTTAGTGAAAGAAATTGTGCAACTTGATGCACAAATTTCTTTACGTGTCATTTGTTTGTTCACGAAGGTAATTGTGCAAATATGTTCTACTCGGTGAGAGCATCAAAATGATATATTTATTTGTCAAAATCGAGTTT
This sequence comes from Codonopsis lanceolata, assembly GCA_013146195.2. Classification (NCBI taxonomy): domain Eukaryota; kingdom Viridiplantae; phylum Streptophyta; class Magnoliopsida; order Asterales; family Campanulaceae; genus Codonopsis; species Codonopsis lanceolata. The sequence continues at coordinate 55,651,813 of CM028377.1, read as the reverse complement.
TGGATAATAAGATATCAAGACTTAAAATTTAATACTTGTTAACAAAATTAGTGTTTTTAGTGAGAGAAATTGTGCAACTTGAGGTACGAATTTCTTTACGTGTCATTTGTTTGTTGGCGAAAGTAATTACGTAAATGTGTTCTACTCGGTGAGAGCTTCAAAATGATATATTTATTTATCCAAATCGAGTTTTGGATGAATAAGATAACAAAAGTTAAAGTATAATAATACTTATTAAAAAATTAATGTTTTTAGTGAAAGAAATTGTGCAACTTGAGGCACAAATTTCTTTACGTGTCATTTGTTTGTTGACAAAAGTAATTGTGCAAATTTGTTCTACTCGGCAAAAACATCGAAATGATATATTTATTTGTCCAAATCAAGTTTTGGATGAATAAGATATCAAAGCTTAAAGTATGATGTTAAAAGTGAGTCATTAGAAGTAATATCTAACCTTGAAGAGTTTTATCCCACATTGGTTAGAAGTAATGTTAGTTGTAAAAGTTTTTAAATATAAGTCTTCTACTATTGACAATAGAAGAAGTTATATATACTAATACTAATACCCCTTATCATATTGATTATTATTATGTATTATTATTAGCTAATGGCTAGAAAACCAAAAGTATATATATCTTCTATTGCTAATAATAGTAAGTCTTTTATATAATCTAAAATAATTAAAAATCAATATCATTTTTAACCAATAATTGTAGAAGTCTTTTATCAAAAAACTTTGAAAACCAACATCACTTTATAACAAATGTATGATATATCTTTTCAATTAGTAATTAATAATATTATTTTTAATACAGACATCAATTTCTAACCAATGTTTAAGACATATCTTCTATTGATAATAATAGTAGAATATTTTGTAACCATGTGAGATATATATATATATATATATATATATATATATCTTGTAAAAGTGAAAGTCTTTAGTCTAAAGACTTTAAAATCTAACATTTTCTTTTTAAATAATGTGTTATACATCTCTTTTATTGTTAATAATATAAAATAATTTAAACTAAACACTATTTTCTAGTCAATGTGAGATATATATCTTCTATTGGTAATAATAGTAAAAAATATTTTATCATATATATATATATATATATATATATATATATATATATATATATATATAAAGTTGGTGAGGAACAATATGGTTGTGTCACCTCACCACCTTTGAATAAATCTTCATTCTAAAGCATCCATGTGGAAGCTTTAAAAACTTTTGGTTTTCTAGTGACTTTGAAAATCAACATCACTTTCCAACCAATGTATGATACATTTCTTCTATTGGTACTTAATAATAGAAGTTTTGAAACCAACATCAATTTCTAACCAATGTGGGATACATCTCTTCAATTGTTGAAAAATTAGTGTTTTTAGTGAAAGAAATTGTGCAACTTGAGGCACGAATTTCTTTACGTGTCATTTGTTTGTTGACAAAGGTAATTGCGCAAATGCGTTCTACCCAGTGAGATGATCAAAATGATATATTTATTTGTCCAAATCAAGTTTTGAATAATAAGATATCAAGACTTAAAGTATAATATTTGTTCAAAAAATTAGTGTTTTTAGTGAGAGAAATTGTGTAAATTGAGGCACGAATTTATTTATGTGTCATTTGTTTGTTGTCAAATGTAATTGCGCAAATGTGTTCTACTCAGTGAGAGCATGGATATGATATATTTATTTGTCAAAATCGAGTTTTTGATAAATAAAATATCAAGAGTTAAAGTATAATACTTATTAAAAAATTAGTGTTTTTATTGAAAGAAATTGTGCAACTTGAGACACAAATTTCTTTACGTGTCATTTGTTTGTTGACAAAAGTAATTGTGCGAATGTGTTCTACTCGGCAAGAACATCGAAATGATATATTTATTTGTCAAAATCAAGTTTTGGATGAATAAGATATCAAAGGTTAAAGTATGGTGTTAAAAGTGAGTCATTAGAAGTAATATCTCACCTTGAAGAGTTTTATCACACATTGGTTAGAAGTAATGTTAGTTGTAAAAGTTTTTAAATATAAGTCTTCTACTATTGACAACAGAATCAATATTGAATATTAATAGGTAATGGTTGGAAGATAAAAAGTCTTACATGGATGCCTAAGAATCAATATTTATCTAAAATGGATGAGGTGACACAATCATAATGCTCCTCACCAACTTTATATATATATATATATATATATATATATATATATATATATATATAGATTTCATGATGTTTAGTTTACTTTCAGACAAATATATATTTGTTTGTTTTTGGTACTGTGAACTAGCTTAACATAACTATTTAATTTGTTAAGTTTGAGACAAGTATTTGTGTCTTTAATGTTTTTATGTGATACATTGTTGTTATAGTGACTTCAAAGAAATTGGAAAAAAAAATATTTTTATCGATGAAAGATATTGATATTGCAAGAAAGAATGTAATTAATAATTATGTAATCTCAACTTTTTTCACTCTTAAATTAAATTTTAAAATGGTAGTACTATGGGAAAAACATAGAGAATAAGATAAGTTCAAATCATATTGGCTATCAAATACCGGACACTGAGATAATGTAATACCAAAATTAATATTGGCTACCATATACTGGACAGTGAGATAATCTTATCCTTGATTTGCCAAACATTGGATAATTGATCTATAACCGATATAAAATAATAATGGATAAAAGAATTGACTTTTTAGTAATAATTAGTGTTATCTCACTTTCCTACTGGATGACTTATTAGAGATACATTTAGTGACATTATCTTATTTTATTTTTATTTATAATTTATAATAAATAAAAAGTAAATAAATCACAAAACTAATTTCATCAAAATTGTGAAACCAGTGAGGATAAAATGCACAGGACGCATTTACCTTTCAGTTAACGGTTAAAACTTAAAGGAATAATTGTGGGCCGGTCCCCTTTTTTAAAATTAGGGATAAGTGTACCATTAGTCCCTGAACTTTGGCCGAAGCCATCATTAGTCCCCAAACTTCAAAAAGTTTCACCACTGACCTAAGTAGGTCTTTTTTGCTCATAGAAGGTCCCTAGCCCTAACGGTTAGTTTATTTCGTTAAGTGAACATGTGCCACTCACATGTACAAACTAAGGGGTTATGTATAACTTAATCAAAGTAAGGGGTAAAGTGAATATAAGGAGGCATCGTTGGACCGAGTTTGAGCGGCCTAACATGGAGGAAATGGCGGAGCTAAACGGGGTTGGATGAAGGTGCGGTGATGAGGCGAGAGATGGAGGTGGGTGTACTGGGCTTGCCCGCACGTATCCGAGCGTGAGGGAGGCTGAAGTTTAGAGGCGGTATGGTGGGTCTTGAAGCAGAGAAAGGGAGATCCGGGAGATGGATGGAGGCCGGAGATTGAAATTCGGCGGCTGAAGATGGAGATGCGGGCAAGCAGGCTGTTGGGCTGGAAGCGGGTTGGATGAAGGTCTCGGTGATAGAGGCGATATGGAGGTGGGTGTACTGGGCCTTGCCTTGCAGATGAGCGTGAGAGAGCTGAAGTTTGGGGCGGTATGGTGGGTCCAGGAAAGGAGACTGGAGATGGATGAGGCCGAGATTGAAATTCGCGGGATGAAGATGGAGATGCGGCGGGCCAAGGCGGTTGTTGGGTGTGGAGACCTTCCGATTTGGGAAAAGGCGAGCTTTGCGGCTGTTGAGGGAAGATGTCGGTTGCTATATGGGGTCGGCGTGAGAAAAGGTCGGTGACAGAGCAGAATTTTTCTAATTAATTAAAAATTTTAATTAATCTATAATTTTACAATGAATATAATTATTTTAAACAATCAGATTGTCAATTGTCAAAGAGTAATCCCTAATTCCTTAAATGGATCACATTACCCCTATATTTTGATGATGTTATACATTGCCCCTTATTTGGTGCATGTGAGTGGCACATGCTCACTTAACGGAAATAAACTAACGGCGTTAGGGCTAGTGGACCTTCTATGAGCAAAAAGACCTACTTAGGTCGGGTGAAACTTTTGAAGTTTGGGGACTAATGATGGCTTCGGCCAAAGTTCAGGGACTAATGGTACACTTATCCCTTAAAATTATAACCGCTCCACTATTCTTTTTTTTTTAAACCGCAAAAGTACACTCTTCTTTTTTTTCTTCCTCAAATGTCATCGTTCCCGCTTCTCACCTCTCTGTGTTTGATTCAGACCAATCTAACTCTACTATAGATACTTCCTAAAATGTGCATATGTGAACGTGTCTTTTTCTCTCAAAAGAAACATCAATGTAAAAACAAAGCTTTGAATGAGAGCTCGGGGGGGCGGGGGGGGGGGGGAGAACACGTGATGACTGAGAGTCACAAACAAATATTCATTGAAAATTACAATTGATCTAAATAGGCTATTTCATTCCCGTAATACATGACAACAATTAATCAAAAGCATGAGCTTGAAATTCACTGAGAAGTAGGTGAGTGCATGTGATCATCCATTCCAATGCTTACATCGCACATTATGGTCTGAACTTACGATGCCTAAATTACATGCATCGTCGAAACTTACGATGCCTAAATTGCGGGGCGTTAAACTTACGATACCTAAATTGCGAGGCGTCGGAACTTACGAAGCCTAAATTGAGCATCACATAAAGAAGTGAAAACCTTTCCGGGTGTTTGGCTTGGACATGGAATCGCCAAGTAAAGAAGAAAAAATACATTGATGTACCTAATTGATCCTCGATCCAGAATAAAGGCTTAAAGAGAAACCTTGTTTGCGCTCAAATTCATGTATATATTGTAATGATTGCTTCAATCAGTGCTATCTCTGGATGCAAGACTATTATTGAATGAGTTGGACTAAATGTGTAATACCCCAAGCCCGAAAGCCCATTCCGTTTCGTGTAGCCCACATACTGGCCCACTAAGCACGCAACACCTTGGGTCATCAAGCCCACCACAAGCTGGCCCAAAAGTCCATGGATGATGTTGGTGCCCAGAGGTAGTGTGTGGCCACCTTATAAATCGAACACAATTCCTACACCTACCCGATATGGGATGGAGTATTACAATCTCTCCCACTTAAATCCTTAACGTCCTCATCAAGGCCGAATCGTACCCCGGGTGATGCAGGATTCAAAAGGTGGCTCGTACGGGAATCAAGAGGTGGCTCCCACCTTCTACAGTATAACACTTTGGCCCGTACAACACTTTGTTCCCACATTTTCGGTGGGGACCCATTCTAATACCATTTGTAACTCCTCAAGCCCGAAAGCCCGGTCCGCTACATGTAGCCCACACACTGGCCCAATGAGCACGCAACACCTTAGGTCATCAGGCCCACCACAAGCTGACCCAAAAGTCCATAGATGATGTTGGTGCCTAGTAGTTGAGTGTGGCCAACTTATAAATTACAAATAATTCCCACACCTACCCGATGTGGGATGGGGGTATTGCAATCTCCCCCACTTAAATCCTTGACGTCCTGTCAAGGCTGAACCGTACCTCGGGCGATGCAGATTCAAGAGGTGGCTCCCACCTCCCGCAGTGTAGCACTTTGGCCTGCACCACTTTGTTCCCACATTTTAGGCCAGGACCCGCTCTGATACCATTTGTAACGCCTCGAGCCCGGAAGCCTGGTCTGCTATGTGTATCCCACATAGTGGCCCACTAAGCACGTAGTACTTTGGGTCGTCAGGCCCACCACAAGTCGACCCAAAAGTCCATCGAATCTGCGGAAGCAATAATGAAATGAAGCTCCAAGCTATTAAGCTTGAAACTAAAACCAAATGAGATCAAGGGAGACAATTGTCTCACAAGGGGAAAAGACACAACTTGTGTATCGCAACATTGCAGACGCAGAACAAACCATCGGCACTCCAGGCCGGCATTTCATCAAAGAACCAACCTGATAAACAACAATAACCCAATGACTAAGTTATACCGGGGTAACAACAACAACGACATAAATAAAGAAAACCCCGAAGCTACTGCTTGCTCGGGAGACACTAAATAAATACTATACTATGGTATGCAAGTGCTCGACTACAAAGGTTGGCTACAGAAGCAATACAACAAGACTAAGAATAACTCCCGACTGTAAAGTTTATACAAGGCAAAACCCTTCATTTGGCCACCCAACTTTTCAAAAACTTCCAATGCGGCCACCGAAAGTTTAAAACTTGCAATAAGGCCATTATACATTAGTTGGGATGCAAGCGAGCCCATTTTTTGGACGGCCGTTAAATTTGACCGTTAAATTATGTCATTTCCTATTTTACCCTTATAAATACAATTTTTTTTGTCTGATATTAGAAATTTAAAGGGTCTAACTGAAAAAAAAAAATTACATTTGTTATTTGTATAAAGAGAAGGGGTCAAATTATAATTAAAAAGAACATTAAACATCACTTCATTTTTTATAGGCTACAGCCGCCGCCCTCTCCCCACCATCTTAATCCCCTGCTTGGGGTTGTTCATAGACTACCAAAGATTCTTGAGTCTTCGGGATAATATTCCCAAATTCCCCTAGATCTTCGATCTTCACAATTTTCTTGGATTCAACTAACCCTTGGCTCCCACCGCGATCGATTTCTATGATAGCTTCTTCATCATCGATTTCTATGATAGCTTCTTCTTCATCAGTTGCAAACCTACGCATTCAATTGAGTCAACATGTCAACCAAGCTCCGAACCATGATCAACAATGTCGGCAACGAGAACTCGCCGTTAATATTCGCCTCATGTCCTGCAGTTTAAGCGGGGTTCTCAATTTGGCCGCGACGGTGTACAATTGCTCGGATTTCTCGGTACTTACGGGATCGTCATATCCTTGGTTCGTCTTCCAGACCCTCACCAGTTGGACGGAACTCGCCGCCATCTGGTTCGTCTTCCATCCTCATTTTAGGTTTATTTAAGTTCAATGGATCTTTCGGGTTTCCCCATTGTTCATCACTCGCGAAACTTCTGGCGTCACCATTGAGATCTACGCCATCGGCTACATCAAGGATGGAACTCCGACACTTGAAACGGAACTCCCACGTTCTCAGCCGTTAATATTCGCCGCTGTCCTGCAGTTTAAGAGGCATTCTCAATTTGGCCGCGACGGTGTACAATTGCTCGGATTTCTCGGTACTTACGGGATCGTCATATCCTTGGTTCGTCTTTTAGACCCTCACCAGTTGGACAGAACTCGCCGCCATCTGGTTCGTCTTCCATCCTCATTTTAGGTTTATTTAAGTTCAATGGATCTTTGTATGGATCTGTTGGTTGAGGATTGTGGTTAATTAATTGGGTTAGGATTACGGTTATAGATTCATCAAACATGGTGATCGATGATTATTGAAGCTCTCTCTCTGTTCTTGTGCAAATCAGATTGGAAATGTTGATTTGGCTGCAAGATGCAAAAATATAGAGATTAATTATTAGTATTTCAGTTACAGCTGTTAAAGATTATGAATGCTTATGATTGAATATTGATGGATATGGGTTTTGAAAGAGAGATTCAGATCTAGATTTTGATCTTCAAGGATGTTGATGTTGATGATGACGAGCTCGATCGTCTGCATCTAGAACTGCTGTTTGGTTTTATTTTTTATTGCACTTTGACCCCTTCAACAACCAACTCTATTTAGAAGGGTAAAATAGATATTTGACATAATTTAACATCCAAATTTAACGTCCATCCAAAAAATGGGCTCGTTTGCAGCCTAACTAATGTACAGTGGCCTCATTGCAAGTTTTAAATTTTCGGTGGCCGCCTTGCAAGTTTTTGAAAAGTTAGGTGGCCAAATGGATGGTTTTGCCTTTATACAACTTTACTCAACATTGTCATCAACAGAAAAGAAGGACAAATAAAACAATAACAATACAAGGCTAGGTGAGACTCCGCGAGCTACAACTCGGAAGAAAGGGCAACTGCGACAAACACGAATCACACGATTTCAACTCAGCTATCAATTCGCTGCATTACTACCGTCAGAATCTACTCGACCTCAACACGGCTAACGGATAACTGCACATTAGAAATAAAGCACATAGTGAGCTATAAAGACCCGTTACGCTACTACAAACAACAATATAACATAATATGAAACATTGTTATAAATAAATATGCCATCGCGTTACTACGACGAACACCGATGAAAACGTGTCATATACTTTAGATACTCCACAAGTTAATCTTTCTTTCTCACTTACTAAATCGTCCAAATGAATCAAGGTGGAATTCCCTGCTCTTAACCAAACCAAATCAATTAGAATGAACCCTCATAAGAATCATCTTAGACAAGTATGCATATCGATATATATGCACATTAAGTACCTCATATAAAAATCATGTATAAGTATGTATATCTATATATATAAACATCAAGTCCCTCAATAATACATAATCAATACAAACATAAGGGTTCCAGAAGATACCGAAGTGGTGCCGTTGTGTTGCTTCTACAATCACAAATGTTAACCTTGAAACACGACTACAATGCTCATGATTGATACATCGATACACTAAGGACACCCCTCAGCCAAATTTGTATAATCCATGCGCCCTTTTGGTTACGTCAATGGTACAACTTCCCCACTGAGGCCAACAGTGGAGGGTGTGTGAATTGTATAAGGTACGACAATACATAGAAATCACGGATCCCATAATTCGTAAAGACAATGCATCGTCCCACCATCAACGTATGAACTCAAATAATGCCAGCTGGACTTATATGCAATGCACAAGTAGATGTTTACTTTCCATCAAACCAAATAAGGAACGAACAACTCATCCAATGTCAAGTAGGTATGTTACTCTATTACATATTCACGATTACCTATATAATTGCTACAATCATATAAATCACATATAAAGCCCATAATGAGCCTCTAAGTAACAAGTGCCAAGTAAATACACTGTATTCCGTTCAAGTTCCAAAAGCTAGTAGTCTAGTTAAATGGATTCTAAGAGCTGTAGGATCTCACTACGGTCCTCATAAGGTTCAATCGTTCCTTAACTTGAATTCGTTGAGTCTTTACTACAATTCATCCCACATATGGTATAAATGTTATATGCATTTCTAGCCCTTTTACTATGTTCTCGTTTGAGGTATAGCTAGGTTCCTGTTTCATTTAGAAACCCTAGTTCATCAAGTTCATAGTTCCGCCTATTAGTGAAACTCTAGGTTGAACAACCACTTATACATCATTGAAACCTCATGGCATTCAAGCGTAAATCATGTTTTAAATCAAAGATACACAATATGTTTTATAAGTCATATTATCAATCAACATATAAGATTTAATCCTCAACAAAGGTAGAAGTTATGCATTTAGTCATAATCTCAATAAGGCATAGAATTTCATGTTCTAGCCTAAAACCAAGATAAATTATTTACTTAACCATCAACCCGTCATATAGCTTCCAAGACTACATTATTAGTCTATGATTACTAAACCATTTAGATTACAAATAATAAACACTTTCTAGAATGATAATTCAATCTATAGTCTCAAACTCATTAAAGTTCATGCTAATTCATAAACTCATCTCATCAAATTCACATGAATAGAATCGCACTTAAGATACAACCCTCTATACAACAAGAGCATATAGATGGTCTCTACGTCAAAATCAAGGATACGTTCTACTATATCCTAGAATGGTAATCCATACTCTCAAGACAAATCAATCCTTCTCTACTTAATGTTCATGCACCGAAAGATACTCATTGTAAACGTTGGAATCATTCAAGTGTGTACAACATATTCGAGTACCAAGACTCATCAAACCCAATCTCTTGGAATTACAACTTAGTTATAATTATTCCTAGCCATCGAGGCTACCATAGCAGTCCACTACACTTCAAATGTCTAGGTGTATGCTTCTAGGGTCATACAAATCACAATTCCACAATCACATAATACAAATTTCCAAAACCCTCCTAATAGGCATGATAACACTCTTTGGCGGGACTATGTACTATCGTGCACATAAAACGACTCTAACGAGTCTGAGGTCACAACCGCATTCACCCTAAACCATTGGATTCTAATTCCAAGGCAAGTCCTTACTAACGCTATTCTGGGACTCCAATTGAAGTCCAATTCATAACATAATGAAGGAAACACTTACAAACTTCCAAAACGTCATATGGTCAAGGTTTCATAATTTAGACCCAACGAATACCAAAGGTAGTAGGATTTCATACTAAGGTCGAATAAATCATATTAAGCCACTAGGTGACTCTAACGAGTCAAAACACACTATAGGCAACTTAGGTCAAAATCCTGATTTTGGGAATTATTCAAAGTTCGGGTTAGTAAACCTATTAGACAATTAATTAGAGCCTAAATAACCAATACAATCCCACATAACCCAATCTCTATTGAACCCTCATGTTCACATAACAATAGAATCCAATTTCCCAACCTATAGAATTGATAACAACATATAATTCATAGATTCCATGTCTATAACATACTAGCATACTATATAGCTAGTTTAATTGAAGAAAAGTGGGGTAGTGGTATACCTATTCGGATTAAAAGTAAAGGAAATCAAAATAGAACCAGTGTAGGTTGAGCTCCTTGATGAGGGGAACGCGTTGACGAAGTCGGAACAATGATTGGGTGGTCGAATCTCCGGCGATCGGCCAACACCTACCAATCTCACCTAAACCCTCTCCTAGTCTCTCTCTCCCTCTTTGAACCGGTGGATTTCACAAATGAGGAGAGGGGAGGAAGTGTTTGGCCTTAAATAGAGGTTAAAGGACTAAAGTGCCCTTAAATGGTTGAAGGAGGAAAGGTATAATAAGGGTAAAATAGTTAATTCATGTCAAAATACAAACCATCACATTGATGTTGACGGCACAAGGCAGCCTAGTGCATGGACTAGGCGAGCGCCTAGTCCCCTTTTCATTCAAGCTTTGTTCTGCAAAATAGGCGGTCACCTGGTCACTCAGCTAAGCGATCGCCTGGTCCAAAATGAAGAGAAAAAGACTTGAAATCAAGTCCAAAAGGTACCCAGCTCAACCTCAATCATTCTAGGATGTTACCCAACTCAAAACACATCTGAAACACGCCCAAACGGTGCCCGGGATCAACACGAACGAAAGTCGAGATCATGGAATAACTTTTCAACGATTGAACCGATGATCAAACAAGTACTAACACATGATTATAATCATGTTAATGGTCTCGGGTAGGAGTTAGAACACTTTTACGAAGTTTAACAATGATTAAGAGTATCTAAACTCCAAAAGGCAAGTTGTTAACGCAACTCGAACTCAAACGAACAAACAAAGATGAAAGTTATGCAACGATCATCTTAAGCACATAATCATCTCAAGAACACTTCTAACATGTACTAGATCATGTCTAGACAAGTGACTAGCAATCAAGCGAAGACCTAGGGTATAACCGAGGTCACGAAGAACTACGCTAGTGAACTCTCAACTGAATCGCGTTTCGATTTGAAACTATAACAAATGAGTATGAATCACATACTACTAGGGTGAAGGTTTCTAGATAGCCAACCACACAACTCAAAGCTCTCACCTCAAGCTAAACAAACAATGCTACGGCCATTCGGCATGCAAAACAAGGAAGTCAAACACAAAAAGGTTCGAGGGTCTTACAGGGCTTTCGAACTCGGGCGTTACAAAATGTGAGCCATCTCCAGTCTCCATTCATTGGCGATAACTCCAATGTTTAACCGAACTAGAAAAAAAAATGTTTCAACAAGGAGATGCTTCTTCGTAGGATATGGGTGGTTTCCCCCTTAATAAACGAAAAATGAAAGTTTCAAATGTAGGTGTATTGGTGATTGAGAGGATAAGTATTAATTAGTAGTCCAATACCAGTACCGTTGATGTAGATGGCGATGAGGGTGAATGTGATTCAATTAATAAAGTAGATGTAATTGAGGAGAGAGAGAAAGGTGGGTGGGTGTAACTAAGAAGAGAGAGGGAGAAAGGTACAAAGAGAGATAACGATATTAATGAGGAGAGACGATGCCTTTCCTGTTTCCACATTTAATTTTTCCACATTGGGATGTCCAAAATTTTAAGCGATGCCCAATGTTTTGCCTTACGATGCCAAAAATTGGGCAGTGACTTTTTGCATTACGATACTCAAAATTGGGCAGTAGCTTTGTTCGCGTGTCTTTCCTTCATTAAGGGTATTTTCCTCAAAAAAATACACTTTAGCATGTTAAAACAAAAATACACTTTACGATATAATATCATCCCACGAGAACGACCCAATTATTAGTAAAACTTAAAAGTAACAGACTCTGATAAAAGGGGTTGAATTGCAACGGGCCAATCAAATAGGGGGTGGCATACTGGCATTGGAATCGATCCAAACCACAGGGGTTGGCGCGTTGTAGTCTTGTAGCCGATTCTAGCCTTATATATACACGCATCAGGCCCAAACACAACTGATAAGAAGCCCGAACTCCAAAAGGTCAAAAGGCCACCTGGAGACAAGCTACTTATGCCACGTGAAACAACACTCACACAATTCGCTATTATGAGTACACGTGTGTACACACACGTAAACAATTTTTTTGTTCTACTAGACCGCTTAATCTTCTCCTTCTTCATCTCTTCCAGCTCTTTGCAATATCAACTTTGAATCTGTCTCTGTGTAGCCTTCATTAACCAGTAAGTGAAAAAACTCCTTATTTTTTTGTATTTTTTTCTCCATTTGTGATGTTAAATTATGTTTTCATATGCATGCAATAAGATTATGTCCTTTGTTATGTATGAATTATGATCGTTTACTTGCAAAATTATCATTGCATATAATTGAAGGCCTTAAAAACCGTCTCACGGCATTCTCTGTAAGATGATCCCAACACCCCACCATATGTGGGTGGGATGAGCAATAAAGACCGAGTAAGTCTCTAGTAAAACCCTCTTACGAATTAGAATTTGGGTGTTGCAAAAACGGTGATGTAGAAATGGATAACAATGGTGGAGGATTTGATTCTCCATTTTCATACGCTTGTCATTTAGTTTTGGTTACGCAGACGCATTTCATGGCTCAAACCCGAGATTTAGCGTTAATTTAGAACACTCGGCTGATCTACCCTCATGTGGTACTTTTTTTAGCAAAAAAAGAACGGAATTTTTTTTAAAAATTCCTTGATAAGGTGACAAAGCTATTTTTCACTACCCCAGGCCAGGATACAATTTCTTACTGAACAGTGTTTTGATGGAATTTGATCAGGAGATAAAGCTATTTTTAATTACCCTGGCTGGCTCAGTTGGATCTCCTCTTTTTGGTTTTAATTTTTTGGTGGTATTTAATTTAGGCTAAGATTGAATTAAGTATTTGGTCATTCAGCCACAGATAAATGTTCCCAACTTATGTACTTCCTGCACGATTTCTTACATTAGAAGTGTTTGTCTTCACTTGGGAATCACTACCAATCGTGTTCCATGCCAGAGTACGAGAATGGCCTAAACATTTCAATCCTCTGTACGAGTTTAATGGTCTATACTCAGTTGTTTCTCTTTACAGGTTTAAAGGGAACAACGAAATTTTCCTGAAAGACTTGTAAGATAGAGTTATTTTTTACTACTCAGCGACCAAGCAAGCGTAACCAAAATGTCCGGTGTGTCACTAGCTGTGGCTCCACGCTCAGAGCCTGATCAGACAATCACCCCCTCGGCTTCTAAACCCCAACCAAAAGCCACTCACCAGCAAGAACAGCAGACAGTTTCAGGTGGTGTAATGGGCTCACTCCGTGTCATTGAATTGCAATTAGTAGCTTTCATTATGGTCTTCTCAGCCAGTGGCCTAGTCCCACTCCTCGACCTCATCTTCCCAGCCTTCACCTCCGCTTATCTTCTCGCCCTTTCTCGTCTTGTCTTCCCGGCCCACGGAAAAACCACCACTACCGCAGAAGTTTTCCAAGGGAGTAGATTTTTTCGACTCTATGTTGTCTTGGGGACCACCGTCGGGTTGTTTTTGCCGTTGGCATATGTTTTGGGAGGGTTTGCAAGGGGAGATGACCACGCAGTTCGATCAGCAACGCCTCACTTGTTCTTGCTCTCATTTCAAATCTTAACAGAGAATATTATAAGTGGGTTGTCTTTGTTTTCGCCTCCGGTGAGGGCTCTTGTACCATTGCTCTACACTGTAAGGAGAATCTTTGTCATCATTGACTGGATGCAAGATGTATGGATCAACAAAACTCTGCCTGCAAACGCCCAAATTAAGGTAATGAAGTCATTTTACTTTGTGGCATTTTTGATTACCCCTTGTGTCCCCACAAAACGAATAAAGTGCATGGTCTTTTTTTTTAAAATTGTGTAGTAGCTTAAAATTTTAAATGGTATTGTTTTTCTGGGTCAAACATAAATTGGAGTATGAAATAGGCCATTTGTATTGATTTTGAGTTTTGAGGATATATGCTAATCTTTTACATTTGGTGAAATGGGGAATAGGATGTTGCTTGGTATTGGTTTGGGAGGAGCTTAGCGGTTGCAAACTTAGCCTATTTCTCCATCAATATGTTTTGCTTTTTGATTCCACGGTTTCTACCTAAAGCGTTCGAGAGGTACTTCAGAGAGAGGGATGAGATACATGCAAAGATGGCAGAAGACAAGAACTCTGCGGCTGCGCATCAAACCCAACTGCCAGATAAGAAGTCTAATTGATGTGTAGTCTGTTCTTTGCCCCAGTTGTCAATATGGTCTATAAACATTCAGATGTCTTGTTCTTCTGATCTCTCAATCTCTTCGTTTTTCCTTTGGGTTGTATTTATTCAAGTTCGGTAGCACATTACATAAAGGTAAATTCCAAAGTGTGTAATTGCAGTTTTTTCTGTAATAGGTGAAAACCTTGTGGTTATAAATTTATATGTTGGTCACTGTCACTGATGGAAGAAAAAGAGGGAGGGAATGGTTTTGCAAGTTCTTTAAAGTCACTGTTAGTTGCGACATTCCACTCTGTTTTTCAAGTAATCAACTTATCAAATGTGTTTGCCCAAGCGCGACTAGGCCCCACCTAGACACCTTGGGAACTGGGAAGATGCACTTTTCGTAGACTGAAGTTTGCAAGGCATCCTTCCAAGTAGAGTTGACTTTGGTCTTCAAACAAAGTTGAAATATGCCACATGTCCACCTTTTACTTAATACAATGCGCACTAGAGCAAAGTTACAATTTTACCCTTATTCATATTCTTCGTCATTTAAAAAAGATAAAAATTAATGTAGGACGTAATTTGGTAAAACGGATTCATAAGACGATTCTTCATTTAGGATTTCATGGATGATAATAAATACAAAATATATTAACAAAAATTTACGGGTGATAATATATTTAAAACATAACAACGAGAATTATAGAAATTGTTAACTAAGATGGCTTGAGGTCGATGTTTTAAACCTTGAGGGGTCCCGTATTCGAGACCTGTTAACCCATAATTGTTTTAAATTGAAATGTTTCATCTTTTATTTTGGTGCCCCTGGTTTTCTAATAGCTGTTGCCAAATAAAATTTTCTCTCTAACTTTTGTAATTTAATCCTTTGTCAGCTCCGTTAGTCCTCTGTTAATTTCATTTGCTTTGGGATGTTTGATGGACCTTAACGAATTTTGACGAAACGCTAAGTAACATATTTAATGGTAAATATAACACATTTAAAAGGCAAAAGTGACACCTTTTAAGTTCGAAAGTGACACTATCAAAGAAAAAAATATTATTATTCTCATTAACATGTAAAGTGATATTTATAGGATCAAAAGTGACATATTTAGTGATAAAAATTGATACATTTAATGATAAAAAGTGACACATTTGATGTTAAAAATGACACTTTTAAGGTCAATAACGACGATTTTAGTTATAAGGCAAAATGACACTTTTAGGGGTAAAAGTAACAATTTTAATGCAAAAAAGTGATATTTGTAATGCAAAAAGGTGACATTTTTAATGTTATAAAGTGACACTTTTAATGCTATAAAGTGACACTTTAATACCAAACGTAATGATTTTCATTTATAAAAAACGAGACACTTCAAAATAAAAGTAACACATTTAAGGCTAAAAGTGACACATTTAAGTCCAAAAAGTAACATTTTTTGGGAAAAAAGTTCTAATTTTCATTCAAAAATATAAAGTGACACTCCTAAGACCAAAAGTGACACATTATTCTACAAAGTGATACTGTTAAAAGTAAAAAGTGATACTGCATATATAAACATGAGGGGTGGCGCTGTAATTTTCAAAATCTAAGAGATTGCATTGAGATTTTTAAATTTTACTTCATTTAACCTGGATAAATTCGTCTTACAGATAAAGATCTATAAGACCGTCTTACAGAAGACCATCTCTAAAAAAAATTAAATATAAACTGTTCATGACAAAATGCTATCCACTATGTGCCTAAGAGGTGCTTAATACAACAAATGTGCACCTTTTACTTATTACAACACACACTAAAGCAAAGTTACAATTTTACCCTTATTCATATTCTTCATCATTAAAAACAAGGACGGTTTTAGTCAAAAAAAAACCCAAATAACTTTTTTTTTCTTTTTATATAAAAAAAACAAATAAATCTAGCCCTCCCTTTTTTTAATAATAATAATAAAAATCCCTAGCAAAGTTGTCACTGTAAAAACCTCGTTTAGAACTTTCCTCGTAATGAAAACGAGTAGTTTCAAAACTTAAGCGCGTGGAATAACGTTTGGCCTCGTTGTGAACTCAAAAACGTGTTTACAGAGTCGTCACTTCTATTTTATGGATAAAACGAGAAAAAATCAAAAATACCAGAAAATATGGGTTCAGAGGCTAAATTACGAGTTAGGAAGGAGTTAGACACACAGCTCGCCCTTTTGGTTTCAAAATGAGTTTTTGATTAAAAATATTCTTTTTATATATTTAATCTAGATAATATATAAAAGTGTAGAGAAATTTGACTATAATTACGACTTATTTTATAAACTATTTATAGAGAAATAATACCAGCGCAACGACTATATATATATATATATATATATATATATATCGCTTTATTTTATATATATGTAACTAAATTAAACAAGATAAAACATAATAACTTTGGTACCTACCTCTTGAAGTGTGAGGATTTATACCCGGTACACCTAGGCTTAGGCAGACTTTTGAGTGTGCTCGCTCTGTCTTCCTTAGGAGATAAAGTCTTTCTGTTTGTTGTTTTGTTGTTTGTTGAAATTTGGGTAGCTGTAGACACCCAAATTTTATATTTATGGTATGTAACATGACATGCGATATCAAGACTTGTTAAAACTTAACAAATATCAAGTTACAAGGTTTAAAACTGTAAAAGGAAAAGCAGGATGCGTAAAATAGTGAAATGCATGGGCCAAAGTGTCAAAATGAGGCATAAAATGGAGCCAGGCACCACCCAAAACAGATCCAGGCGCGGTGCCCACTTCCTATGGGGGTGGCGCCCAATAGTGCTCAGTTAGCACTTTGCTTTTGGTACAACTCTCCCAGTTGCGCGGTACAAGCCGGTGAAACACATAAAAGAAAACTTAATGACGAAGGAGTCTCTTCTCCAGCCTATAAATAGAGGCATCCAGCTTCAGTGAATTCATTTTGGACGGACACACAGTTCACACACTCTCCGCACATAGTTAAAACACAGCTGAAGAAGTACGCAGTGAGCGATCGTCTTGAGAGACAGAGTTTCCCTCCTTCAAAAAGCCTCGAAACGCTGTGAAATCTCCTCCAAATATAATCCAACCAGTCAAAGTGAACCTTAACCTCCCAACTAGGATTCCACCCTATTTCCTCGGTCCGAAAATCCAAAAAAGAGCAGTTACTCTGCTCGAATCCAGAGGCCAAATCCGCTAGAAACAAGCAGTTGCTCTGCCGATTTCCGCCAGAAGCAAGCAAACAACATCAAAATAACAAGTAGTTGCTCCACCCGTTTTCCGGTGCCAAAAAGCAACTTTCGGAAGCAGTTACTCTGTCTGAATCTCCACAACAAAAAAAGACTCCCTCTCCCGGAAGGACAGAGCGAGCACACCTCACGCTCTTAAAGGTAAGCCTTTAAGAGGTTTTATAAAAAGAGCTATTTTAGCCGGCCCGATGTAAAAAAATATAAGCAGTTATGTTGCCCGAATTTCTATAAAAAAATAATACTAAAAGAGCCATTATTATGACCAAATATTTATAAATGTATTTGTAATTATTGGAAGGAAACGATTGCAAGTCTGTAATAATGTAGATACGGATATATCTGTTTAAATGCTTTATTTCATCTCCTAAATAAATATAATAAAAGCACATTTTATCCAAAAAAAACTATTTTTGAGACCAAAATGGCGAGTTGGATGTCTAACACCTTCCCGCCTCGTAACTTAGCCTTCGAACCCCTTTTTTACAAACTCTAGTTATTTTTTGTTTTTCTTTATTTATCCTTAAAATAAAGATGACAACTCTGTTACAACATTTTGGATCATTGTGAGGCCCACAACATCCTTTTTTTTGTACTTTTATGTTTTCCCCGAAACAAGGGAAGATGTGAATGAAAAGGGTGATGCACTTTCTGTATCTTGTTTTCCCCTAAACAAGGGAAGATGAGACACGGAAAATCCAAAGCACTCATAGTGACCCAGAATGAACCCAAGTACACAGTGAGGCAAGGCGTGTTCCCACGCGCCTTCGCAGCATCCTTTTTTTACACTTTTTCCGTTTTCCCCTAAACAAGGGAAGATGGGAATGAAAATGCTTATACATTTTCTGTATCTTGTTTTCCCCTAAACAAGGGAGGATGAGACATGAAAACTCCAAAGCACTCATAGTGGACTAAAGCACACTCAGTGACCGAGACGAATTCAACGCGCTTTTTGACAACACTCTTTTTACACTTTTAATTTCGTTTTGCCCTAAACAAGGAAAGATGGAATGAAAATAGTGATGTCCTCCCCGAGCCGCGTGTTCCCCTAAAAAGAGGAGCACGTGATTTGGGGGGGAATTTCTCCCGGGGTATTCACAATGGCGACTCTGCTGGGGACGTCGTTTTTATTTTAAATAAAAATAGAGGGCTAGACTCATTTTCACAAAAAAAAAAAAAATCCATTTTGTTTAGTTTCTGGCTAAAATATGCTTATTATATTTTTCAGCATTTTAAATATTGTATTTTTATATATATGTATATACATTTGAGCATCTAACCATTCACTTGTAGCAGTTTCGTTCCGGGTACCGTTACAAATATATCAAAAAATAATAATAAAATAGATTTTCGGGCAGTATAACAAAAGGGCTGGGGTTTTATTTTATTATTGTTTTATTTTTGCTTTATATTATTATTTTGCTTGCTTTATTTTTATCGCGCAAAATATGTACATATTATTTCATTCTATCATTTTATTTTGAGGATTATGACCAATATGTAATTAATAGGAATAGATAGATTCCCCACTTTTCTTTTTATTTCTTGATCTGAATGGTTGTTTGCTCACGCTCAAACTAAAACAGCCAAGAAAATCCACAAAGAACAACAAGACAGGCCATATCTGCTTTATTTATTGCTTTATATCTGAAAAAAAAAGATTTTACTGCTTTTTAGATACCGCACACACGTGCACGCATGTAGAGATATTCTCGAACTGCTACCCTACACTATGGTCGGTCTACCCCCTGCATCAGCCAATGTTAAATTGCATATAGACTCTCAGGACACTTCATGGACCGATCGGTTTTTATATCTCTGAATTATTGGCCAGTCCCTGTGCAAAAAAAAAAAGTAAAAAAAAGAGATATGAATAAAAATATGCACATGGGCTGACCAATAATTTTCTGATGTTTGACCTAGACCATTTTGAATGGTGGATCCTGGAAAGAGTATAGGCTCTTCGCCTAAGATCAGTCTAATCTTGGGGAGTCGAAAGACATGTGGAATACGAGGTTCCTATACTTTGGAGAAAGAATCCACTATTCCAGGAATAGTCCTGAGACCGTCAAACCAAAGCGGGTGCTTGTCCGATCAATTGTAGAGAAAACGAATAATAATAATAATAAATATTAATAAAGGCATACTGTACTCCAAACCCAGAAAGCCTTCAGCCAACCCTTTCTGATGCGTTCAAACCTTTTTCCTCAGAAACCTGACCAAAGTTTGAAAAGGCATAGACAGTTTCTTGGGAATGATAAATTATGGAGGCACTAGCTATGAAAAGCTCTCTGCTGAGTTCGAGTCTATTACTGATAAGCCTCTGCAGAACTGGTATACTACGACCGGCCCGCTCTAGACGCCCGCAGATCTGGTGGACCGTTTCAAATATACTATTCCCCATCATTCTTTTAGCTTTACGGATTGGTCATCTACCGATCCGCTCCCTAAAATTGAGGATCTCAAACCCCATATGTTCAATAATGTAACTAACCATGTACCGTTTGCTAATAATGATAATCTAGATGTCTTCGCGTATTCCTTAGTTGCACCCTCATTAAAAGACACATTAATTAGCTTTAATAATAAGTCATTTAATGAAATGGACTCAAAAGATAAAAGTTACTTGCTTGAGCTCGCCAAGTTAGTCAAGCACCAGAAAAGCATCAATCAGCAGCAGCAGGTGAAGACTTGTCTGTTATTAATCTTGGGCTAAACAATGAAATTAAAGAAGTCAAGATCGGCAGCTACCTGCAAGGTTCTGAAAGGGCAGCACTAATCGACCTCCTCAAAAAAATACGTGGACATCTTTGCATGGTCCTACGAAGATATGCCCGAGCTGCATCCTGCCATTGTTAAGCATCGGATCCCCACTTATCCGGATGCTCGGTCAGTCAAGCAGAAACTCTACATAATCAAACCAGAATGGTCACTGCAAGTAAAAAAAGAAATCAAGAAGCAGCCACGCGTCAAATTTATTCGGGTAGTTGAATACCCAATCTGGCTGTCAAACATAGTGATTGTTCCAAAGCCCAACGGAAAGGTTCGGATCTGTGTGGATTTCCGCGACCTCAACAAGGTGTCGCCCAGGGACGACTTCCCTCTACCCAACATCGATATTGTGGTAGACGATGTGGCCTCTCACAAAATAAGATCCTTCGTGGACAGCATGCTGGGCTACAACCAAATCAAAATGGCAGCAGAGGACTAGAAAAAAACTTCATTCACCACACCTTGGGGAACTTACTGCTATACTGTCATGCCATTGGGCTAAAAAATGCTGGGGCTACATATCAAAAAGCTTCCACCGCCTCTTCCATGATATGATCCATAAAGAGGTCGAAGTGTACGTGGACGATATGATCGTGCACCCCAGCAACGCCGACGGTGCCCATATCAAAGACCTTCGAAAATTCTTCGAAAGGTTAAGAAAGGATCAAATGAAGCTTAACCCCCACCAAATGCACATTCAGGGTTACTAAAAGCAAGGTCCTGGGATTCATAGTGACCGAGCAAGGCATTGAGATTGAGCCAGCCAAAATCAAAGCCATCATAAATAAACCGCAGCCAAAAACTCCAACAGAAGTCGAAGGCTTCCTGGGCCGATTACAATATATCAGTCGTTTCATCAGACAGGTGACCTCCATATGCGAGCCCCTATTCAAACTCCTAAAGAAAAATACTGACCAAGTCTGGGACGAAAAATGTCAGCTAGCCTTCGAAAAAATAAAAGCTTACCTTGCTAACCCACTAGTGCTAGCTCCTCCCCATACACATAAACCTCTCCTCTTATATTTAACCGTCACAGATGCAGCAGTAGGGGCTATGCTCGCCCAAGAAAAAGAAAATTACTACGTCGAAAATGCCATTTACTTCATAAGTAAGAAGTTGCAAGGAAGCGAGCTTAATTACTCAACATTGGAGAAAAGATGCACTGGTCTAGTCTGGGCGACCCAAAGGCTCAAAACATATCTGCAAGCTCGATCCATAAGGCTCATCTCCAGAATGGATCCTATAAAATACATCTTCAGAAAGCCATCGCTTTCCAACCGACTAGCCAAATGGTCATTCCTCCTCAACGAGTTTGACATCACCTATGTCACACTCAAATATATCAAAGGCAGCGTGATTGCGGACCATCTAACTGATCTGCCTCTAGAAGCAGAAGATGCATTTGAGCCCAGCTTCCCAGAAGAAGGTGTCCTGGAAATTACCGATCATGACACCAAATGGCAAATGTTCTTTGACGAGGCCGTCAACAAAAGAGGCTTTGGCATAGGAATCTTGTTAATTAATCCAGCAGATTCCCACACTCTGCTAGCCATAAGATTGGAGTTTGAATGCTCAAACAACACTGCTGAATATAAGGCCTGCATTGCTGGTCTAGAAGAAGCCCTCCGAAAAGGAGCCAAAGACTTGGAAGTCTATGGTGACTCCGCTCTAATCATAAACCAAGTCGAAGGGAAGTGGAAAACCCAGGATCCCCGGCTGCAGCTCTATCATGCCAAACTGACAACACTAGCTAGCGAATGTGATAATATCTCTTTCCAATATTTTCCACGAGATAGAAATCAATTCGCCGATGCCTTGGCCACTTTAGCATCATTGGTCTAGATTCCCACAAAAATCAATGTCCAACCATTTATAGTTGGGAAAAAGGTCACTCCGACCTACTGCTTCAAAATCGATGCTGCTCCTAAAAAGGATAACGAGCTCTGGTATTTAGACATCACAAATCTGCTTCAGAAAGGAGTCTATCATCCCAACCTAGACAAAAGGGGGAAAATTTCCCTGCGGAGATGGGCATTGCAATTTGTAATCAGTGGAGGTAGCCTATACAAAAGGCACTACCAGGGCCTAAACTTATTTTACGTCGATCAGGCCAAAGCTGAGCAAGTCATGGACCAACTTCATGGTGATACTTGTGGGCCACACATGAACGGGCATATGCTAGCAAAGAAAGTCATCCGACAAGGGTACTATTAGAGTACACTGAAACTGATTGTATCCGGTGAGTACGTCACTGTGACAAATGCCAACGTTTTGCAAATCTACAGCACGTGCCCCCGCATATATTATACAACTCCACAATCCCCTGGCCCTTCTCAACATGGGGGATTGACCTCATAGGTCAAATTCACCCGAAAGGATCTAATGGCCATGAATATGTCTTGGTAGCTGTCGACTATTTCACAAAGTGGGTGGAACCTCTTCCCACAAAGTACTGAATGCCCGAAAGGTGTCCGAATTCATCAGGACCAACATCATATACCGATACGGAGTACCTTTTGAAATCATCTCCGATAACAGCACACACTTTAAAGGGGACGTGAACCGTCTGCTCGACGAGTTCAAAATCCAAAGGCATAAATCCTCCCCATATCGACCACAATCAAATGGTGCCGTTGAAGCAGCCAACAAAACGCTGAAAAATATCATCAGAAAAATGGCTGACACAGAAAAGACTGGCCAGAAAAATTGCCGCTAGCCCTTTGGGGCTATCGCATTTCGATCCGTACACACACTAGGGCTACTCCCTATTCTCTAGCCTATGGCATGGAGACTGTGCTGCCCATCAAAATTGAGATCACATCATTGAGGGTGATGATGGAATCAGACGTAGCCAAAATCGACTGGGTCAAACAGCGCTACGAAGAATTAGCTCTGATAGACGAACGATGGCTGCTAGCCCTGGAACATACTCGAGCATATCAAAAGCGAATAGCTCGAGCATTCAACAAGAAAGTCAAAGGCTGTGATATCCAAGTCGAAGACCTGGTGCTTCGTGAGAAACCCCCTAGTTATGTCAAAACTAGGGGAAAATGGAAGTCTCCCTGGATGGGACCGTACATTATCAAACAGCTCCAGTCATGAGGTGCGGTACTCCTCACCAATCAAGATGAGGAAGATATTGTTCAGTCCTTCAATCTCGACAAGCTCAAGAGGTATTATGCGTGAGCTGACAGGCTAAAGTCGCACGCCTACAAATTAATTACCAAGACAAGACTCGGCTACAGAACTGCAGCTAGGACAAGTCCAGGGTCGATCCACTGAAGAACGGTTATTCGGTTGCACAATTGTCACTTGACAAGATTGGTGGTTTAAATTTGATTTTATTAACTTCCTAAAACGGGAATTAAAAACTAAGTTGTAAAACAATTAAAGGCAAGCACTTCAGATTTGTTTCCGTCCCCGTTTATCAATCCAATATCATCGGTATAATTTCTTTCCCTTCCTCCCTATTCACTTGATCCGAGATGTGTTTCAATCCCTATTTCTTCCTTATTAATGGTTATAAACAGTGACACACTCACCTATTCCCCTAATCATTACCTAAACCTAACTGACACAGTCTAGATTCACAATAATGATTGATAAAGCTTTAAGAAATTAAGATCAAGGAGTTCACTATTCTTTTGCAAATAGAACAAAATCTAGTTTTACTCCCTTTTCAATTTACCATGACACATGCATAAATCTCAAAGATGCTACTATGAAAAATCCTAATCTGACACAGACTTAAGATTAAACTAGCATTAAATCAATTATAAGGGAAAAGAGGGTGATCAAATCTCAAAACCCTAAAATCGATCTAGCAATTAAAACAAGTAAAACTATGAATATGGATTAAGGAGTAAAGAAATAAATACCTCAATTGAATTAAATAAACGGTTCAAGATTCAAATCCGAAGCAATGAAATTAAGCTTCCATGAAAATTGATGAAATCTCTAAGGAAGAAGATTAGTAGAAAAAACGGCCCTCATTCTGAAGTTAAAACAAGTATAAATACTTGCTCCAAAAACCTAACTAAAAAGGAAATCTCCAAAGAAAAGGAAAGAGAATATTTAATAATAAACATCAAAATACTCCTACCATCCAACGCCAAACACACAACAATTTCCAAATCCTTATCTTTCACTTTGGTCCCTGAAATTCCAACCTTTCTCCTTCTGATCCTCGAACTCTGCTGCTTTGTAATTTGATCCTTGAACTTCAGCTTCTCGCAGTTTGGTCCCTGCACTTCTGATACTAGCAACTTTATCTTCCACATTAATAAACTTTTGCAGGAACAACACAAAATCACTCAAAATATGTCTCAAAATTACAAAGATTTCCCACAAACTTACCAATTCATAGTCTACTCAAAATTACATCAAAACTAATCTAAATTACATTAAAATAATGATAAAATATATAGAAAATTAGGGAATTACATATAATGAAATCCGCCACATCATGAGCCGACAAAAATTATCCTGCAATTGCTTCTCTCTCCTGCTCGCTAGGTTGAAAACCCGAAAGGGCAGCCTAGGCAAAAATTAGAGAAAAAAAACACAACAAAAGGAGGAATAAGGGCTCGCTAGGTTAAAACCCCGAAAGGGCGGCCTAGGCAAAAGTTAGAGCATATAAGAAAAAGAAAGAAAACCAGGAAAAAATGAGAGGGAATGCAATTTTCGAATCCTCAGCATCTGACCTCCGGCCTGTTAGAGTCTTCAGCATATTCAGAGAAGGTGGTCTTGACTGAACAAAGAAAAACCATGACGAAGCTCACATAAAAAAACATCAAAATATAACATAATACAGTCCATAAAGTGCAGCTTAGGAATAAGTGTCTAAGACGTAAAGATTAGCATTTATTTATGTACATTTGCCTATATACATGCTACCTGCTACCTATATCCCCTATTCCCCCAACCATCCTTTTTATTACAGCTTAGCCTCAGAACGGTCCATCAGCGTCTGCGACGTCCCAGCCGTGACCATATACTTCTGCGAGGCACAAAAGAGGCTTCAGTCTCACCAACATGAGAACCACTAGAGGTGTCCTCGTCCTTTTCATCATCAGCGTCGTTGTTGTCTTGGATACCAGATCTAGGGCCGCCATCACCTCTATGGGCAAGATTGCTTGCCAGCCTGAGGAGGTTCAACCTCATCTGCCTACCGGGGATTGCTCCACCGACTCGCATTGCTCAATCGGGGAGGCGCATTACTGGGACCCGCCTAATTTGGATCAGGAGTCATCCGGGCACCAAGGCCATGTACTCGCCGAAAGTCCTCCTATAGAGCCTGAGGGATTACCATCCCTGAGCTTTCCAGATCCTCGCCGATTTCCATTAAGCGAGCGTCTAAGCCATTACCCACTTGCTGGCCTAGCATCCGCCAAAAAAAAGCTGCGAATCCGCCAATGGATGACTACCCAGATAATCTCCATGGAGTCAATACGCAAAAAGTACTCAATCCAGTCATGCTCTGAAAAAGTTGGTCTAGTGATAATGGTCGTGAAAGCCATAGAGCCCAGGATCATACAATCCTCTCATCAGCACTGGGCCCATCACCCAGTTAAAATGCTCCTCCAGCCACATATGAATCAAAAAAGGGCTACCGGAGGGAAACATTTCATCACCAGACACAAAGGCATCTAGGCCAAACAAGGTTTCAGCCAAAATAATCGGGATGATATTTACCCTGCGATCCCGAGCCTGCAGCACCAGGTCCACGACCCGCACATCTATAAATCCGAGTCGGCCAACCAGAAGATACCGTCCCATAAGGTAAAGAAAAAGAGCAGCCAGCCGACGCCGCAAATAGGCTGGGTCATCTTCCCTGTACTCAGTATAAGCAGCGGGAAGCACTGTCAAATTAAAATGGACCCCGTTGTAAAAGCCCGGAGTAGCCTCAAGGGTCGAGCCGAACAATTTAACCGTATTGTCATGAAAGGGCGCCTCCGCGCAGAAGGCACGACAATAGGCCCAGTGGCTGGCATCCCCACCATACTACAAAACTCCTCAAAGGTGGGACACATCTCGTTCAGGCAGAAGTTAAAATGATGGCTCTGTGCTGACTAGAACCTGGAAGCTCCCCTCAGTATATCCCAGTTAATGCGCAGGGTCCGCCATGACAACAGACATGATACCCGAAGATGTTCTCAAACCACTCTCGCTCCTCTGCCCACAAAGAAAGTACCCAAAAGTCCAGAGCATTCTCATAAATCTCTATCTCCAAAGCCGTGTGAACTGGTGCGACCATTTCTAGAAAGGGACGAATGATAAAAATGGAACTCAAAAGAGCAGAGAAAGAAAGTCGGGCGAATGATAAAAATGGACGTTGCCTCAGTCTTTTTATACTGAAAAACGAAGAAACTGACGAATTCTGAGCACAGTGCATGAATAATGGCTAAAACAGTACTACACAGTAAAAGCCAGGGGCACCACCCATAGCCACTCCTGGCGCGGCACCCATAACCATCATGGGTGGCACCTAAAGGCCCCACTTCTATTCCCCAAAACTGCTTGGTATTCTGGTTTCGGGCTCTGACCGCTCGACTGTTGGCTCTATTTGTTCATGAGAAATGAAAGAAACTTCTGAAGCTAGGCCGTAGCCTCGTTTGCCAAATTAAAAATATCAAACATAGGAAGAGGCGGCTGCCTTTTCTTCCCCCACAGAGTGCCAGAAAAGCCTGTTTTAAATCTGAAGGTGTATCCCTCTAAATTTTCATCCATAAATTGCAGTGTGTCGTTACAATTAGATAATGGTTTAGATTTCTTTTTTTCCTAGAATAATTGAGACTTCGCATTTAATTCATGCATCATAAAATAATATTGCATTGCATTTAGAAATATGTACAGAGTCTGGTACATGAAAAAAAAAGCTAATAAATACAAGTAAACGGAGCTAATGACCGCGAGAAGATCTGGTCCTGCCAAGGCTTCCACCCATGACTCGAGGGCCGGTCCCGCCAATCCTTTACTCTCGTCCCCTCGCCCGAGCACGACTCGATCCGCCGGCATCATCATCATCATCGTCCTCGCCCCGACGCCTAGTCTACCTCGCAGCATCATTTCCTCGGCAAGTGAACTCGTCCAAAAGCCGTTGATACAGTTTGTTGATGCTAAAAAAGCCCCTCAACAGCTTTTTGTACGAAGGCGTATCAACCTGGGAAGAGGTGTAAGAAGAAAAAAATATGTGTCAACCTCAAAAAAAAAAAAAAGAGAAAAAGAACGAGAAAAGGGAAAAAAATGCAAGTATGAAAAAAAAAAATATATATATATATATATATACCACGCGGGCTCGCTCTGGGACTTGATATCGCTCAGGATGTCAACATCAGGCAAAACCTCCTTCACAAGTCTTCCATCATGGTGATACTGGAAGGTGGAGAAATCCTCAGCAGGCACAAATAAATCAGACTGCACGTCAGGAGCCGGACAAGAAGGCCTTGGCCTATCAAAGACGTCAGATGCACGCCTAGCTGCAGTGGGGGCATGATGGAGAACTGTCCTCAGGAACTCCTTATATGCCATAACAGGATAATCACTCGGAGGCATGAGATATCTCGACAGGTACAGATACTTGTTCGGTAAGAAGTTTGGGACAATCACCCAGGGAGGAGGTGCAGGAGGTGTCACTGGAAACGCCGGAAGCATAGAATGTTGACAGTTGACCCGTTCGCTCATATACAATGAATCGACCATAATGGACACCATCAGTATTCGGCAACGGCTCATCTCCAGGGAGATCATATATGGCCCCACCAGACCCCTCCAGGGAAATAAATGCATAGTGCCCGAGCTCGAGCTGGCTATCCTGTCTCGCATCATTATCGCATCCAAGCAGTGGCCATCCCGATCCCGCTCTACTCGGTTAGCATTCACAAATTCAGCCAAAAAGGGTGGCTCATGAATGTGTTTGCGCAATGGGTCCGGAGTAAAATGAAAGACCGAATAGGTCCAGACCTGCCAAAAAAAAAAAGAAAAGAATTAGTCAAAAAGAAAAGAAAATGCTGACAAAAGAAAAAAAATCAAAAACAGGGAAAAAAGAAAGGATACCTCCCAAGCCAGAGCAAAGCCGTTAAGGGTCGGCGAATCATTGCGACTGGTCCGATCCATGGAAGCATAAAGCTCGGCCAGACTTGCCTACCCCCAAGTCATACTCGATAACGCGGTCCAAGTCCCGCAGACATCCTAAGAGGGAAACCCTTAAAGTGGTGGATGATTTGGCAAAAGTGACATTCCCAGAAAGAAAAACAAAAACACCCTGGCAACGCGAGCTACGACCTCGCTATCATTCTCGTCAACTTGCCCGGTGTGTGCTAAAAGCCAACTCTTGACACTGCCAATATAGATCTCATCTGCGGTCTTATACTCGGGTTCAAAACCCAAAAGATCCTCCACCACATCATGATGATGCAGAAGGGTGTAATCTAGCTCTAAAGCCCGACCAATACTGGTAGAAATACCCGTGATAGCAGCAAAATCACACGGGGTCAAAGTGGCCTCCCCCAGCTGAAATGAAAGGTGTGGGTGGTGTCCCACCTGTACTCCCGCAAAACCTCGAAAATGGGAATATAGCTGCGGAAGGGACTGAAAGCTTGCAAGAACTCACTAAAGCCGGAGGGCTCCACTAAAAGTTGTTGTGCCGGTGGAGGCATTGAATTATAAATAGTCGAAACTTTATCACAGCTTGCCCGAATTCTGGCCAAAGCCCTGCGCGCCTGAAGAAAAAAAGAAAGAGAAAGAAGAAAAAAAAAAGAGAACGGCAACATCTCAACATCAGAAAAAAGAGAGGAAGGTAAATTCCTATCTTTTATAAAACCCTTATCCATGCCATTAAATTATGTCATGTTTAAAAAAAATACACACACACACACACACACACACACACACACATATATATATATATATATATATATATATATATATATATATATCACATTCTTGCATTCAAAAAAAAATGTGTTGCATTTTTTACAAAAAAAAAAAAGAGAGAAAAAAATGGGTTTTGCATTCAAAAGAAAAAAAATGTCGCATTTTTTGCATACATAAAAAAAATCATCATAAAATGTTTGCATTTTGCATAGTACAAAAAAAGAAAAAAAAAAAAGAAAAATGTGTTTTGCATTCAATAGAAAAAATGTGTTCTGCATTCAAAAGAAAAAAAATGTTTTGCATTCAAAAGAAAATACATGTTGCATTTTTACACACATTTAAAAAGAAATATCTATGTAGCATTTTAGCAAGCATCTAAATTTTCCTACGGTGCATTTGTATTTCCATGCATAGGAATGATAAAATCTGATAAATGATATATGCATGCCTTAGTAATCTATCATATACATTTATTCTCAAAATAGTTGCATTTTGATATTCACTTGAATAAAAATGTTGCAAGTATTGATAATATAATATTTCTATTGCATTTGGCATACAATAAATCTCTACAGTACATGCATGCATCCAAAAATGTATTGAAAATATATTAAAAAAAAAATACATCATGTATCCGAAAAGTCTAATGTATGAGCACGCACCACATAAAAATATTTTTAAACTCAAGCATGCATCATATAGTCAAATTGTATCAGTTACGTGAAATATGCATCGCAAAAATAAATAGCATGAATTTCATATTTTTGCTATGAATAATTGCAAAATTGCATCATTTTAGCTCATAAATTGCATGTATAAACATCATAAGCAAGAGCATGTATACTCTAAAAGTCCAAAACACCAAAGAAATCCAGCAAATCTGAAAAATCAACTAAATTGATTGGTGAAAAAGAAACTTACAACAAGAATCGGAAGATTAGACACGTGTGTATGCTGATCACGAAGGATATTGCCCCAGTCATCCTTCAAAAAGAGATACTTGACGTGATTTCAGATCAATGGAGGAAGTTCCTTTCTTTCCTCGCCCGAATCCGGGTACATCGACGCCTTTTCCTTCCGAGATCTTGAGGAAGAAGCCATTTATATATTAAGCAAAACAAACAATTTGGTGAAATAAAATCGAGAAAAGACGAAGAAACAAGAAAGAAATCTCGCCGGCAACAATGGAGGCGGAAGAAAATGTCGAAGGAAAGAAAATGAAGCTGTTGTTTCTCTTTCCCCTTCTCCCCGTCACTTATGAAGAAGAAAAAGGAAGTTTCACTTTCCCCCTCAAAGAATCAAGTGTAGCATCCAAACTCTCAAGTTTACCCAAATTGCAAAAAGGGCCCTGAAAGCTTAACGGAAGGTTAACAAAGTTAGCTTTGTTAACAAATATTGACGGTCATCCATCAAAGATCAAAGAAGCTCATATCCCCAGCAGGCTAGCCACAAGAAGGTCAAAAAAGCAGCAGCAGTGAAAGAAAAATGCATCGGCAAAGGTAAAATCCCCGGCAAGCAAGAAAGAAAAAAATGTAGCAAGAAGAAAAGAAATGCATCAAGAAGAAAAATGAAGAAATGTAGAAAAAAAGAAAATATGCAGCAAGAAAAGAAAAATCAGCAGCAAGAAAGCAAAAGAAAGAAAAGCAGTGCAAGAAAACAACAAGAAGCAAAGCGAGAAAAACATGGAACAGAACAAAAGCAAGAAAAGGTAAGGAAAGGTAAAGTATTTATATTTTACATGCATGCATCTCATCTGTTGGTTGGATCTTTTCCGCAAGGGGTGCATACCCCTGGTCACTTAGGGAAGAAATTGGTCCCACCATTGTGTTTGACAAAGGGTGCCTATCCCTGAGGATACAATGTTTTTATGATGTGTTCCACCTGGTTGTTGGATCTTTTCCGCAAGGGGTGCATACCCCGGGTCACTTAAGGAAAAGATTGGTCCCACCATTGTGTTCGACGAAGGGTGCCTATCCCTGAGGATACAATGTTTTTATGATGTGTTCCACCTGGTTTATTGGATCTTTTTCGTAAGGGGTGTGTATACCCCGGGTCAATTAGGGAAAAGATTGGTCCTACCATTGTGTTCGACGAAGGGTGCATATCCCTGAGGATACAATATTTTATGTTGTGCTCCACCTGGTTGTTGGATCTTTTTCGCAAGGGGTGCATACCCCGGGTCATTTAGGGAAAAGATAGATTCTACCATTGCGTTCGATGAAGGGTGTCTATCCCTGAGGATGCAATGTTTTATGATGATATCCCACCAGTATAACTGTTGTTTGTTTGCTTCGGGCCGAACTACGTTTGGTCTGATTCCTTTTATTAAGGGATACGTGGGCAGCCTATTTGATAGGTCCGACCATTAGAGCATTTAATTTGCATATTTTCTTAAGAAATCTTTTCCGTAAGGGGTGCATACCCCGGGTCACTTAGGGAAAAGGTTATCATATTCGACGAAGGGTGCCTATCCTTGAGAATGCGATGTTTTTTGATGATTCTAGGCTGAACTACGTTCGGTCTGATTCGTTTTATTAAGGGATACGTAGGCAGCCTATTTCGATAGGTCCGACCATCAGAGCACTTAATTTGCATATCTGCTTAAGAAATCTTTTCCGCAAGGGGTGCATACCCCGGGTCACTTAGGGAAGAGGTTATCGTATTCGACGAAGGGTGCCTATCCTTGAGAATGCAATGGTTTTTTATGATTCCAGGCTGAACTACGTTTGGTCTGATTCCTTTTATAAAGGGATACGTAGACAACCTATTTCGATAAGTCCGACCATCAGAGCATTTAATTTGCATATCTGCTTAAAAACTACAATAACCTGCTATAACCGACTAAAAATGTCTATGATATGTGAGATTTGAAATGCATTATAAACTGTTGCATTAAAACTGCTACCTGTTGCATTACTCCCCATTATAATTTCCACGAAATTTGGGTGTCTATTTCTTATCAACGATGTTCGTTTACTCGGTAAGCTTCAGGTTACCCGTACACTCCCTCGTTGAGGGGCTCTGTAAACACCCCAATTTCGTACCCCTGGTATGTAACATGACATGTGATATCAAGATCTGTTAAAACTTAACAAATGTCAAGTTACATGGTTTAAAAATGCAAAAGGAAAAGCAGGATGCGTAAAACAGTGAAATGCAGGGGCCAAAGCGTCAAAAAAAGGCATAAAAATGGAGCCAGGCGCCACCCATAGCAGATCCAGGCACGACGCCCACTTCCTATGGGGGTGGCGCCTAATAGTGCTTAGTTTACTGTAGCACTTTGATTTTGGTACAACTCTCTCAACGCGCGGTACAAGCTGGTGAAGCACAGAAAAGAAAACTTAATGACGAAGGAGTCCCTTCTCCAGCCTATAAATAGAGGCATCCGGCTTCAGTGAATTCACTTTGGACGGACACACAGTTCACACACTCTCCGCACGCAGTTAAAGCACCACTAAAGAAGTACGCAGTGAGCGATCGTCTTGAGAGAGAGAGTTCCCCTCCTCCAAAAAGCCTCGAAACTCTGTCAAATCTCCTCCAAATATAAATCCAACCGGTCAAAGTGAACCTTGCCTCCCAGCTAGGATTCCACCCTATTTCATTGGTCAAAAAATCCAAAAAAGAGCAATTACTCTGCCTGAATCCAGATGTCAAATCCGCTAGAAGCAAGCAGTTGCTTTGCTCGATTTCCACTAGAAGCAAGCAGTTGCTCCGCCCGTTTCCCGATGCCAAAAAGTAACTTTCGGAAGCAGTTACTCTACCCGAATCTCCACAACAAAAAAAGACTCCCTCTCCCGGAAGGACAAAGCGAGTACACCCCACGCTCTTAAAGGTAAGCCTCTAAGAGGTTTTATAAAAAGTGCTATTTTCAGCCAGCCCGATGTAAAAAATATAAGCAGTTATGCTGTCCGGATTTCTATAGAAATTAGCACTAAAAAGAGCCATTATTATGGCCAAATATTTATAAATGTATTTGTAATTACTGGAAGGAAGCGGTTGCAAGTCCGTAATAATGTAGATACAGATATATATGTTTAAATGCTTTATTTCATCTGCTAAATAAATATAATAAAAGCATATTTTAGCCAAAAAAACTATTTTTGAGACCGAAAGGGCGAGTTGGGTGCCTAACACCTTCCCACCTCGTAACTTAGCCTCCAAACCCTTTTTTTTACAAACTCTGGTTTTTTTTCTTAATTTCTCCTTAAAATAAAGATGGCGACTCTCTTACAACATTTTGGATCACAGTGAGGCCCGCAACATCATTTTTTTTGCACTTTTCCGTTTTTCCCTAAACAAGGGAAGATGAGAATGAAAAGGGTGATGCACTTTCTGTATCTTGTTTTCCCCTAAACAATGGAGGATGAGACACGGAAAATCTAAAGCACTCATAGTGACCCAGAATGAACCCAAGTTCACAGTAAGGCAGGGCGTATTCCCACGCGCCTTCGCAACATCCTTTTTTTTTTGCACTTTTCCGTT
Organism: Codonopsis lanceolata; assembly: GCA_013146195.2. NCBI lineage: Eukaryota > Viridiplantae > Streptophyta > Magnoliopsida > Asterales > Campanulaceae > Codonopsis > Codonopsis lanceolata. The sequence continues at coordinate 55,617,815 of CM028377.1, read as the reverse complement.
TTCCCTTAAACAAGGGAAGAATGGGAATGAAAAGGGTGATGCGTTTTCTGTATCTTGTTTTCCCCTAAACAAGGGAGGATGAGACACGGAATATCCAAAGCACTCATAGTGGACTAAAGCACACTCAGTGACTAAGGCGTATTCAACGTGCTTTTTGACAACACTTTTTTCGCACTTTTAATTTTGTTTTCCCCTAACACTACTAGAAAATTGATTTTACGTGATGGCCGAAAGCAATCGCTAATACTAAAAAACCATCACCTTAGACTATATGCGATGGTCAAAACAATCACCAGTTTCATCGTATAAAGCCTTGTCGCCGAAACTTTAAGTGATGGTAAAAGTTGTTGCATTGTCTCATAGATTTTAGGTGATGGCGTAAACAATCACCTAACATGAAAAATAATATTTATTTTTTAATTCATAAAAATACAAAGCCATCGCATAATCCATGCAAAGACGATTGTTAAACCATCACGTTAGTACCAAATAAGTGATTGCTAAAGCAATCGCCTTATTCACAATAGGCGGTGGCTTGTTCAATCACTTTAGAGGACTTTAGGCGATTGGTATTTCCATCACGTTATCTCGAAATATGTGATTGTTTTAACCATCTCTCTAATGAGCCATAAGTGATTGCTTTGGTCATCACATTATTTAGGAATACGCGATTGCTTTAGCTATCATTTTATATGAGGATACACGACTGCGTTGATCATCACTTTATCTCTGAATGTGCGATTGCTTTTATAATCGCCTTATTGTAGCATATGTGATTGTTTTTCCTATTGCTTTATCTCCGAATAAGCGATTGCTTTGGCCATCGCTTTATATTGAAATAGTACGCTATTGCATTATCCATCACTTTATTGCTATACGTGACTTCACATCATTCCTTATACGTGATTGTTATTACCATCGCATTAGCTCCTATTAAGCGATGGCTTCTGCAATCTAATACCCTATAAAATGTGATAGCATTCACCATCACTTTAGCACAATTGATTTTTCTCTACCTAGTATGATATCAATCATTTTCATAAATTTGTACCACATATTTATATACCAAAAACCTACAAAATATTTCAAATCAAGTGACTCATAATATTTCATATTAAAGAATTATGTCATATAACCTCATCTAGCAAAATATGTTATTCAATAAGTCAACATCAAAATACTCGTAGAAACCAAGGTGTTTCCTACATCAAGTACAAATCGATATCTGGCATCGCCCTTTTCGAGACGCTCCATTGCGTGTTCAGATATTCTGTCAGAACAACCTCGACATCAGCGACAATGTTGTGTTCTGCTGCAAAATCAATCATCTCTTGTGTCTCCTTCAATCCTTCAACGCTACAGCCTCCTATTTGTTTCCTTCTTGTGAGCACGTTTGTTAGCACTTTAATCCAAAACCAGAGGCCCAAAGAAATTACGGATGCAAATAAAAATCTTTTTGATTAAGGTTTTTATCATCGGGTTGATCAGACTACTCCTAAGAGGACACAATGGCATGTTATTCGAGTAGTGAATGAGCCAAACTCAGAAGAGCTGTGGGAGAGTTTGACCTAGGCTCTTTCATTTTTAATCAAGCTCGAGCTTTGTTGCTTTGTTGAATAGGAGCAGCTTTTTCCTCGGTCAACTTCGCAATAAGAGCTCTTACCTGTAAATCAATGCAATCATACAAAGTTTCAACTTCGCAACAAAAGTAGCATAATATACTGATTAAATACCATCCTTTCAATGGTAATTGCAGTAAAGCATAATGCATATGGGCCATTTGACGACCGAAAGGTACGACTGCGGTACACCATGTATCAACTGGTGGAAATTAAGCAAAGCAACAAGTGGATAAATCAAATGAAACCACATCAAAGCCGACAATCCTAACATGAATATTTTCCTTTGCAATATATTTAGAAGGAACCTCCTACTTATAACAGGGTAACATCTCTCTTTAGCACATCACAATTCATGCACAAGTTATAAATCAGATGCAACATTAACCATTGAAAAGAAACATTTATTTAATTATTCTGTTCATGAACTCATGGTTAACAATAAGCAAGGGGTAGCTCTCTTTCGAGTAGCAGCCAAATTCCATGATCTAAGTATCTAACTAGAGACTTCGTGCGAGAGGAGGTAAGGCAAAGAACTTAGCTAGAGACTTCCGCTCAAATGATCCTTCGATGTGCTTTGATGGAAGCTTATCGATGTTAGACATGGACATTGAGCGAGACCGTACCATCTCAAGCTGCCTTTGCACAAGCTACAAGGTGTACTTCCCACTTGGGTTTCCAACACGAAAATATTTCATTCACAAAAAAATTGTGATGGATTGATAGTTCCTTGTCAACGGCAGCAACAAACTCTCAATCTTCCTTCAAGACTCTTACGATTGGAATACTGAGGATAAAAATATGATTTTACAGACTAGATGACAGAAATTCTAGCTATATTGGTAGGGAAGTAGAATATGAGGACCACTGTACACATTTGTTTCTCAATTCTCACATCCAGTGCTTTCCAGTAAAGATTGTCTCGAAAAATGTGTGAATTGGGTTGTCATAGCTTCATTTATGTAATTCTTGGAGAGTTTAATGCAAAAGGTAAGTTATAACACTTCTTTTAGAATCTCAAATATTCCACTACACGTTCAAACTTATGTCATTCTTTGGTTTCAACTTTTCTGTTCCAAAAACTACAATTTCTTTCTCTTACAATACAACCCGATTTTGAATTTTTTTATCATCCCCATGCTATGGGATGATTTCGATATTATGTTCTTATTCTGAAAAAATTCCTTATTTCTTACACAATTATCATCCAAACTGCGGCAGACTAGTTACTGTGAAAATGAAACCTATTATGGGGATTCGTTCATCTATATACCCATTTCTCAGTAACCTCCAATATAGGCTGTAGCTAGACTCTAGCTCAATTGGTTGATGACTATCAGGAGAGCTCAAACATAATAGGTCACAGTGTCTACAGCAAGCTTCTCCCCCCCAAATTGAATGCACGCAGAAAACAAAATTGAACAGAGAAAAAGAAACAAAATTGAACCAAACATTCCATTGAGTGGCAGATCAGAGAAGTAACAACCACAACAAAACCCAGAAAACAAAATTAAAATAAAAAGTTGGTCGAGACAGGTTTTGTTACGTAACTTTGTTTTTAGGGCGCGATTGATCGGATCTTGGATCGTAGATGCTTAGAGAGAGATGAGTGAGCTGGTCGGATGTTGTCGGACCGGTGGCGAGCGGCGGCGATGAGGTAGATTGGAGGAGTATCTTGCAGATCCGAGAGAGAGAGGAGATGCGATTAGGGGGTTGAGAACTATCTGGTCGGAGATGGGAAGGTTGACGTCGGGGATGGAGGATGATGGCCGGGCAGAGGAGATGAAGGATGGAGACTCACGAACTGGGGCGAGCGGCGGCGGCCATGGGGCGCTTTGAGGAGTATTATGACACAGTGAGAGAGTGGGAGAGATAAGAGACATGAGAGAATCGATGTTAGGGTATGTCTTGGAATGAACAGATTTGATAGGGATTTCACTAAGGAGGGAAAATTGTTTTTGGGCGGTAATATGAATTTTTGGGGATTTTGGGGTTGGCGGTGGAGGGAGTTTTAATTTTTCGGAACATGATTATTAATTGACTTGAAATTATATTTTTTTCGTTTCGGGTAAATAGTCTTCGTTTGAAAGCCATTTTTTTTAAGAAAATGACAACTTTAGTAATTTATTAGTAATAAAATGACACTTTTATATCTTAACTTTTTAAAGTAAACTCTTTAAATGACACATCTCAAATATTTCAAAACATACATTTTGTCGCTAGAATTAATATTTGTTTTGAAATATTTGTTTTTGTAAATAAATAATGTTTTGAAATATTTGTTTTTGTAAAATCCCTTTGTAAATTTAAAATAAATAATGTTTTGAAATATTTGTATTTTTGTAAAATCCCTTTGTATTTATATATATTTTATTATTAAATTAATATTTGAAATATTAATTTAATAATATAATTTCATTCATTAAAATGATTAACATCAATATAATTACAAAAATTAAAATATTCACATTAATTTATATATTTAAGAAAATAAAAAAAAATTATATAAATAGAGTAAATTTGAATTTGCATGTGGTCATCTTGTGTTGCATGTCTCTAGCACATTTAGGTAAGCTAAATATTTTCAGAATTTAATTTCAATTTAATTTCAGCAACGAAATTTTCTATCGCTAAATATTTTCAAATTTTAAAATTAGGGTAACCCGCTAAACGAATAGATGCATTGTCGTGAACAAATTGAGGTGTTTTCCAATTAGAGTAACCCGCTAAACGAAATTTTGAAAAAATATTTGATCCGATTGGATTAAGTTACGTTAAGTAATGTTACGTTACATTACGTTAAGCTAAGTTATGTTATTTTACGTTAAGTTAAGTTAAATTAAGTTAAGTTACGTTACGTTACGTTAAGATAAGTTAAGTTATGTTACGTTAAATTAAGTTAAGTTAAGTTAAGTTAAGTTAAGTTAAGTTAAGTTACGTTACGTTAAGCTAAGTTAAGTTATGTTACGTTAAATTAAGTTAAGTTAAGTTACGTTACGTTAAGCTAAGTTATGTTATGTTACGTGAAGTTTAGTTAAGTTAAGCTAAGTTAAGTTAAGTTAAGTTACGTTACGTTTAAGTTAAGTTAAGTTACGTTAAGTTAAGTTAAGTTAAGTTAAGTTAAGTTAAGTTATGTTATGTTATGTTATGTTAAATTACATTAAGTTAAGTTAAGTTAAGTTACGTTACGTTACGTTACATTACGTTAAGTTAAGTTAAGTTAAGTTAAGTTACGTTACGTTAAGATAAGTTAAGTTATGTTACGTTACGTTAAGTTTAGTTAAGTTAAGCTAAGTTAAGTTAAGTTAAGTTACGTTAAGTTAAGTTACGTTACGATAAGTTAAGTTAAGTTATGTTAAGTTTAAGTTAAGTTAAGTTAAGCTAAGTTAAGTTAAGTTAAGTTAAGTTAAGTTAAGTTAAGTTAAGTTAAGTTAAGTTAAGTTAAGTTAAGTTAAGTTAAGTTAAGTTAAGTTAAGTTAAGTTAATTTAAGTTAAGTTAAGGTACGTTACGTTTAAGTTAAGGTACGTTACGTTTAAGTTAAGTTAAGTTAAGTTACGTTACATTAAGCTAAGTTAAGTTAAGTTAAATTAAGTTACGTTTAAGTTAAGTTAAGTTACGTTACGTTAAGCTAAGTTAAGTTACGTTACGTTAAGTTAAGCTAAGTTAAGCTAAGTTAAGTTAAGTTAAGTTAAGTTAAGTTACATTACATTTAAGCTAAGTTAAGTTACGTTACATTAAGCTAAGTTAAGTTACGTTACGTTAAGATAAGTTAAGTTAAGTTAAGTTAAGTTAAGTTAAGTTAAGTTAAGTTGCGTTACGTTAAGCTAAGTTAAGTTATGTTACGTGAAGTTTAGTTAAGTTAAGATAAGTTAAGTTAAGTTAAGTTACGTTACGTTTAAGTTAAGTTAAGTTACGTTACGTTTAAGTTAAGTTAAGTTAAGTTAAGTTAAGTTAAGATACGTTAAGTTAAGTTAAGTTAAGTTACGTTACATTAAGCTAAGTTAAGTTAAGTTAAGTTAAGTTACGTTTAAGTTAAGTTGAGTTACGTTACGTTAAGCTAAGTTAAGTTACGTTACGTTAAGTTAAGCTTAGTTAAGTTAAGTTAAGTTAAGTTAAGCTAAGTTAAGTTAAGTTAAGTTAAGTTAAGTTAAGTTACATTACATTTAAGTTAGGTTAAGTTACGTTACGTTAAGCTAAGTTAAGTTACGTTACGTTAAGCTAAGTTAAGTTATGTTACGTGAAGTTTAGTTATGTTAAGCTAAGTTAGTTAAGTTAAGTTACGTTACGTTTAAGTTAAGTTAAGTTAAGTTATGTTATGTTATGTTATGTTATGTTATGTTATGTTAAGTTACATTAAGTTAAGTTAAGTTAAGTTAAGTTAAGTTACGTTACGTTACGTTACGTTAAGTTAAGTTAAGTTACGTTACGTTAAGCTAAGTTAAGTTATGTTACATGAAGTTTAGTTAAGTTAAGCTAAGTTAAGTTAAGTTAAGTTACGTTAAGTTAAGTTAAGTTACGTTAAGTTAAGTTTTGTTACGTTAAGTTAAGTTAGGATGGAAAGCTCAAATGTATGTGGCTCATAATTAAAGTAGGATGGAAAAGTAAGGGTAAAGTGGTAAAAGTTATGTCCTAAAAATGAAAGTTTCAAAAAAAAGTACAAAAATACTTTTAGAACGGAGGGAGTACTAAATCATGTTGCTAATAGAAGTTTTTCTTCCGAGCGGCTCGTGAAGGGACATTTCCCAAGACCTCTACTTTGTGGCCAACCAGTAGAACCGGTGTGGTTCTTTTGGGTCTTATGTCAGATATCGTCATAAGAAATTAGAGTTCACATTTATCTAACTTAGGAAATCAGTATCCATGTTTACCTAACTGGAATACCAACTCCTACAATTCAATTATCTTCTTCTGTAATGTAATTGTGTAATATCATGCTTTCATGTCATCAAGTAATCTACATCTCGCAAAATACGCTACCACATAAAAAAAATGTTTATTTTTTCTACTCATGTGCCCAGTTAAGGAAATAAGCTAGCAATAGTACTCAATTATATGAACTCATGCATGAGTGATCCATAATGGTTTGTATTGTGTGTGTATCTATATATTACTCTTTCAGCGCTCATATTGATACCAAAGAAGAAATTTTCAAATTGTCTGGAATTACCTTGAATTTATATTTCCTTTGAAATTTGTCCTTGATAATCCAAAGGTTTTTCGTAGTGATCATTTTACGTTAATTTGATTTTCACTTTAATTGATGGACCTCATTATCACATATGTACCCTTAAAAAATACACACTCTTAAGTATTATTATAATAAAGTTGATCAATTATAGTACTCCATCCATTTTAAAATTATCGTCCTCCTTTCATTTTTCGTTCCTTCTAAAATAATTGTTTTCTTTCAAAACTTTCCCTTTTAGGAAAACATTTTTACTACTTTACCCTTAGTTTTTCTACCTACTTTGATTATAACCACATGCTCAAAGGCATTAAAGAAAACCACACATTTCACCAAATATTTATAATACAGTCAATTAATTTTTCTTAAACGGTGTGTTGGGACAAAGAGAACGATAATTTGAAAACAGATGGAGTATATGTTTTCTTAATTTTTTTCTCGATAGGGGTAAACATGACACTCTTTAAGGAACAAATGAAACAATTAATTTTCTAATTAATAATTAATAATTTCATATCAACCACTACACGTCCATTAGGTGCATTTGCAATTGTTTATTTTTTAAAAATAAATTTTATATCGAATTCTCTATAGTCTCAGGTGATGGCACTAGCGATTGTAAAACAATCACATAAACATAACGTGATTGCGGAAAGAGCGATGAAAAAAACAATCGCTAAAAAGAAGATTAAGCGACGATTTCAAAAGCCATTGCAACCAATTCAAAGGCAATGACACTGGTGACTATAAAGGAATCGCATAAATATAAGGCGATTGAAGAAAAAACAATGAAAAAAGTAATCGCAAAAAAGAAGATTAAACGATGGCTTTTAAAGCCATCACAACCAACAATCAAGAAAAAAAATTATATTTTTTATTTTTTATTTTTATTTTATTATTTATAAATGCGATGGAAAAACCATCGCTCGAGATTAGTCAAATTTTGCGACTACAAATGCAATCGCGTATTTACAAAAACCATCACATTATTTTTCTATTTTCTGTGGGGCCTATTTTCTTTGGCTAATTCCCCTCAAATATTCAAAGGTGATAGCACTAGCGATTGTTAAGTAATCGCATATACATAAGGCGATTGCAGAAAAGCGATGGAAAAAAGCAATCGCGAAAAGGAAGATTATGTGATGGTTTCAAAAGCTATTGCAACCAACAATCACGTCAAACCAATTTTCTAGTAGTGTAAATAAGGGAAAATGAAAGGAAAAGAGTAATGTCCTCCCCGAGCCGCGTGTTCCCCTAAAAAAGGGAGCGCGCGATCCGGGGGGAATCATATCCCGGGGCACTCACAGTAGCATGATTGCTTGTTTTTGCTGATTTTTGTGTCTGATTTCGGGCATCGTAATTACTGTATTTATTGCTTTTCACCTCTGGATTTGGGCGGCGTGACTACTTGTATTTGCTGAAAATTTTGTGTCGTGTCTAAATTTCGGCGGTGCAACGACAGGGCACGTTGATTGATCGGCTCGCTAGGGCGAGGATGGATGCGTGGATGAAGGCTTGTGGGGCAAGGAAGGAAGGCTGGCTTGCTGGGGAACTTTTAGGGAGAGAGAGTACATCTGCAGTGTAACAGAGGGAGAGAGAAAGATATCTCGGCAGAGCAATGGCAGGAAAATTTTTGTCAAATGAGGAAGGGTTGTATTTATAGGCAGGGAGGAAAGAAGGCTTAGGCACGAAGGAAAGAGAGGCAACCGGCTTAAGAGGCAACTGAATACTTGTACTTTGCGCAGAAAAGGTGAGACTTTGCAAGGAAAGAGGTTAGAGCCAAGCAAAGCTTGAGGGAGCGGAAACAAGGGGCAAGGTGCGGCTCCAAAAGACTTCAAGTGGGCCAGGGGCGCGGCTCCAGCAGCATTCGGCGGTGCTTGGATTGCGGGGCGTAGCGCCTCGACTTGTTTTCTTCTTCATCTGATTTTGCAACTTCACCCCTCCGTCCTTAAATGCCTTTCTGACTTTCTTTTTAACACTTTGGCCCCTCCTGTCACTTAACGGTAATTAACATTCGTTATTCCAATTATAAATTTTATTTTTAGGACATTTCATTAAATAGGGGTACGAAATTGGGGTATCTACATATATATTAGGCTAAAAATTAGATTATGGAGCCCTTTTTTTGTGTAAAAACCTGTGGCCTTAAGCAACCGCCTAGTGGGCATATGCCCAGAGCCGACCCTGCTACCATCTCTAAACAAATGTTGAGATTAAGGGCATGTTAATGTGATAAAACATGGAATTACATAAATGAATCAACCATGTATGAGGAATATACTGTTTAGTAGTATTGTTTATGACAATCCACTTATCTAACCATTCGGCATGTGGTTTATATTTTAACACTTTTCTTGTTAATTTTTTTTATCATACTTATACAAAATTAACAAAATAAATATATTTTAATTAAGTAAAATATACCTCTCAATTTCATATTGTATGTGCAACATGGCCATGAAAACTAGTTAGTATATCTGATATCTTTGGGCCTCATGTATCTAATAAAGCATTATCACCACATGGTCGTGCACCTCTATCTCCTCTACTACCATGACATCTAATGCCCTCCAGTCCAAACACATACTCATTCTCTTTCGTATCGTCATCGTCATTATGGAAAGTATGTCAACCTCGACTTGGGACCTGAGGGTTCATCTCGTGCTAGAGTATATCCATATCCTTCTCTATCATCCTCCTCCTCTACGTCATGCCTCTGATAACTATGTCCGCAACTAAATACTCCATGAGATGGCTCAAGCAATTGTCTATCCATCTTTTGCATGTGGTCGATAAATGTCCCACTCATTGTAGGTGTGTATCCAAAGCCAACATTAGGGATAAGGGTACTCGGGACACTCGGTCCCCTTCGTCGAGAGATCCAGTGATGAGTCACCCCTCTAATCTACCAGCGATGTAACCATGAAGATCATAATTATTGTATTCTACTGTTGGTCTCTTCCTCTATCACCATGTCCACGACCGCCAAATATTCCTGACATCTAATAAATAATAACAACCAAACACATTCAATGACAATGTTTAAAAATATGTATGTAATTACATATTCTATCAATTATTAAACATTGGTAATTATTCATATAATAATAATTTGAGCACTTGTATTTTTTTATTATTGTATTCTACTATTTTTGGCATTTGTGGAAGGACTTGTGTCTAGATTAGAGATAACACTTTCACTTGTATGTGAAGAAGCAAAAGGAGTAATATGGGTGGTAAAGGCCAGACACAACACCGTAGGAAATGAAGAAAATGACTTCATACATCATTTTTCCTCATCAAGAAAACAATCGTGAAGAAAATTCAAAGAGAATTGTGGTTTTCGAAAATAATAATACTTGACAAATTTGTTAAATAATGGATCAAGGCCATCAACAAGAAAGTCAACTAGCTCAATTTTAGAAATTGGATTTCCAACCCATGTCAAGAGCATAGGAAAGAGAACTTATTTCAGAAAAATAATTTTGTATAGGTTGATTAAGATTTTTTTGAATTGAGTACACATGTTCAATATACCAATTCAAAATGGAAAGGGGAAGATGTGGACAGAGAAGATCATTGTCCACTGCCCAATTACAAATGGATAAATAACGAGGAAATTATTTGACAAAAAAAAACCATTTGAAAACATGAACACTTTGTGTGGATGTGGTTCTTTCTTTCTATTTCTTAAGCAAAAATAAATAAATAATAAATAAAAGAGCATCAATGCAATAAATCATCGTCTATAAAATCAAAGCGAGCACTTTGATTGCAAGTGCGAAATTTTGGGTACTTGGAAATTGAGTAGAGTAACTTTAACACTTAAGAAAAAATAAATGACAAATTCAAAGAAAAAGAACTATTTAGATAAGCAATACAGCTCAAGGAAAGAGATTTCGGAGGCGGTTAAAGACAAGTCTAGATCTACCCCCTTGATATCATGTACAAAGTCACAAGATTTTGGGACTTGAACCTATAAAGCAAGAAATTGGAGAAAAGAATAGAAGTAAGAGGAGAAGAAGAAGAGGGGCAAGATGACTACTATGTCTTTGGAGAACCCAACTTAATGAGGGTTATAACATTCAACAAATATATAAGCATCTAGCTAAATACATCTCCCTAAGTAATTTAATATATATTCAATGACAATACTTTTTTTGTCAAACAAATACATTTTACCATGTGGCATGTGGGCTAAACGAAACAAATACTTACATTTTACATTTCATGTCTAATAAACACAAGTTTCCATTTCTGGGTTCAAGAAATGGTGGCACGTCCACGATCTACACACATTGCATAATGGTCACTAGTGGTGAATATTTATCAAACACCAATATTTGGCATGCCCCGTGGGACCATGTCAATTGCTTTTTCCACCATTGACTGACTTAATATGTGGCACTACCTAGATGGTCGAACACTACTAACATAGTTCAGCTTGAGGCTATTGAACAAGACAGAGAGACAAGCACCGACGAAGATACTTCAGCTCATGATAGCCCTTTTCCATGAAATTCAATACTCTACTTAGGGATTCAAAGTTCACTTGGGATGAGTAATCAACCTCACTCAATGTCCGAAACAGAAAGGGCCGCCTTAACCCAACCTACAGAGGAAGCCAACAAAGGTTGTAGCTCGGTCATTCGATGCACTCCATAATTGGTATGATGGCTTGACTTCTGATTAGGTCGAAATGGTTAAAAACATTCACACCAAATTCTTAAGGATTGATCTCGAGGTGACCTAGCCCGACTGCACAAACTCCCTGGGCACACGTTAGAGAAATTTATAGCTCGTCCAGACGGGTTAAGAATCAATGTCCTAATTAGGTTTTATCCGAAAAAGAGTTTGTGAAACCCGTTCAGTCGTTCAACACGACCTTAGTCTTGAACTAAGCAAAATGTTTGAAGGCTGTGAGTTTAGTGATATATTTGAGTTGTCAGATAATACAAATCGATCAAGTGGTTACCTCAAGAATAAAAACCAAAAGAGGGTTTCTTCTGATGGCACAAATTATATCGATCACAACTATGAAATAAATGTAGTTGAGCTCATGCCCTAAAATTAATGAAATCTTTAAGTTCAAGAAGTGGTAGCATGCCTGCACAGGTTGCATAACGGTCATTAGTGGTGGGTTTCTACCAAATTCTGACAATTATATGAGAAAAAAATATAAATCTTCAAATTTAATTGCTTAAATTAAAAACCAAACAATGAATTTGAAGCAATAAAATAGAATGTGAGGCTTAATTATTATTTTGGGGGGGGGTCAGAAGGAGTATTATATTCTAATAAATAATAATATCATTTAGTCTTCGTCGATTCCAACACTAAATAGTGTTTTGAACGTTCAAAACAAGTAATTTTCGTTGTAGATATCGTGGTGGGGTTGTAGATCTTGTAGTAGATCTAGAGGTGGCGATCGATGTTGTCGCTGGAGAAGAAAGGGGCGTGGTTGGGAGGTGCCGGTGGTAGGGAAATAATGGTGGCAACGGAGGGAAAAGACGGTGGTGGCGAGGGTGGTAATAATGTCGGTAAACAAGGGGGTTTTCATGGGAATGGGGAGGAGGAAAGGGGGGCGTAGGGAGTCTGGTTTTCTACAGAGAAGGTGATTTGATGGAAATGTGTTACAGTTTGGAAGACCTGTTGAAGGTGTTGATAGAAACATTGGGAATGGGGACAATTTGGGGTCTACATTAGAGGTGGTAAATGGATGGGTATGGTCGTGCCCATATGGGCGACGGGCTTAAATTCATAGGCAAATAAGTGTCTATTTAATTACATAGGCATATATGAGCAGGCACTAAATGTGTATGTGCGCCCATTTACTCATTAACATACAATTATCAAATAGCTACAAAAATTACAAAAAAAAAATCATTTCCATCTACAAAAATTACTCAAAATTTACAACTAATATTGCACGAAAAGCTACTTGCATTGAAATAGCCACCATTGTCAAGAATCGGACCAGTGAAATAATTGTTGTAGACATTGAATTCCTGGAGGTTAGAAAAATTAAACATTGGTATTGTTCCACAATGCTGATTGTTCTGAGCCAAGAAGCTTAACAAGCATGAGACTCTTGACATATGTGGCAGATCATCAGGAAAGTGATTGTTCGATATATCAAGCCTTTTCAAATTGCTCATATATACGAGAGAGAGTGGAAGGGGCATGAGAAATGATTGTCGTTTAGACGTTTACATATAAGTGACTTGGCTATTGACACTCTACTATAATTTCTGGCAAAGTTCCAGTAAGATTGTTGTTGCTCAGGTTTAGGACAAAGAGAGAAGTTGCCTGACACAAAGAAAAAACATCAAGCAATTGGCAAGCATGAAAAATGTGGGCGCTCATCTATACCCATTAAACATAATGGTCTAAGTGGGCATACCCCTTTGTACCCAGATTAAAATTTGAGTGTGCCCATGCCCATATTTTAGTGGGCGGTCTGGACGGGATATATGGACGTGGGCATAATTTGCCACCACTAGTCTATATACAAGGTGGTGATGGAGTCTAGATTTATGGTGACGGTGAAGAGGTTGAAAGATGCTAGGTATCCAAGGGTGAAGGTGTTTCTGAGACACGTCATTTAAAGGCTCAGGGCATCCACACTCATACACCTTTTAAAAGGTTTATCCAGCATGTCGCGCCATCATTTTATAAATCTTTTAATTTTAAACATATTCCCTACACTCACATAAACCTTTTAAAAGCTTTATAGAAGACAAAAATAAATAAAAAGGGTACAGACAAAACAAAACGATCACATGCTCCAAATGGACAAAATTCAATTCATCAACCGATTGGTCATTACCAACCGGTACAAACTATCTACCTATCACTCACAAAGATTTAGTGATATAAACCTTTTGGAAAAAGGTTTATACCAACATTATAAACCTTTTCAAAGCCTTAATAAAAATGCTCTCAGGCATCCAAACCTGGTACCAATTCGAGCTTATTTCTAGGCTAAGGAGGTTCTCGTTTATGAAAAGAAGATGAAAATAGGGGCAAAATATGTATTTAATACTCCATCCGTTCCCAAATTATTGTCTTCCTTTTCTTTTTTGTCCGTCTCAAAATAATTGTCTTATTTGAAACTTTCCTTTTTAGGACAAAACTTATACCATTTTACCCTTACTTTTTCATCTTACTTTAATTATGGGTCACATACAAATGGGTTTTAAAGTAAACTACGCATTAAACTAATATTAATAATCCAGTCAAATGTATTTTCTTAAACCGTGTGTCAAGTTCACCAAGACGATAATTTAGGGACAGGGGGAGCATAATTTAATAGTTAAACTTAACGTCTATCTAAAAATTGGGTTAAAATGCAAGATAACTCTGATATGGTGGCCACTTCGAATTTTTTTACGTCTAAGTGGCCTAATTGCAACTTTCTACAAAGAACAATGGCCTAAAAGAGTGTTTTGTCTAATGACAAAAATTTGGGTAAGACGGTCATATATATATATATATATATATATATATATATATATATATATATATATATATATATATATATATATGGGTGAAATTCTATCCGGTCCATTTTTCAAAGTTCTTACCCCTCTAGTACCCCGTTTTTTTATTTCAACCGCAAAAGTTTTTTTATTTTTGAAATATTGTTCCAAAAATGTTATCGTCGCCTTCAACAACTCCGAAAAATATATTGGATTCAAAAATCAACATTGTTGGACAATGAAACGGTTAACAAATTTTTTTATTCATTATGTATGAAATTGTGATGCATCTATGCATAGTTGAATAATTTATGTATCGTTGTTCAAAAATCAATTCATCGCGATGCAAATTTGGATTAGGTAATTAAGACTTATGTATCGCGGTTCAAAAATTGTTTCATCGCGGTTCAAAAATTGTTTCATCGTGGTTCAAAAAAAATTTATCGCAGTTTTAACATAGTTTCGTTGCGGTGTAAAAATAATGACCTACGTAACGCGCCTACGTTTCATTAAGAATATCGTAGTCCTTGTGCCACCTAAAGTGATTTTTACCAGTTGAAAAAAAAAGATATGGTACTTTAGCAATTAAAAATTTCAAAAAGTGGACCGGTCCGCAATTTCTCTTATATATTTTGTCAGACGGATCTTTTTTACCTTTTACCTGACCTACCTTGTATTAGTGGGTTGAATTGTAAAATAGTGGAGCTCCGTTTAATGGATAAAAATTTGTATGACGGTTTTACGAAGATTGACTCGATAATAATTTATTAATCCCTCCTTCCAAAAAAGAGTGATAATTTGCCCCCTAAATAGATAGTCACAATGTCCCAGTTCTATATTTAAATCAGTAACTTTGAAGAATTATTTCATACCCCTAATCTTATCACACAATTATTTAATGGTTATGTTGTAATTGTAACCGTATTAATATAAGGACTAAATGATGGGCAGAAATGGTGTACTTTAATGGTGTACTTTGAACCAGCTCAAGCGAAGTATATGTGTTCAAAAATAATTTGTAGAAAAAGTGTTGGTACAAGAATTTTTTATGTAAATATTTTAAAAACTTTATTCTAATGACAATGGATAAAACCTTCATAAAGACCACATGAATGGAGTTATTGCACCTTTTTATCCTTATTTAACCATATCCATCAAACTCATAAACTAATCCCAATATGAAATCACTTACATTTTTTTTACCAATACTAAATGAAAACTGTTACTCAAACTTCATTGTTTAAACAGAGCACACCGTAGAGTCACTTAATGAATACTTAATTTATTGAATAAAATGATATTTTACCTTACTTGTCATCTAGTTGGCTTCACTTTCTAAATCAATGTAAAGCCTATTGATATCAAATACTCCCTCCCTCCCAAAATAAATACGGAGTATTTGTTTTATAGATTGCTCACATATTAAGGAAGTTTATTAAAAACTTTTTATTTTTCAATGCATCAAAGCATTCTCAATACAACAATTAATTAAGAGGGTAATTAATACGGACAATTTTGGTAAAATGTGGATAAATTTGTCTTTAAATCTTAGAACGTCATTTATTTTGAAACAATTTTTTTCCTAAAACGTCAATTATTTTGAGATGAATGTAATAATATAATACATATAATATCACATCATTTTGTGCTAGTACTCATTAAGTGACGCTAACATTACTTTTTGTGAAATACTTAACCCAAAAAAATAGTAGTTGAAATTTGGAGTGCTAATAGAAATTTCATAATTAATTATAGTGGTTAGTTCGAGTACTCGCATCCTAGGCTATTTATCACGGCTTAAATCACGTATCTATCAGGCATCCGAAAGCAACTTCGAACACATATATCAAACGTAAAGGATGCGCGTTTAAAAAGGTAAATTAAGTCGGTTTCAAATCATGTATACCAATCTTTCCCATTACTTATTATTTTATCTCGCCTTCTATATACAAACTACAAAAGAGACGGATAAGACTAAAATTAAATGAGATAAGAAACGTGGCAGGAGTGTATCGAAAGATTTGGAGCCACTTTAGATCTTATTTAGTGTAACGTTTTGAAAATACAATGTATTTAAAACACATTATTTATAAAACATAGTTATTTTCTTGTAAATATATTTTGAAAACTATTTTTAATAAATAGACTAGCTATAAACACAATATAATTTTAAAACACTTTAAATTAAAGCGTTTTAAAACTTTATAAAAAATTATATTTAAAAAAAAACCACTACATTTTTAATCAACGTTGTGATCAAAACGTTCCATCAAATAAATAGTCTATCGAGGTATGCTTAAATTGCCCCACCCAAACCGAGAGTTGTAAATTAGCAATTGGGCAGTCTTTCAATATATACATTGGCAGTGGTTATCACGCTCAAGTGAAAGGCGTGACTAAGCTGAAAGGTGTAACCTCAAAATTAAGGTACGGTGACCTTCCCTTGCTATGCCTTGCCTACCAAGAAAATAAAACCCTACCCTCCCCCACTCTCTCTCCCCACATTTTCTCGCTCTAAAATCTCCCTCCCCCTCCCTATCTTTTTCTCTCCTGACAAAAACAACACAATTTTTCACAAAATCTTTTCCATACTCAGCTCAGCCTCTCAACCACCCACAAAGAATGAAGATGAGAAACAAAGGTAAAGTTTACCCAACTCCTCCGCCGGCCGGCGACTCTTTTTCTGTCCTCAAGCTCTTACCGGCGGCGATACTAGCTCTTATCACCGTCCTCTCCCTCGAAGACCGTGATGTCTTGGCTTATATGCTTACCCGTTCGATTCAAACCCCGAATCCTTCGTTTGGCAGCAAGGAAAAGCGGAGAAACGGTAAGCAAATGATTACCCATCACAAGCCGCCGTTGTTCGATTGCGATTGCTTTGAATGCTACACTTGGTACTGGTTCAAATGGGATTCTTCACCCAACCGTGAGCTCATTCATCAAGCTATTGAGGCGTTTGAGGAGCACGCGCTTGCCAGAGAGCAGTCGAAGAAGAAAGGTAAGAAGAGAGAGAAAATGAGTAGTCGTCGCGTGGCTGAAAAATGTGGTGATTGTTCGCCGGAAAGAGAAGTTAGTTCTCCGGAGTGTGTTCATGTTTCGCCGGTTTATGACGTGTCATCGGTGCCGGTGAAGTCTGAAGAGTTTGAGATGGTTGAACCCCAAACTGGGTCGATTGCAAAAGCGGGGAAAGTACTAACGGAAGGCTTGCTTGAGGAGGTGGTGGTGCTGCCGGATACGGCGGCAAATGTGGTGGTGAGAGCTACGGCGGCTGTGACTGGGATTCACCACAAGGGTTTGGCTAGAAAAGTGTTACCGGACGTGTTAGGGTTGCTTAACTCCCGTTTGTGGAGTCTTTGGAGTCCGAATGTGTAGAAGGAATAAAAAAGAGAAATTAAATATTTTTGAATTTCCTAAATGATGAAAGGAAATCTTTATATACCCAAATATATGGTTCTTTGAATTTGTGTTATGTTTAATCTCATTGATTATTTATTTTTAATGAAAAAATTTGAGGTGACGGCCTGACTGGGTTGTTGGTCATTTACCGGCGAGAAGTCATTTTCCCGGCGATTAAAATGTTATTTTCAAGGAGAATCAGACCAATTATTTTTTATAATTAGAGCATTTATTTTTTGCTTAGCAGCTAAGCATAGTGAGTAGGTGAAAATGTTTTCTAATATGGGCCAATCAAAACTCAAAAGTGACCTTTACAAGTTAGTTTAGACTCAAGAGGTAAGTTAGGACATTGCTATGACCAAAATTTTCAATGCCAACAAAAGTCAGCACAAAGATTTATTTGAGGATTGAGACCAAGGTCGGCTAATACGGATTTGGAACCTCTATAGACTATTATTGAGCCCCTCTTTCGTTTCCATTTCATTCGATTGAATGTGACCTTTTAAGGTTTTTATGTAGGGGTGAGTTTGGTTCAATTTGATTCAGTTTTTTAGAAAAGAAGAGAAAATTGAAACTAGACTAATAGTTTGGTTCTTAAAAAATTTAGAACCGGAACTAACCCAGTATGTATGAGTGAGTTGATCGCTCAGCTTTTTGGAAAAAAGAGAATCGGAATCGCACAATATGCAGTTCTCAAAAAATTTAAAACCTGAACCAACCCAATATGTATGAGAACCAAAATATTGGTTCGGTCCAGAACCAATCAAAGATGTATGAGAATCAGGATCGGACCAATATTATGATTTTTTTACTTTTTAACTGTTTAATACAAATACATAATAAAAAATTTAAGACTGAAATTTCATATAAAAAAAACTAAAAAACCTTCAATAAAAGTATATTCAACAATTAAAAATGTCGAACTCATAAACTCATATCATAACAAACCGATAGAAACAAAATAATAAAAGAATACCAATTAAAAAGTAGAACAAAGAAAATATTAGGAATTAATATATATACTTATATAATAATAATATATATATATATATAATAAAATAAATAAATAAACAACATATTGGTCGATTCGATCCGGTTCCGTGTTATTTTAATTCGAGAACCGGGACCAACCCAAATATCAAATTTTATGAAAATTTAGATCCATGACCAAACCAAAGTATTGGTTTGGTCCAGTTTTGATTGGTTCGGTCCGGTTCCGAAAAAATCTTGCACACCCCTATGTATGAGAACCAAAACATTGGTCCGGTTCGGAACCAATCAAAGATATATGAGAACCAGGACCGGACCAATACTATGTTTTTTTTACTTTTAACTGTTTAATAAAAATACATAATTAAAAAAATTTAAGATTGAAGTTTCATAAAAAAATTAAAAAACCTTCGATAAAAGTACATTGAACAATTAAAAATGTCGAACTCATAAATTTATAACATAACAAACCGGTGAAACAAAATAATAAAAGGGTACCAACTAAAAAATAGAACAAAGAAAGTATTATGAATTAATCTATATATATATATATATATATATATATATATATAATAAATTGAGTTGGTTCGGTTCGATTCCGTGTTTTTTTAGTTTGAAAACCGAGACCAATCCAAATGTCTGATTTTATGAAAATTCAGATCCAAGACCAAACCAAAATATTGATTCGATCCGATTCCGAAAAAATCCTCAACACCCCTACTTTTATGTGTGGTGTGGTCCGATTAATGGTGACCTATACATAATTACATATGTATGATTTGGTTACGTTTTTCACACTCGTAATCTAGTATGTACATGTCTACTTGCTAAACTATTTAAAACTAGTGGTTATATTCACAATTGGAAGATGACTTTTGTTAATATTTACAATCTGGCATGATCGTAATCATCAAAATAAAACTTTTTATTAATGTTTGATAGCTTGGTATGACCGTAACCGTCAATTAAACACTTTATTCAGTGATTCTAGATCATCACTTACTGATTTTAATTAAAAAGTTTTTCCCAAATATAAATGGTGATAATATTTTGAGTAATGATATAAGAAAAAAAAATCATTCATTTTTTTTTCTTAACATGTGTTTTCCATAATATTCTCGAGAATAGTTTGCTGGCATGAGTTTCTCATCATTCAAACGAATTCTTGATAAATTAGAGGAAGCATAAATGAAGAGATTCAAAATTTGGCCGGTGGAGAAAGTTCATCCCACTTGTTCATTTTTTTTTTTTTTTGGTAGAGTTGTTCAAGTGTTTTGAGGATGGAGGATATTTAAGGAAAAATCTCATGTCAAAAAAGAAATTAATAAAATGTGAATTCAAAAGACATTATTTCTTTTTTATAATAAATGCCGCAAGAAAGGATTTTTTTTTTTTTAATTTTTTTTTCCTTTGCTTACCATTCGCCTTCATAAATCGCCAAGTTGTATTTATTGAAAGTTGAAACTCAATTACGAATGTACAATCATTTTAGAAGTTGTTACACAACCTTTGCTACTTACTACAAGGTAAATCGTTATGAGATATCCTTAAATCACATTCAATTTGACATTAATTCTTACTCGGGGTACTAAGCCTACACGAGCTCAATAAAATAATTAATATCAATTTTAGAAAGTTACAAATGCAAATAATTAATTTATAATTTTCAGTAAATGTTGATGGAGCAAGAGAAACAAAAACATGATAAGAAAAATTATATCTTCAAAACGAATTCAATGTGGTTACGGAATTGGCTATTTTATGGATAAAAAATAAAAATAAAAAAAAATGAATAGGAAAAGCATTACTTATCAAAGTGAAAATTCACTCTAAGAAAATGATTCCTCACAACTTTTTTGTAAGCATATGAATATCTTTAGGTTATAGGCCAAGCGGCCCTACTTTTATTCTGTCCCCTTATGTTTTTTTGAATATATGTGTGCGATTTTCTATCCTTTCTTTTGATTCCTTTTTTGGCAATCATCATTTAAACTAATCGCACTCTTATTATAATATTAAGCATACTTTTCAGTTTTCAAGGTAACGAGAATTGAGGGTTTTGGACCAAACCCCAATCTTATTTTTGGTCCTCACTTTGGACAATTGTGTTTTGTAATTTTGTTGACAGTGATAGACATTAGACAGACATCTAGGTTTGCTCCTTTGAGGTCATTTTTAGAAAAGGACTCAACTAATTTTTATAAGTTTTGTGTTGAATTAAACAAAATTCTTTTTTAATTACAGAGAATTAGAACCGTGATTTTAACCGAAAATTAAGCTTACTATTTTTTTAAAATATATAAATGGTCGAAGGGAACATAAACCTTACCGTATTATTATTATTATTAAAGTCATAATTGTAATCTTTCAAATATATACATACAATCTCTCAAAAAGATTTTTAAAAAAGTAAGATATACACAAATTTGTTTGATTATGTCACCTTCAATAACATTCTCTGCTTCTCAGATGTTGTATTTGCTTGCATCCATATCTCTCTCTAGAGTCACCTACCAGTGCAAAGACTAGGATTGGGATCACCTACCACTGCTCTTCTCTATTTCATTTCTTCTTTTATCTCTCTTTCTTTTTTGAACCAAACATTACCTCATATTCCACATCACTATTAATCTCAACTGTTAATCTTTTTAGAATACCTAAACGTAACATCAGAATCTTTAAACGTAATATCATTTAACGATTGAAAATATCGTTATATCCCTGTTCACCCACACCCCTCAATTAACTCTTTCAACAACAAACCCCCCTCTAATACTTTCTTCCAACACCAAAACATATCGTATTACTCCTTTCCAACCAAAACCTCTGACATCGTTCTCTCTCACCTCTCATGACTTTTCGCTCTCAATAACACAAGGTCTACGCTCTCTCTCAATCTTCTATCTCTCTCTCTCTCTCTCTGCCTTTGTGGAAAGAGAGCCATCTGCCATCTCGGCAGTGTGTGCACTCTTTCTCTGCGCATTCTCTTTATGCAAAAGGTACGAACTTTGTTTCCAGTTTCTTTGTCCAACTTCTTTTTTTCCAATTCGGCTCAAACATCCACTAGGGCATAGCTGATGTTTTGTGATACTACCGCAATTATGTTACGAATGTCACAAAACTTCCACGAGTATGTAGCGGTAGTCACATAAAACTACCGCGAGTTTGTAGCGGCAGTCACATAAAACTACCGCGGTAGTCACATAAAACTATCACGAGTTTGTAGCGGTTGTTTTTTAAAAAAAAAAAAAAAAAACCTATGTAATATGTGTGTATATATACATAGATTGTTGTTATACATAATTTTTCACTTTATAATTTAAGTTTGAAAAGTTTGGAGAGTTTTACAAATGCTTTGTGAGTGAGTTTAAAAATTACAAATGCTCAGTGAGTGTGTTTTAGGTTAGTTAGAGTGAGTAGGAGTAATGAGAGAGATTGGAGGGGGTAGTTGGTTGGGGTGAGTAAATGAAGGGTTAGTTTTTATTAATTGTGTATAAGGGTAGTGAGGTATTTTCACACATTATTCGGTATTTTCTAGCTTTGGATTTTGGAAACTTTATGTCTAAGAGTTTATTTTCAAATATTCAATAAACTTATTGATTGTTATTGGATATCTCTATTAGGTGTCTCATTCCAATCTTGGATGAAAAATATGTTTATTATAAGAAACACGAGTACTAGAAATTTTTTTTTTTTCATGACCCCTTAGGAAAAAAAAAGAGTACTAGAAATTAGAAATTAAAAAAGGGATATAAAATTGTGTCAAATAAATTTATATCAATATGTGTTATTAGATATTATTCGATAATATCTATTAAGCTTAACGGGTGTTATTAGATAATATATAATTATATCTATTAATAAATAATTATTATCCAAATAATACCCAATAAGTAACATCATATTTTAATTTGTTTTTAAGTATTACTTTCCTACATATATTATTATTCACTAATCACAACACACGCACAAAAACAAGCACAAAACTAAACAAAGACACATACTAGCTGTAAGACTACTCTTTATATATATACATATATATATATATATATATATATATATATATATATATATATATGCAAGTCTTCACACCACCTCTCAAAGAATAACACAACCATAGTTTGTGTTAATTGCAATTGGCAAACAAAACAACCATAACTTGGGGACCTTTCTAAGAAATTATATATCACAAAATGCTTCAGTTGTCTCATGTTTTAATTGTCTCGGTACATGCTGGCTATACCCATAACTATCAAACCAATATACTCCCCCTGTTCCGGACAAAAAGTCAACTATTTCATTTCGGGATATTTCACTTAAATAGTTCACTTTAAAAAATTGAGGCATAAAAGTGTCATTTTATTACTAATGAGCTACTAAAAGTTAATGAAATGAAATGGATCATCAGATATTTAAAAAAAAATGCATATTTTTTCTTTAAAAATGTCATAATTTGTGGTCATGAAGTTTTATTATAAAAAAATACATATTAAACTTGTGTAGACTATGTTTTCTTTTTTGTCTTACCAACTTTTAATTTCTAGCTAAATATTTTTTTAAACCAAATGAAATGTAGCCACAAATATTAAGCTAAATAAATGAAATGGAGCCAACTGCTAATTTAACAAAATGAAATTGACAAGTAAATGAAGAGTGTGAGGTACAATAAGTTGATGCAATTTATGTGCAATTTTTGCAAAATACAAAAAAATATATTAAATACTTAAATTCTTTATAATTATAAATAATCCAAAATAAAATAATAAATAAGTTCATAATAATCAACAATTTTGATGATTACTTGTTTATATTTATATTAAAATTTCAAATAAATTTCAAAAATGGGTCTAACCTAGTGATAGCAAACTTTTGTATAAAATAACTTGATTCAAGTTTGAATCTTGTTAATAGCAAGTTTCATTTTTATTTATTATCATTTTAAGTACAGAACATGTAATGGTGGTGGTGGGGGGTGATGGGCAGCAGGCGGTGGCGGAGGGTGGGGGCAGATGGTGGTGGCGATGGGTGAAGGTGCGGTGGTGGCCGAAGGTTGAGGTTGGCAGCATACGGTGGTGGTGGCAACAGTGGGCAGTGTCAGCAGGTGGTGGTCGGAGGTTGGTGGTGATGGTTGTGGTGGTGGGCAGTGAGTGGTGGTGATTGGTGGCGGTTGCCGGAGTTAGGAAGTGGCGGCAGTGGGTAGAGGCAGATGGTGGTGGTGGCATTAGTTGATAAATCAAATGGTTGTGGTGACATTAATGGATAAACCTAATGGATAATCGATTAATATCTATAATTATCTATTTTTTATTGGTCTCTAATGTGTGTTATCCATTAATATACATTGGAATTTCAAGTGGGTACAATTTTGAAAACATGTTTTCATCTAGGACCATTAATTTTTTACACATTTCATTAAACTACAAATTGCTTACCAAATGACAAAAATGTCATTAATGAAAACTCTGATGTCAATCCTTGGCATCAGAAATCAACCTGATGTCAGGCATCATAAATCAATCTGATGTCAGGCATCAGAAATCAACCTGATGCCAAAAATCAACATGATGTCAGGCATCAGAAATCAACCTGATGCCAAACATCAGAAATCAACCTGATGCCAAAAATCAACCTGATGCCAGACATCAGAAATTGAAAAAGGAAAATTGGAAAAAGAAAAATTAGGACGTTCTGTAACATAAAATATTTCGATTACGAGGTAATGAAGATCATGTCCGATCGAAAACTGTTTGGCCAACGAACCCGGTTCAAGGCGTTTCGTCGTCGGTGGAACACGCGGGTTGGGTGTCAAGTGCAAAGAAAGTAGCGACCGCGATTCGTGGCGCAATCATTTTGGCTAAGCTATCTGTGATTCCATTGAGGAGAGGGTATTGGGGAATAAGATTGGCAAGCCCCGCACGATGCCCTCGCAAGGTCACCGAAAGTGTGGGTCCGTTACGCTAGGATGGTGTCGGCCTCAGAGGTGTGGGGATTGTGGCCGCTAGGGTTCCTAAGAAGGTGCTCCAGTTGTCGAATTGATGATGTTTTCACTTCTTCACGTGGATCTACAAAACTCTAATTTCGTTAAGGCAACTTTCGATCTTGTCGAAGACATATGGCTTCCTCACCCCTGATTTCCGGAGAGAGACCCGAAATCTCCTTCCAAAGAGTACACAAATTTAGAGATTTCTAATTTTTGGCGAGTGCAATTCAAATGAAACTCCCCTTCGGCTGCAAAAGAATAAGCAGCAAAGCAAACAATCTCGTGGCCTACTCAGATCCCAAGAGGGTAGTTATGTACTCGCATTAAAATTGTACCTAAAAGATATGTCTAAAAAATAGCTGGATTTATTTGAAAACATGTTTTAAAAGGTGTACCGACTTGTAATTTTTTATAACTTAATTTGGTGTTAATAGATAACATCCAATAAGTCTTTTATGATACTTATATTGGATAGCCTAATGGACTGAATAAAATTTTGCCACTCATTCTCCTAAAAATGTTTCTCAATCAAGTGATAATGTGATTGTTGTTATGTTATGCAAAGGAAATAGCCCTAGAGTACAATTGCATTGAAGAAATAATATATATGAAAGAAACTTTCAAACAAAACAATTATTTTAAGAAGGATGGAAAAAGAAAAGCAAAAATAATAATTTTGATACAAAGGGAGTATCTTTTTATTGTTAAATTAATTTTCATTTTTTTATTTTTACTTGAATATACTTTCAATTATGAAATATTTTTTAGCACAGAAACCACATCATTATGAATTAAAGAAAATATTTTTTTTTCCTATTAATGCCCATCATTATGTTTATTAGTTTCTTACATTTTAATTATTTGTTTAATTTTTATACATTGTAGTCACTAAAATAATAATTTATTTTAGATTTATGATACATTAAGTGTATCACACAGGTGGATTATAAGGTTAAATCAATTGAGAAGACATAATTTTATATAAACAAATGTGAAAGAGTTCGAGAGATGCATAACATTGTTATTAACTCGAGATATGTTCAAAGTGCGAGTCGTTACTTTCACCAAAAATTCAATAAGGTTACTTTTACTTTCTTTTTTTGTCTCCAAATTTTAGTCTTTTACTTGGTCTAAACATTCAATAAATCTTTAAAAAGACAAAAATATCCTAACTAATTTTTAAATTCTATTTATTTGATCCCTAATGTTGATTTTTAAAATTAGATTCCGTTCTAAAGTTCCCATTAGAAATAGCGTCCAAATTTGTTGAACATGACGAAATTACCTCCACTTATCGTCTTCTTTATCAATTTTTTTTTTTTTTTTTATCTTTTAAAACCCTACCCTCCTTCAAATTACTGGTCCAACTTCAAAAATTACCAAACCAAGCATTGCCGTGGGAGAGGGAGGACAAAATAGTCGAATCTAGCGAAAACAAAGACATACGAATTGGTGATACACCCTGACCCTGAGCAGTGAGCATCCTGCATCCATAAGAATTTCGGTACGAAGCAAGCAATCGAGGGAGAGCCGACATTGTAGAGAAGGTATAATCCATAACAAGATTAGCAAATCCATTAGCCACCATATCAGCTTGACGATGCGTAGAAATAATGGCTGGAATGTAATAGGAGTGACCTTTGGCGAGATGGACGAAGAGAAACTCAGAGTCTGAAAACCTTGCAAACTCATCTAGAATCTAGATGGCCATGGCCCCTTCAAATAGATCAATCAAAATAATCTTACAGCGAGCAAATGAAAATCTAAAATCACAAATCCATGATCTGATCTGAGATAAAGAAATTGATCCATCCACTTTGAAAACAAAACTAGAACAAATTTTACCACAATGCTGTTACACTATTATCGGCTTATCAATGTTTCATTAAAAAAAAAATTTATATTTGTTTTTAGATTTTAAGGCATTTTTACCTTATAAAATTAAGTTTCACTACTTGAGAAACAAAACTCTTTCTAATTATCGTCCTTTTTATTTTTTTTTCGTTTTAAAATAATTTTTTTAACCTTTTTTTAGAAAAATACTTTTATTATTTTTTAAAATTATTTTAATTATAATTACATATTCAAAAATATTAAAGAAAATCATATATATCATTAATATTTATAATATAATCGATTATTATTTTTTAAATGATATACCGGAAAAAAGGACAATAATTCAAACATAAAATGGAGTATATAAAACCATAAAAGGTAGGACCGACCGATCATGAAGGAGAAATGGATAAGCCTTAAGGCTACACCTGGCCCCCCTCAGAAAGTACTACATTTACTATTCAATCCAATAAGAAAACTTATCAGAAATGTACCTCCTGCTCTGCTCTGCTCATCCACAAGAGTATTTATGAATCGTACAATGTTGCAGTCATTGTATTGCAGTTCAAGGGCACTTGTGTAAATAAATCAAACATAACCAAAGTATGAAAACAGGCCATTCGGCCATTCCCTTCCCTTCTCAGCTCTAAAAGTTGGATTCTAGTCAGAGATTTTCTATAGGGAATAACCATCATGTCTACGGTCTATCGTCTACGGTCTACGTAGACGTACATGACCTGTTGTGTTGACCACTAATATTAACGTGCTTAAAGTTACTTTCTATGCTTTTAACATTACAGGGCATCATGTAATTTTCATCCGGTTAAAATTATTCTACCATTAGAAAAAAAATTCTCCATCACCAAAGCTCCGTCTTAAGTCATTAGATTCGATACTCGAAAAGCTTAAAAAGAGAAACAAAATATATTGTTTCAAAGAATTCATCTCCTCCAAAAAAAAAAAAAAAATTTTAAACAATATACACCATTGCCTTTTAAATAATTAGTAATGACGGACAAAATACGATAGAATGAACCAATACGACACAATTATGGAGATAAATGGTTCGATAAAAGCAACACAACACGAAAGATATAAAATTGTTAATATATTTAAAATAATATTTATTGTTATATTTATAATCAAATAAAATAGATAACATAAAAATACAATTATGAGATACGAACACGTCACGATAACACGGATTGTCACCCCTCGTATTTTTTTTTTCCAACTTTCCTTCTAAACAAAACAATTTTTATTTTTATTTTTATTTCCATTTAAATGTTACTTTTCAATCGGTGAGATTTATTGCATAGAACCTACCTCTTAACTATTACTCCCTCCGTCCCTAAATTATCGTCCTCCTTTTCTTTTTCGTCCGTCCCAAAATAATTGTCCATTTTGAAACTTACCTTTTTAGAACATTCCCTTTTACCACTTTATCCTTACTTTTTCACTCTACTTTAATTATGGGTCACATACACATGAGCTTTAAATGAAACTACCCATTAAACCAATATAAATAATCAAGTCAATTGTTTTTTCTTAAACTGTGCGCCGAGTCAAGTAGGACGATTATTAAGGGACGGAGGAGGGAGTATATTATTACAAATTTTAAATTCAAATTTGAGGGCATTTAAATATTTAATCAATCATTACAAATTTCAAAAAAATTAACAGTAATATCAATATCACAAGGGTAAAAGTGAAATCTTAAAAAAAATATAAATATTTATATTTGAATCAATTGTTTTTTTTAAACTATGTGTCAAGTCAAACATGACAATTATTTATAAACGGGTGAAGTAATTTTTTTTTATATTTTTTAAAAAATTGCACTAAAATTATATCTTAGTTAAAGTTAGAAAAAATTACAAGCCGATACATTTTTTAAAATGTGTTTTCAAATCAATCCAGTCATTTTTGAAACATATCTTTTAGATACAATTTTGAGGTAAAAGTACATTACTACCCCATTTGTATCGTACAGGAAGAAAAAGGCGTGGAGACCGGTCACTTCGATTAACAGTACACTGCTTGTAAGAAACAGGAAACATTCGATTAACGGGAAGCATTCGATTAACTGCAATTCCTCTCTCTCTCTCTCTCTCTCCATGATTTCCTCTTTCTCTCTAGATTTTTGAGCCCCAACGTGCAGGTCACCGGCGATCCACTCCCTTCCAATGCGGTGGTTTTCGATGAATTCGATCCCTACAATGAAACCGAGCTCCACCGTCTTTTCATTTAACTATCTAGAGAGAGAAAGTGGAAGGGGACCTCCCTAAATCCAAAATCACCCACCTCGTTTTCTGCACCACCTCCGTCGACATGCCCGACGCCGACAGTTGAGACCATCCTTACACTGGTGCGATAACTTGGCCGGATGTAGCCAAGACTCAAATCGCCATGCGCAAACTCACACCCATCACCTTTCTTACAATTTCCTTCCTAAAATCGAGGCGGTATGCAGAATAATTGAAAAACGGGGATCCTCCGACGTGCCTTTTCACGAGATGAGCAAGCACCATGTGATGTGGCGACCACGTGCACACTTGCGTATTTTGAATTCGAACATGCGGAAGTTATCACACAAGTAAGCATCCAACGGGAGGTCCGAGTCCAAACCAAACCCATCTCCATCCGGGTCATCCACGCCTTCGTTTGCGAGGTAACGGTGCAGCGCCCCTAGATCGTCAGTTTGGAGAAAGAAAGAGTAGTCGTCAGCGCTGTTAAAGTTAGCGTCATTTCCGTTATCGATCTCTCCCCATTCGTCAAGCGCATCATGATGTACCAATATGCCTGCTACAGTACCGGTGCCACTGGCCTCCGCCTTGCCAAGAACAATCATGGCTCTCGCGTCCTCCTCGTCTGCTGTGTGATCCATGTATTTAAATTCAGGGGGCCTTGATTGGGTTGTCCACTTCGGGTTTGGACCCGGTCTCACCGTCAAGAAGACATGGAAATTTATGGAACGGGATGCCATCAACGGTTAGATATGCCGGCGCCGGAGAAGAAGATGAACTCGCCGAAGAATGGGAGGTCAAACTCTCAACAAACCCTTTCCGAGCAATTCATACCTTCATCTTCTCGGTGATTCCGAGCAGGCGTGAGAAAGAGAAAGTTCTTGGATGAGAACTTTAGTCTAAAGGAGTGAGAAAGAGAAAGTTCTTAGATGACTTTAGTCAAAGGATCTTCTTACGCTCGAAGGGTGGTAACTGCGTGCTGGTCTGAAAGAGACTCACCCAAGCTCAGACCATTTCTCCTTGATTTTTTCCTTTAACGGCTGTATTGTTGTTGATTATTTCATTGCTGCCATAATAATGTTTAGAAGGATGAAAGATACAGAGAGTGGGCAGAGTGGTTGGCAAAGATCGGTTGTGTTGTGCACCGAAGATGAAAAGAGGTTGCGTAATGCTGTGAAATCCATCTGATGCCAAGGCTTGGCATCAGAGTTTTTGGCATCAGCAACAACGGTGGGCATCAGCAACAATTGTAGGCATTAGCATTTCACCTGATGCCAAGATTTGGCATCAGAGTTTTTGAATTAATGATCCTGATGCCAAGGCTTGGCATCAGCATTTTTCAATTAAATTTGGTCCTGTAAAATAATGTGAAATACATCCTGATGCCAAGATTTGGCATCAGCATTTTTGGCATTAGAGTTTTGGCATCAGAGTCCTGATGCCTGGAATTAATCATCCTGATGCCAAGGCTTAGCATCAGAGTTTTCATTAATGGCATTTTTGTCATTTGGCAAGCAATTTGTAGTTTTATGAAATGTGCAAAAAATTAATAGTCATAAATGAAAACATGTTTTCAAAATTGTACCCACTTGAAATTCCCCCTTAAAGTTAAAACAATTTATTTGTGAGAACCCAAAGAGAAAATTTACTCCATCAATACAGGACGCATGGGGCTGAACCAAGCAGGCTGATGGAAGGACACGGGTGGACTGGTCCGTGCATGGGGAGGCATGCAAGTTGGCGGTAGTGTGGGAACATGAAAAGGTGGCCGCCCTCCTTGAATTCAATCCCCAGTAGGCTAGGTTTAATTAAATCTGCTATTAGGTGTTAGTTATTTTATTTCCTAAATAATTTAGTTTCCTTTTATTGTTTTAGTTGGTTAGGAAGTCTTTTATTTTGATAAATAGTTTAGGGATTATTTTGTAGCCTTTAAAAGACATTCTCTTTTCAATAATAAAGTACACTTTAGTTGTGTGAAAATTTTCTTGAAGAACAAGTTATGTTCTCTGTTTCAAACCGATTCAATTTAATCAAGGTGAGTGAAGCCTAGGTTAATTGCATCGTCAGATTTCTTTACGTTGAACGAGTGAAACTCAACTGGTGAGTCCGTCTATCTCCCCATAATTCCTTTGACATTGTCGTGTGTAGTGTAGGGCTTTGTGGGCTGCTTGAGTGAGTTGTTAAGTTGCAGCCTAGGCGTGCGTTTTGGGCAGCAAGTTGGCGTGAGATTCAGCTTTGGTTAGTAACTTTCGGACAGCTTGGAACCATTCGCGTTTGTTGATAAATAAGCTAGGGTTTCGGTGACATGATTCACATCAAGTTACAATTAGGTCACTTGAACTTTTTTTTTTTTTGAATGGCCAATGTACTTGGATTATGTTGCAATTTAACCCATTTTTTGGATGGACGTTAAATTATGTTAAATACCTAATTTGCACATGTCTTCATCAACAAAAAAAAAATCCCAAATTAAATCCCCAAAAATCAAACAAATTTGAACTGTTGTCGGTGTCAGAAGGGCATACATAGCTTCAACCCCAACTTTTTTAACCAATTCGACTAATACGATCTCAGGTTTTCCAATTCAAACTATAAGGTCCAATCCTTTATCCTGAAAAATTCTTCCTCGAGTCTAAAACCTATTTAATCAAGAAACTAGCACGGTACGACCTGGTTTTATCAAAACCAAATGAGGACTTATCGTAATCTCTCGCGGTCGATGCAGTAAATTGAGAGGACAGACATGGACTCGTTGTTCGCTGAGTTGAGAGACTCATTGTCGTGAACATGGAGATCATTGCGGAACCAGATGATGGAGGCACGACGGAAGGTGGCGGCATTGGTGGGGTCAGAAGGGCGGCATGGATTTAAGGAAAAAGGGTTCCAAAGGGGGTTAGATGAGATGATGGATTTGAAAAATGTCTTTGCGAAAGGGATAGAGGAAGCCAATGAGACGGTGAGGAGTGAAGAAATTTGTGAGGGGATTTTAACTTTGACCGGATGAGCAGAGATGAAGAGGGAGGTGGGTTTGGGTTTTGTGCAGAAAAGGAAGTCGGTAGGGAGAAGTTTGGAGAGAGAGAGGGGGAAATGGAGGCGGTGTTCGATGACGAGAGAAGGATTTGGGTTTGGTCGTCGGATTGAGATAGGGAGTCGGATTTTCCAGAGATTGGGGATTGGGATCTGAAGGGACCCGACCTAACACCACCCACGTGAGAGACACGTGGTCACTAGCACAGCCATAAGGATCTCACTCTGATCACCAACAAGGCAATAAAGGTCGACCATCAAATGAGATAGGCGACCATGAGAAAACAGTCCGAAGATCATCCATACCCAGAGGACCAGTCGAGGGCAATGCATGCCCGACTAAAGGGCCGAGGATCATATAAGCTTGACCAACAAATTCCCCGTCATCGATGCCCGGACGCCAGCATTGTACTATGCTAGTCACGTGCTATCACCACATTGGAAGGACGTGGGTATGTTCTACGCCAGCTGCAATTCGTCTCCATTAACCCACCTTCTGATACGTAGAGTACAACAACAAAGTACGAAACCAATAGGAGACCGCCAGCTAGTCAACTAACAATGGGTTGGTCTCCACGTTCAACAGCCAATCTTGGCTTGATGCCCAAGCCGGGGGCTATAAATAACATCATTCATCACATTCAACATGTTACGCTCTATCTCACACAAGTAAGGACACGTACACACACACTCTCTCAACATTCAAGTTTTCCCCATAGCTTAAAGGAACATCTGAGCTCTGGCACATATTTCCCTCGTTACTGACTCTCACACCGTATGGCTTTAGCTGGGAAATCCTCACAGCTCCCTAACAGTGCTCTCACTTTCTACAAGTCACCATCTTCACGGCAGATACCAATGAGAACTAGTCGATTCCTAAACCAATCAAAATCGCACCAGTCTCATCTCTACAAGAATCATAAGCTCAGATATCCTATTCATCATTCACGGCTCAGGTTTGGTCAATTACGTGGATTTCCAACATAGTCACCCTATTTATTGACGTGATCAGGATCCATACTTTTGAGAAGAATAGAAGGAAATGAACGTATGGTGGGGGTAGCTTTGGATATGATGATGAAGAAGAAGCTGCGCTTTGTGTATGTTTTCCTCTTTTGGTTGTGTGTGTGTGTGCGTATGTCGGGGCTTTGGTGGATGTGGGTGTATAGATCTGTAAATTAGGTATTAATTTAGAATTGATGATGATGAAGATATGGACAAATTAGGTATTTAACATAATTTAATATCCAAACTTAATGTTTATTAAAAAAAATAGGTATTTAACATAATTTAATATCCAAACTTAATGTTTATTAAAAAAAATAGGATAAATTACAACATAACAGAGGGAGGTAATCTAGAGTAAATCTTGTTTTATATAACTTGACTTGTTTATTGTTTTGGGGTTGTTGAGAATTGAGATTAATGATAGGTTTGTATATTTTGTTCATTACAAATATAAAAGTGTTTTAAAATAAAATAAAAAATTAATTTGTATTCAATGTGTTTGATATTTGATGTAAATTACTGAATTGTAACCCAAAGATGTGTTTTACCCGTACAAATTCCTAGTGGAAACTTTGCATCAGTTGATTACATCATGTACAAAATTTCCAATGTTGCCTAGTGGATATGGCATTATTGCACGGACAATGCAGAAGTTCATAAATGGCATTAGGATTTCAACGTCAAGAAAATTTAATAACATAATGATACGACTACTTGATCAGAATTGTCAGTGGACCTCATATGTATTCAATTACCCGGATAATTATTCTCTTTGCACGGTTAAATTCATTAATTAATGAATCTAGTATACATGAACTCATGAATGAACTGACGTTTGAATTTAAGCATTGTTAATAAAGAATCATACTAAAATCAAAACCAAAATCATCACTTACAACAATCAAATTATTTAAAATCAAATGAATATCTTATTTGATTTGGTTTCATTTGTATCATAATATAATACAAATCAACAAAAATCATCTATCGCTTTTTGATTTTATCAACTTTTTTGGTATTTTTTAAAATTCAAGCAATGTTTTTATTTTTTATTTATAAATAGAAACTTAGTTTGCTTAATTTGGATATCAAACCAATTTTTAAGATAAAGATTGTGAGAAATGTAAAAGGTTTGAAGTTTGTGCAATCATTGAAATAACTTTTTGATTTTGAATCATATGAGTATCAATGAATTATTTATGATAAATGATATTACGAGCTAGAGTTTGTGATATTATTACAAGCATTAATGTTACAGCCGTTAAATAATTAAATTTTTGATGATTTGAAAAATTCGTATCATTGCTTTAAAAAGTGCATATTTGATCTAACAGTATAGAGATCTAAGTGATTTGATCAAACGACATTAACACTAAAACTTGTAATAATACGACAAGCTCTAGCTTGTAATACCATAACCAGTGTTCTAAAACTCTCCGCCTAGCTCCGCTTAGGTTCTAGGCGCCTCTCCACTGCCGCGACTTTCTTAGTCGCCGCCTAATCGACCAAGTCGGCGCCTACGCCAAACTCTGTCAACCTTAATTTATTTTTGTAGCTTTGATTTTGTGGTGTGCGGTGACCAGAAGAATGAAAGGGGAGTGGTAATGGTGAGGCAGAGAAGGAGGTAGAAAGAAAATGAGTTTGATTTTGTGGATATTCGGTAGGCTGAGAGAAGGGATAGATTAAAGGTTTAGATCTAAGATGAAAGAGATTGGAGGATGAAAAAATGAGAAGAGTCAGTCTGTCGGAGAGAGAGAAGAAAAATGGATTGCCGATCTGCCAAATAGAGAGAAGAAAGATGAAGAAAAAAAGATGAAAAAGAAGAGGACTGTCTCGAAACTCAAAATTTAGAATGAGAAAGGACTAGAGAGGATATGTTAGACTGTGGGTTGTAGGGGCAGTAGGCAGGTGGAGTAATATTTTTTTTGTTTTTAGTTCTAAACTTGGCTGGTTTATTACTTTGAGGTTGCTGGGAATTGGAATTAATGGTAGGTTTGTGTATTTTTGTTCATTTTACAAATATAGACAAGTGTTTGACAAAATAACAAACATAAAAAACAATTAAATTTATAGTTAATGTGTTTGATCTTTGATGTAAATTATCAAAATGTCTTAATTCTAAACCTCGATTACGCCCGACTAAGTCCCCTAGGCGCTAGAGTGTCGCCTAGCGATCGCCTAACGATTTTAGAACATTGACAATAACTCTTACTTTATTGGTTTTTAATAAATTATATTTGATTTGATGTTTGATTTAGTGGAGTTGTTCTTACTTAATAACTCCATTTGTTTCTAAAAGGGGTTCATCTTCTTTTTTAGGTTGTTCCAGGTGCTCCATCCGTCCCAAAATTATTGTCATGTTTTCTTTTTTCGTTCGTATCAAAATAATTGTTTTATTTGAAACTTTCACTTTTATGACAACACTTTTACCAAGTTATCCTTACTTTTCCATCTTAATTTAATTATGAGTCACATACACATACGTTTTAGAATAAACTACACATCAAATTAATATTAATAATCCAGTCAAATGTATTTTCTTAAACTGTGCATCAAGTCAACCAGACGATAATTTTGAAACGAAGAGAGTATTATATAAATTAAAAAAATACTTTCTAATCTTTGGGTACAAATTACGAAACCAAACTTTTATACTCCATCCATCCGGGATGAATGTTTCTAATGGAAAAATACAATAATTAAGAAATATAATTAATGATGAATTGTAAAATACTCCTTTCGTCCCAAAATTATCGTCTGGGTTGACTTGGTGCACGATTTAAGAAAACACATTTGATTGGATTATTAATATTAAACTTATTAGTTTGATATGTAGTTTACTTTAAAACCCATGTGTATGTGGCTCATAATGAAAGTAGAATGAAAAAATAAGGATAAAGTGGTAAAAATATTGGAACAAACGAAAAAAGAAAACAGGACAATAATTTTAGGACGAAGGGAGTATGTTGTAACAATAATACACATTACACACTTTCTTTGTCTCATTAATTATGTATCAATTATATTCACTCTTTAGGATATAAAAAAATTATAGTATTACATAAAGAGATATATTAACAAAAATGGTATAGAAAATTTGTACACCAGAATCCTTTAGCAATATTAGTTAGGACATCCAAAAATAGAAAACATTTATCTGAAACGAAGAAGTAATGTATATTCTACAATAAACCATAACTTTTTAGCCACAAATATTGATGTGCCATGTTAATTCAACCAAACAGGACCGTTACAAAACTAACGAAGATTTCACGTCAAAACAAGCATCTCCATTTCCATATCTAAATAATTATCAAGTTTTTTTCCAAACAATTTGCTCACCAACCAAATTGCAACAAGTTTTGAATTACATGTGTGGTCGGTCCGGTCCCATCCCACATAAATATTTATAAATGTATAAATCAAGCATTGGGATGTATTTTTGAACTCGCCCACAAAAATTCATTCATATAAATTGACCAGAATTAACTATCTTACTTCCAAAGAAAAAATAATTAAAAAACTTGTAAAGTATTCTCTCTGTTTTGGATAATAAAATCTCTGTTTAAAAGTCAATTTTTTAAAAAATAATATTTTTAATAGCTTTTTAATATTAAAATAATACTTTTATATCTTAATTTTTAAAAATAAATTTTTTAAATGAAGTATCTTAAAATAAAATAATTAACCCAAAACAAAAGTAGTAATTAACTGTATCCATCTATTTTGTTCGGTTGGTAACTGACAAAAGCTTGGACATCAGTCCTCCACGAATGAGCCACTACAAGTCTACAACCAACTCTTAAATTTTAATATTTTATTGTCGTTATGTTATGGTCAGCTGACTCAGCACTCAGCAAACAAATCTTTGAGTTCAAGATAAGGTGATATTTATTAATTCAACAAAATACCGGCCGAACTCCTCCCTCCATTTCACTCGATTACAGGGGTGAGCAAACTCGCCCATCAGCCCATAAGGCCCGCACTGCCCGCAATGCCCATGCCCATAATGTCCATGTCCGTAAAGTGTCCATCAGTTCTGGGCTTTAAAGTGAGGGATGCCCATGGGCTCGGGCAAGATTGGACTCTTATTTTTTTAATGCCCGTTGTGCCCGGCCCGGCCCATCTATTTATAATACTTATTTTTTTAATAATTATATATAATATATAAATATAATACTACTACTTGTGTCTACTTTACTTAACTATTTACTTAAAGAAATAAAAAGTTAAAAACTTTAGTTCACTTCACAGTACTTCATTAGTTCATTAGTTAAAAAGTTTAAAACCCTACTATTTTAATATTATATATATATATATATATGTATATGTATATGTATATGTAGTAGACAAAGTGGCACTAGCATTCACTAGTTCACTAATCACTTCGTCGGATAAGTACTTCGGTGTACAATGTTATTGTTCATCAATTCTTTAGTTCTTTCCTTTTCTCCAAACCTCCAAGGGAAGACGGCACAAGGTTTGATAGGTATAAAAATATCAAAACATATAATTTCAATCCATAAGCCCATCAAAGCCCGTGCCCATGTAATGCCCGTCAAAACCCATGAAAGCCCATCAATTTTATGCCCGCATGAAGCCCACTATACTGGGCATTAAAAACTAAAGCCCATGGCTAGATGGGCGTATACTGGGCTATGCCAAAGCCCGTGTGTTTAGAGCCCATGCACACCCCTACTCGATTATACTGTTAAAAGATTAATACTCTAAAATAGATAAATGTTTTTTTTTTTAAAGAAATATGTTGTTTCCCGATCATAATTTGTACACAACTAGTTTTTATTTATATTTGAGGCCAAATTTCATACAATTTGGGAACTCGGATTCACAAAAGAATAAGCCTGACAATTATAATTCATTATCCATTAATCCATCCAACCCAACCTGTTAATTACCAAACCCAAGCCACTAATTATCCAATTCAACCCAACTCATTAATATTTTTAGATTAAAACGGATAATCCGTTTTGACCCAATAATATTAATGAGTTAAATTGGGTTGAATTAAAACGGATCAGACATGTTCCCTATTTCAATCCGTAATTTTTTATGCTATAAATTGATTTTTTTGGGGGAGAAATTTCAAACCCTCAATCGAAAATGTATATTTTGATTTTTCTTATTCAATTTAACCAACTTACAGGTAGCTATTAGACGAGAATTTAGTTATTTTTTAAAAAAATAGATATAAAATGCATGAATTGTATTATTTTTACTATAGATTCTAAATGTTATAGTTTTATTTTCTCAAAGTAAATAAGAATATGTCAAATATACATCCAAAATTCGTTCAAATTGACCAAAATAATCAATTATATATGTGTTCAACAGGGACACGAGGAGTACTTTTTGAATCGATCATAAAAAATAACTTTCTATAAACATGCATTTACTCTAAAGTACACTAATAAAAACTTATAACCCGTCTGATATTGCAACCTATTGGAAGTAGATAAGTCAAGAATTTGTGTTTATGCCCCTATATCACTCCAAGAAATTATTATTGAAAATATTTTGTATTGGGAATGCTTATCAAACAAGTGGGAATATTAACCAATGCAATGATACACATTTGAATTAAAGATGTTGCTGGTTAATAAGTGATCCCGAAACACTTGTTAGTGTTCCCTAGCTAAAAAAAGTAAGATAAATATCGACAATGACTCATGAGTCATCACCGGTAGACTGCTAAATGCTTATCTATTTCTCCATTATAATTTTTTATTGTTATTATTTTTCGATTTCTAATGCATCCTACTCCTCTCAAAATGGGTTGGATCCGTTGGGCTAATTCACCTCGCCACCTAAAAAAAGTGGGTTGAGTTAAGAAAATATGAACACACTAAAAGACGGGTTGAGCCAGTAACATGTTGCGGATTAAGAAGCAAACAAGAAGAAGTTGCTACCAAAGACAAAGGAAAGGGAAAAATGTCACACTCTATGTCATCTCTACTCTCTTCTCCTTTGTATCTTTCTATGTTTTGATTAAACTTAGCTTTGTTAAACTACTTGTTTGAAATACGAAAATATTATTTTTGAAGTGTTTTATTTAAATTTCATGTTTTTTTTTAAATAGGGCTTATATATCTATTGTTTGGAATTTAGACCTCTGGTTTAAATAATAATTTAAACCGCATATCTCTACTAATCTTCTTGTGCTTAATCTTTACTGTTTTCTTTCTTTGTAAGCACTTAAATTAGTCCCTACAAATCTAGGCTACTTTAGATTGAGGTATGTCTGATGTTATATAACTCAAAATTATGTTTGGACATGCTATTATCAATCTTAGTGTTCAAAGCCCTCATTTGTAGTAATGATGATGAGATAAACAAATATGAAGAGATTGTTGTTTCTACTTCTAAAATTAGATTTGCTTATGATCATTCACTATTTTAGTTATTTGCCTAAGTGACTAAATGAGTTGCGTACCAATTAGTGTGACAACTTAGTCTTATAACAGATTAGTTAAGA
The DNA here is from genome assembly GCA_013146195.2 of Codonopsis lanceolata. Taxonomy (NCBI): domain Eukaryota; kingdom Viridiplantae; phylum Streptophyta; class Magnoliopsida; order Asterales; family Campanulaceae; genus Codonopsis; species Codonopsis lanceolata. Next base: position 55,578,553 of record CM028377.1, on the reverse strand, counting down.
CTTTGTGTATTCAACGTCACCAGCAAACTTGACCTTCAATGCTGCTTCACCCGCAGACCTTGTTTGCTTGTATTTTGAAGTTGTTTCAACTAATCTAAAGACGTAGATCCAAGATGTCAAGCTCAGCATATTTCCAAGGATTATCCTCTTAGATATTTCAAATAAATATTTGATAAAAGGTTCTCCACAGTTGACTTCTTAAGACTTATTATCCGCGTTTCATGGATAAAGAAATGAGATTTTCCTCTTTGGTGATTACTAAACAGAAAGACAAGGTGGGTACACAGTCTAACACACCAACTTATGTAGTATTTACAAAATGTATCAACTCATGCACGTCTGAACCACTTTCGACTAACAACTATTCCCGCACAGTACGTCTGCTCCATCTTCATACTTGATCGGACCAAGTTCAAAAAGATTGAGTAACATCTCGCTGCTTTTAATGCATTCAACCTAATGCAGTTGTTGATCTCTTTCTTCTCCAACGATCAAAAGGATTCTCTCTTATAAATGACGTTATTGAAGATGAAGAACTCAATGATCTGAAACAATTCAACTACTTACAAGTTCCTACTCTCAATGCATTCAAGAGATCCTTAACAGATCATCAAAATCCTCAATAACAACAAAAAGATGTTCAATCATTTACATTCATTATCTTTTTTGTTTGGTGTTTCATTAACTATTTTATAGCACAAGTGAAGATTCATATGTACTTCACCTACCAAACACCATTCAAACATTTTTGTATACAATCCATTAAAGATTCTGTAATAAAACTAGTGGAAAACATAGTGCACATTTCAAATCCAAGATTGACTTCTTTGGTGGTTAACGTAGTACTATTCACGGTACAAACCATCTCAAAATCTCTAATTATTTTGTCTTCTGTTTACGCTTATCATACTACTAATCTTATTACCTATTAACTCTCTACTTTGAGTATCTGACTTGGTAAGTATGACTTGGTAAGTATTTTCGGTGTTCTTTCCGCTATTACAACTCTACCAATAATTGTCAATATTCACTAGAAGGAAATTCACTCAAGAAAAAATTAAACTCTTCAACCCCCCCTCTAGCCTAACATTGTGTCTTTTGGAACTAACAATACCCTTAATGAAATTAGATTAGGTGCGCTGCATCAAAAATTCAATTTGTGCACCGATAATTTAATTTGTATATCAAAAAATAAAAATTGTGCATCAAAATTTACTTTAGTATATTAATTCAAATTTATGCATTTGAATTTACGTTTGTAATCTACTTCCAAATTGATGCATTACAATTCTACATCAGGATGCAACAATTAATGCAAGACCATGGTTGATCATGTATATCATCTTCTTCTACACAATTTAGCTTCTTGGATTGTGTGATGTGAGGATACCATTTCAAAATCCCAACAATAGTTAAATGAGAAAAAGATAACTTGAGTGCATGGATTACAGTTGGGCTTCTTAATAAACTCTCCAACAATAAAACAAAGAAAGGGGCTAACCACACTCCAATTCTCTATCTTTACACCTCATGTATTGTATTGAAATGGTATATCCTATACTGAACAATGCAAGTACATAGGATATAAAGAGAGGATATTGGGGTATGATTAAAATTACCCTAAAACAAAACCATCGCGTTTTCTCTCTTCTCACCTCTAATGGTCACTGGACATCACATCTCACCCTTGACACTGCCGCTATTCCAACCACCAATGCTGTTGTTCAAGGCAATTACCTAAATTTGAACCTTTGCCTCCTTATAGCTTGGATTTTATGCAAGTTTTTTAGCTTGTCCCAAAACCACACCCAAGCCAAATAGATAGGAATCAAGGTAACAATTCACAAATACGGAGACACAGAAAGTAAGAGAGAAAAGAGATCATTTTGAAGAAAATGGAGTGAGATGAAATTTATTTGGTATGGTATAATTGTGTCACTTTCAGAAACAATTTAATGAAAGTGTCTTTTTCAGGTTAAAAAAATGTAGACTGGAGGGTTATAAACTTATGAAAGTGGACCAACTAGCAATTTTCTTGGTTGGAAACCTCAAACCCGTTCTCCTTAAACACCAAAGATTACCACTCCCTCCGTTCCACTCAATAGTCATCATTTGAAAAGTTTAATTATTAAGGGATATATTAATGTCATTAACGTTAGTCATAATTATAAAAATAATTAAGCTCAAAAATTTGGTTAAAACACAAGTGGAGGGTAAATATAAAATGTTATAGAAATTGTAAACATAATTTTTTAAAGTGAACTCTTATAGTGAAACATCTAAAAATAGTATAGTGAACTATTTACCTAAAACGAAGGGAGTATATACTAACTTGTTAGAGTCAATTTAACTTTTTTTTTTCAAATCGATATTTAACACATTTTCACTTATTTATAGTCTCAAACTATACCTTTTAGAAACTACATAATGTACATAGAAGAATCTCATGTTTTATAACTTAAAAAAAAAAACTAAATCCAAGACAAATTTTCATTTAAAAAAAAAAAAAAAACTAAATTCGATTTCAAAAGGAATTCACACGTGCAAACCCAACTTGGTAGCAAAGGAAATTCTACTCTCTCGTCCCAAAATGCGTCTCCCTATCTTCTAGAAAGAAGTTGTCAAATGTGAGTGCCCGTATGAAATTACTAAATTAATTCACCATTGTAACACATCCTTTCCCAAATTCAATGTATAGTGTGGACTGTGGAGGCACAACACCATCTCCAATCATTGTACTAAAATTTGGATACCACTCTACTTTGTTTCTTTCATTTTTGTCATTTTATTATACACATGTCTCTTTCTATTTTCGTCATAATTGAGAAAGTGTCACTAACTCTATCATGCTACCTAGTTGAATTGGTATCCGAATCTAAGTACAATAGTCAAAATTGAAGTTAAAACCTATTGCAAATAACGAGGGTAACTTCTAAGTTAACTTCCTGAATTTATCTTAAAAACCAAAAAAAAGAAAAAACAAGTTTGTAGCCAAGATTGATTGTCGATATCACATTGATGCTAATGGTATGAAGTGGAGGGTTCTTGAGATGAAAGAGGATCACTACCTGAATCTCAGATCATTCGTTTGATGTAGATAGGGGTAGCAATATGGGTGTTATGAATAATCATGGGTTAGCCTATTATAGAAGCAAATGAAAATGACACCCCCGGATGCAACGTGAGGATAAAAAGTAATGTTCGATCATCAACAGGCAATGGTACTGTTGACAAGATGATAAACAAAGGAAAGTAAGAACGTGTCAAAACTATTCAGAGCAGACAAATAAAGAAAGCCAAAAGAGCAGTTGCATTGATGCAGGATTCGTGTGTTTTGCTACCCATGGATGGAAATTTTTCTTGTTATGATAGTGACAAGATGAGACATTGCACGTACTCTTTATGAGAAAATCTAGACCCTCTTATGAGTGATAGGAGCATATAAAAACCTTGCATGATACTAACTCAAATACAAATGTAAACCACCAAAAATTGGAGGAAGTGCACATGCAGATATGCCGCAATGCAGATGAGATCTCAGCAATCAATTTTTTCATATAAGTGACAGTTGAAAGGAAATAAAAGAAAAGGACTGATATAATTCTCGTCTTCAACAAGAAAGAAATCATCCAATTGTCCCCCACCAATCACAAAAAGAAAAAAATAATAATAATAAACAATTTTGGATTATATTCTCTTATATTGTCAAAAAGTTATGACCTCTTTAATTCATTTTAAAAACTTGGCAAAACAGGTAAACCTTGGCACATTGATAAGTTTGCTTCTGTATGACTTGGAGTTTACGAGTTCAAACTACACGAACAGTATTTTGCTTGCAAATCTAAAATTATGTACCAAACCTTTACCAGTAACTAGTTAGACACCTGTGCGTTAAACGCATTGGTATATATCTCTTTTAATTAAATTATACTCAAATAAAATGAAGATGATAAACAAAATTAAAAAATAAAGAAAAAACACTGTGAAGGGAACAAATTATATCGGTATAATTGATATTATAAAAAAGTAAGTTAATCCATTATTTTATGAATTGTTTAAGTCATTTTCTCGTTCATAATTTTCTAGTTTAATAATTTATATTTTTTGTTATTAAAATTTAGGATCTAAGTAGTATAAATAGTAATTGAGATGTATATTCTTCTCTATATAACCTATAGATTTATTAAATATTTATAATTTGTGGTTGATATTTACTACTATGATTTAATCGTATCGTATAAATTCGCTCTGATTTATCAATAAGTTATAATTAATTGTGGTTATTTGCAAAAATAAAGTTTGTTTTGATATTATAATTTTGGATACGATGAAAGAGACACAAAAGTTTCAAATACAAACAAGTCATATATAAAGATTTCCCTAGCGTACTTTCTTATAATTAATTGTGGTTATATTTTATTTTGTAATCACATGCATTCAATGAACATGTTTTTTATAACACATTTTTTCTTAAATCTTAACTTCTTATTCCAAGGTTATTTGCTCATTTTAATTTATCAGTAAATTAAGTATGCATAAAAAGAGATTTGTATTTACATATTTTCGAACAATGGCTACTTCTATTAAATACTACTATATAGAAACTCGGTATTTCTACCATATGTGCATATTTGCACATTTTCAATAAATTTTGAGATTTGTGTAATCAATTAATCAGATTTATATTCTCAATGCATCTAACTACTCTATAATAATACTCAAAGATAACTTTCTTTTTTTAGCAAGTGCATTTAGGCGGGATTTTGCCTTTTTTAGACTACCTAGCTTTTATATATATATATATAGATGGCGGAAGCCTTTTGCACTGGGCCATCACATATTACTTGGAAATCTAGCAGTCATTTATTGAATGATCCCCAAATCACCCCTCAATTTTAAGTAATTCTAGTAATTAAGGCGAGTGCCAAGGTGTTATTCATTATTACTTCAATAGATCTGCCTAATATGCAGGGCAACATGATCCATGAACTATAGTTCTATACCATTAAAGGGTGCTGAAGCATCTTCAATAACCTCCATGAAAAACAAACAGAAAAGAATAGTGAATGGAGAAGAAAGAGGAAGCAAGAGGAAAGCCATCAATATGCTAAATAGAGATCAGATTCGGTGCACCTTTTAGGAAATGGTGAATAGCAATCATCTTTCATAGTAGCAAACTGACAACCCAGTTGTGCCAACCTGTGTCTATAGGCTATAGGATATGGTTTATCACACCCGTCCATGCCTACTTAGTCCCTTTCTCGATGGGTTCCCTTCTGCAGAGACCATAAAGTTTGCTCCACGGCTCTTTAAAGTCTAGTTGGCATTTAAGTCATGTACCTGCTGACAAAAGAAACCCATAATGAAAGTCTCATCAACAAATATCCCAATTTCTATTCAGCAAGCATCAAAAAATAGCTGATAAAACATCTTTGAAGGAAACTTTTACATCCAAGGCCCTACGTGATTTTTTTCTTTAAATTATTTTTTTTAAGTTCTTTCAATTTATTTGGATCGTGTTCACAGTGAATCTACTTGGTTTTATGCTGGCTTTTTAATTGGTGGCCGCTCATAAAGGTCTTGAAATGATCCTTGAAATAACAAGTCTCTATTTTTTTCCGGTATATTCCTGCTATTGCCTTAAATCCCCAAGCCGCCAAGTCAAATTCAGTGAAAACTCAAGTCACAAGGAAAGTTCAAAATAGACAACTCAAAAACAGACTTTTGATTGTACCCAAAAAAAAAAGACTTGAGATATTTCCACAAATTTACATAAAGCATTGCAAATATGCGCAGACATTTTCAATTCATTCTAATATTTGCTATATATAACGTGAACTTGGCTAAAAGTCCAGTAAATTTGCAAAAGGATGGCATAATTGCAACATGATCTAGTGGGAGGGCAGGTATGTATCAGGCTTATCAAAAATGAACAAATAGAAGAGACAAACATACCTTCAAGTAGACATCACTAGATGAGTTGGTTTCCCTTGTATCAGTGGCAGCAGGAATGCCCAATTTTGTATCTTAGCTTCTCGTTGGCTTCTCATAAGGAGGGTAGCATAGACTTTTACTTACATTATCCAATACCATCCTATGTTAGTTTGATGTAATTTCACATAAACAGGCAATTTGGCACACATGACACACACTGTTGAAAGCCCTTAGAACAATGGTACCTACTGGAGCAAGATGAGGATTAAAGCTAAAGCCAGTCAAGCCTCTATAAAGGACTTACCTAACCACAACACTGAAATCTGGGGTTGTGTTATTAAATAATTCATTCACATAACAAGCTATCTAAGACTGTATTCAATTGTGATAAACAACGTAGCACTCAACCAATCGGCATAGATATCAGATACCAGAAAGGGAAAAGGAAATAAAAATCAACTAGCATGGACTAGGTCCATGTGTATTTGCACAGGTAAACAATGCAATTGCATATATGAAATGAAACTAGTGAACCACAAATATAATTTGAAAACTTGTGCTACCATGTAAGAGATTGATGAATATACAGTATTCATATGTGCAAACGATTGGTAGGGTCTTTCTTTTCTTCCTGTTATTCTTTTTGGTTTGGCGGTCAGATGGTAGGCCAGCTTGCTTTTACCTCAACTAATCCACCTCTCCAAACCAGTCAAAGGCAATCCATCCACGCCGTGCTTAAAAATTCATGAGTAATAATTCCTTGTTCACCCGGCCTAGGGGAAGTCAAACTGGAGAGATCAAGGAATTCATTGAAGCCAATTAACCAGTTAAGCTAACCCTTGGGATTTCATTGAAAAGGAACACAATATAGCAGATTATAAATAATAAGTCTTCATTGATAATTAGGTATGTTAATTGAATCAGCATAAGTCTGCACTCTGCAGTCAAATTAGCTTGGAAATTCAGAACCTCGCTGGCTATATTAATGTGTGTAAAAAGCAATAACACGCATTAATTAGTTAATATTAAATTCAGTCTCGGTCACAAACTTCTGGATACTATAACAGAAAAAAAAATCCAGTAAGATGATCAAATAGATAAAGAATTACTTGGTGGAAAGCAATTCCATTGAGAATCATACGCGAACCATTGCGCTGTTTCGTCAAAACAACTACTTGACAGGCATGGTGTCCTTAATAATTTGGATTTCACTTGAGTAGTTTTGATTTGACGTCTGACCAAAAAATAATATAGGAGAATAAGAAAGATAGATCATCATTCAATCATTTGGAGGTTACCCAGAATACTTTTTCAGGTAAATTGTTGAAATGCATATGCCTAGTTGAGTTGAATTGAGGTCAAACTATTGAATACATAGGAAAAAATCTCACTTTGTTCCAAATAGAATGAACAAGTGAAAAAAAAATAGAAATCATTCAACATATACTCAATGAGAACTTACAATCAACAAAGTTTTGATAGGCAATGAGTAAACCAGTAGAGTAGCACTTCTAGTAGCTAGGATTTAGCCCAATATCATATTTAAATCCTCAACATCTTTCACCAACCCAGTTGTTTGAAGAATGAGCTCAAGAGAGATCTATAGTGATAGAGATGGAAAAACTCTACGAAAACGCAAGACCACAACCTCTCATTTTCAGAAAATGAATTGTTTATTTCTTTTTTGCTTCCCCAAATACTCTAAAAAGAAAACATATCAGACATCTTTTGTTATAAAAAATGGTTATATTCATGTATGCAGATTATAGTCTAATCAAAAATGCCCTTTCCAAAATTGTCTGGAAACTGAAATTCAATGCGTCTTAATTGTGAGATGCTAGTGGGGTATGTATTATCGTACTCATTTATCCATCAAGACCACAAACCCATTCATGATGGGACACAATACAATGACTGAAGATGACTGGATCTAACAACAAAAACCACCAAATAAAACATGGACAAGGTAGCATCCCACTGAACTATTGGATCAGACATTGTGGAGTCATCTATCTGTGTACAAAATGACTAACGTGGCAAAACTGTAAGAAAATATTTCTCACTGAATACCTATATTATAAAAGAGGTCAAGGTCTAACTGGTGGCCCTGATCGAATTGTGTTAAACACAACTGACAGTCCAAATTGATTTGTAAGTATGTGAGTTACAAATGAACCCCTCAATTATAAGTTATGTTTGAATTACCCCACTACAATTACATATAAAACCTTAGTTGTGGATTTTGTTTGAATTACCCCGTCAGTTATGAGTTTTGTTTATCCCGACCATTCATTGAACCGATTTCATACCGACACCATGCCTATGGCACGGGCACGCATACTAGTACATATTCAATTACTCACCAATTCTAAGACCAGAATTCTGTTCATAGGGTTGGTTCACACATGGTTGTAAAACAGTTTGATTTACTTTGTTCGTTCAGCTCAAAAGGTCCACATTTGAAAGTCAAGCGGTTTAAGGACTCAAATAGCTTTCCCTGGATACCCTTGATCATTAGAATGAAGATGGTTTATAAATTAAAGTTAGCTCAAAAAGGGCTAGTTTGGAAACTCAAAAAATTTATTAATTCTTCAAAGAGCACCCTCTAAGTGGAACATCAAAAACAGAAAGTATGAATTTAGGTGATGGAGAGAGTAATAGCTTCCATCTGCGAGCAACATGGCACTACAATGGAATGAAGATTTTGGTTTCATCATACCTGCACAAGACTGCCAGATTCTACCCATGCATTTCTGCTGAACACAGTAAGAAAAAAAATGTATTTTAGATAAATAAGTAAGGATTTAATCCCATGTTTTGCATCTGCTGTTTAAGTAATGGAAAATAACAGCAACTCAAAAAAAGCTTAAATTATAGATACTAGATAGATGCTGAATATAAAGATGAATAGTCGGTAATGGTTATACTAGTGGAGCAGATAAGCGCCCTTCTAGTTGGAAAAATACCCTACCGGCCAGGAGACCTATCACAAAGCAGGTTTTAGATCTTTGTCATAGCTATATGGAACCGTTAGGTTATAGAAAAATAGCACGTATATATTAACTAGATTTTATGGGGGTGAAATCAAACATATGTCATGCGGAAGGTGCAGCTACATAAACATTAATGTTTTGAAACTAGTCACACACCTATAAACTGGCACACCTGACAAAAGTACAAGTATCAAACATCTTGAAAGCCAATATATACCACAACTTCACATGTGAGAGTACGAAGATATATGTTTAGGGTATGCGTCTTAGGCCAGTCACAAAATCATGAATAGACCATCCTCAAGCGCATGCACACATGAAAGCATCAGCTTGTGGGTCCGAATTCACTGCCCAATTGTCCACATTATTTGATCTTTACAATAAAAAGCCAGCCAAAGCCTTGTAATTTTCCCTATGTTTCTCTCTACCTGCCTCTAATTTGGACCCTTAAACTCTTTATGGACTTCTTTGACACGGATTCACCACACATCACATTTGACATAAAACCCTCCACTTTATCACCTCTAACACCACATCTCTAAATTGCTTTAGCATTGAGCTCTTGGGGAAAAGACCGAAAATGAAGGTAAGCCGAAATTCTGTTGAATTCACATATCCAAACTCATCCCTCTTATGTATTCATGCTTGCATATCTTCATTGCAGTTGTTAGACTGGATGCATCGCAAGTTCAAACAGAATAACAGTGAACCACTAAAAGATTTTGCCATCGGTAAGTCATACATCCTGGCTCAAAGTCTTTTATTTGTTATGAGTTCCACTGAGAAAGTCGAGTGTTATAATAAAGGCCCCTGCATTAAGGTATTCTCATACAATAATCCATGCAGCGGAATTTTAATAACAACTTCTAAAACTAAAAAAGAGAAGGAAAGTGCCCAAGCATGGTCTGAAATCAGGTTTCCTGCCAGGTCCTCCTGAGTCCATATTTCTCTATAAACAGGCCCATCTCTACCTCACTTGATTCTCTGGAGTAAAGATCAGATTGAGAGACCATCAATCCAGAAACAACATATTAAACAAGCTCAATTTAGCTCATTTGATATGAGGACTGTACTGTTTTGCACATGTCCCGCATCATGCAAGCTCCTTTCAATACCACCCATATTTCGACAATCACTTCAGTGTGTAGTAAGCTGTACTTTTTATTTCTGAGGACCATGCCTTTAGTTAGATTCTATCACATAACCTACATAAGCAATAGGACAACCTTGAAGATAGTTCCATATTAAAGCGAGTATCTCTCGCCTTGAAACAAGATTTATCTTGCAAAAGAACAGAGTAAGATACACGAGCATGATCCATGCTCATACTCCCTCATTTCCACTAAAAAGGTCCATGTTTCAAAGCCCTACTTTCAAGGATTAAAATTATTTTCCATAGAATTTATTAGCTTAACTTTCAACTGAACTCTTTGAGTGTGTAGAATAGGTATGCAGCACTAGAGTCCACACTTGTCATTTAAGCAAAGGTCGTCACGACACATGCACCTTGAGGTGTTATGCGAACCGAGCTAAAATCGTGGTCTAGCTCGAGCTTGGCTCGAGTAAGCTTGAGTTCAAGCAAGCTCAAGTGGCTGATTGAGTGGAGCTCAAACCCGAATTCACGTTCATGAGCTTTGTTCGCGAATGGCTCGTTAGCTGTCTGGCTCGTGTGTTTACTGTCCCCTCGATTAGTTCGTTAAAATTAATTGTTTCAGAAATAATTTTATGCATCCATGCATTGAAATGTTGTACCTTTGCAATGATTAGGGAAAAATACCAAAAACTCTCCCTAAATAAAATTTACATCCTAAAAGTCCCAAAAATAATTCACAATTCCAAAAAGTCCAAAACTTGACGTTTTACTAAAGTCGTTATGGTAATAGATTTTAATTGGATGGAAAATTATTTTTCTTTTCATTGATGGTAATGATAATAAGAGTTGCATAAAATAATAATTATAATAATAACATTATTAATATTAATATTAATAAAAACAGCAACAACAACAATAATAATAAGTTCCTAATATTATAATTACAACCATATTATTATCATTGTCTTCATCAACATTGTTGTTGTTATTATTATTATTATTATTATTATTATTATTTTGTTATGGTAAACAAAAGATCAGATATAACATAAATATCAGAGATAGTTTACAAACCCTAAAGGGTGGGAAATGATAAAACGAGCCTTGTTGTACAATGTACATGCTTCGAACCTCTGCTCTAAAGGCTAAAGCTAGCCATCTAAGGCTAACCCAAATCCTAAAGGTTTACCAACAACAATTCGAAAACCAAGAGTCAAGAAACGAAGAAGTTGATGACCATTGGACCCACATTTAGAAACCTAACATGAAATTAGGAACGGAAAAGCAGATGACCGCGAGACCTGCCTTCAGAAGCCAAACCTACTTGGCCCTTGATACAAACCTACCCCCCTAATCCAAAGTAAACCCAAACCCAACAATTCAAGGAGTCTATACACCTACCCCTCTATTGACAAACTAAAGGCCTAACAGCAAAAACCCAAACTAAAAGAAAACCAAATGTTCACACCCTTCAATCTGCACTAATTGTTGGAGCCCAATAGACGATCCTCAAACTGCAGCCCAAGCCCAAATACCCACCAACTATCATTAGTGCCATTAATCTCTAGCTCAATAAGCCGTCAAGCCACATGTCACCTGGTTAAACCACCAGCACGTGTTTGCCGGCCGAATAAATGAAACAGGAAACCACCATCTACATTAAGGACATAACCCCTTTATCGGCCATATGAAACAACCTACGCTCATTTTCATCTAGAAGTTGCTTTATAGAGAGCCCATCCGACCACCACTAAGCTCTAGCAAGCGACCAAATCAAATTACCAACACAAGTTGAAACACATAAAGGAAACCCTTCATTGGCCACCCTAAACAGCCTACACCCATCTCTTTTCAAAGAGTAGCTTTGTAAGGAACCCCACCAACATAAACCACCAAGACCTACCACACAAGAAGTCGACGCCCGCGTTGATCACATACGAACCACTTGCAAAAACAGAACACAAAATTAAAAATAACAATGACGAAAAATTAGATGATGAGAATTTTAAAGGGTTGTGGGTTGGAGGCTAGAATGAAGTACTGTTGTGTGGACCAATGATTGAGGCACACGTGACCAGGCTAGGTTCAGTAGGGAAATTGTGGATGATCCCCTCCATAGGGTCACGCGGCTCTTGCACACAATCGTACGACTTGGCAAATAAGGGAATGCCACAACATTGTATAGACCACACGTAGTCCGTCACATGAGGCCTCCCACACCCGCCTATAAATAGGTCATTCGTCGTATTATTATACAAGAAGACTAACTGTTCATTACTACTGCAATTTTCATGTCCTCCCTCTTGGATCTAGTCTGCTTTCATGTCCTCCCTCTTGGGTCTAGTCTGCTTTCATTCTCCCTTATCCTGCTCTCGTAGTAGTCCTAGTGTGTAACGACGATCCCTTACCCAGTGTTATTACTCTTCTGACCCTATCACAAGGAATTAGTACAAACAGAGTGAAACACCTCAAACTAGAAACTAAGACTCTTTGAGTAGAATAGGAGTAGTAGACTAAACTGGACCATATATTGTAAAGATTAGCAAACCTGTGGAGCAAATTGTTTGAGATGTGTAAGAAACAACACAACTGGTCCGCTATTCTTTTCTTGCACCTGGAACAATATTAGACTGCAATTGTTAACTTTTCACCCTTAATGAAGTATATTATCTCAACTACTTCTACATTTTATGTGTCAGGGCATTCTTGTAATTGTCTTACAGGGCAACCTTCACTAGATGACTTACAGTACTACCCGAAATCGAACTATTATGTTAAGCCCTCAAGTAAAACACAAAGAGACACTCTGCTTCGGAGATCATTTGCCAGCCTAGAGGCAGCAAGAGCGGAGGCAGACTACCTGGAAGAAGAATCATCTACTGAATTTTCTGAACTCTTCCATGGCTTTCTTGCAATTGGTACCCTTGGGAGAGACCCAATCGTCACTGACCCATCAACACCAACATTTGCCATCTCTATTGAGTACATAACAGAGAAAGAAACTGAAGCAACAGAAAACGAATTGAAGTTAATTAACGATGAGTTAGAAAAGGTTCTCGGATCTGAAGGAAAAGATGATGCTTGTAATGACTCATCTGGGAGAAGTAGTTATGCTAGCATTGGAAGAAGCAGTCACGGAAGCACAATTACACTTGGTGGCAAGCCCTTGGAGGGGATTGAAAGCACTGAAAATGGTCCAATTGCTTGTCCACTCCAGGGCTATCTTTTTGGTTCATCAATTGGATTGCCAGAAACAACAACAGGAAAGAAAGAACATAGAACCTCACTTGGAGAGCTGTTTCAAAAAACTAAGATGATAGAGGAAAGCTCGGGAGTTAAATGCAACAAAGGGGAAAAGCGACCAGAGAAGGGAACTGATAAATCTGCTGTCCATCTCATGAAAAAGATGTTGAAGAGAAGAATGCTTCACAATTCCTCTCGGAACTCCACAGCAGCTTCTGGAGGAACCGTCGATTCTGCTTCAGCAGAGAAAATGGTACACAAGGTAGGTCTCCTAATCCCTTTAGATTTGAAAATAATTACATAAGATTTTACTGGATTCGAAGCCTGCATAATGGCATTTAACTAGACAGTTTATCAATTTTCATCAAATTTCCTAATCGTTCTATGTAATACATGCAGATACTACATAAGTTTCACAAGAAAGTCCATCCTGAAAGTTCAATAGATACAAAAAAGTCTTATAACACCACAAAATATGAGGTCAAGAGCAACATCAATGTTGAGGACGGGTACAAAAATGGAAATCAGGTGCCACCAGGTGAAGACATCACAATATCTCCTCAGGGCACAGTTTCAAAAAAGGGTATAAAACACTTCAAGAGCCAGTGTAATTTGCCACACGTGGCACTCAATGCAAGTGATTCAAATGGGAGCGGAGAATGCTGGATCAAATCAGATGCAGAGTGTAAGTAACAAAACTGCACCATGTCCTAGTCTACTATACGAGCTTACTGCTTATTCTATCTGCTGCCCTCAGACACATTAATTAAAGGTCTTAAAAAGAGTCGTATCCATTTCAAAATTAAAGCAATTCCAGAAATTCTTCTACACCCAAACATGTCTGAACGGTCACTAACTTGGACGAGAGATGTTATTTTTCATTTATGTAAGCAGTGATTCAAGGCACTTTTGCACCATTCCCTAGGACTTAGTTTATATGTGTTTCTAAGCAACCAATCAACAATTATGCCTAAGCAAAACTAGCTATAAATCAAATTTGTTAAACTGTTTTCTATTTTAGAAGAAAACAAGGTGCCCTTTAGCGTATCAGATTTATATTTGGCCTTTGCACTCTGTTCTTTTCAATTATCCAGGTGCAATGTCAATTTTTCCCCCAAAAAAGGCTTTGTTCAGTGTAAACTTTAGTTTTGCATATGTGAACCACAATCTTGATTTTCTGTGCTGTACATTCATAAAAGAAACTATTTAGGCTTGTGCCCGCCTTAACAGAATATAATGATTTTTCCTTTTCAGTTGGAGTAAGTGGGGAATAGTTGCTGGTGGTTAACCTAATACATGTCGACAATGGCAACTGAAATCTCATTTAATGTAACTCTGGCACCGAACATTTCTATTTTCCGTCCAAAGACAGCAAAAACCTCACATTTTATCAATTCATTCTGCATTATTTTGGAAAGAGATCAATACATCTAACGCTTAAATGATTTCGGTCAAAAATCTTGCTGCTAAGTGTTCTTTGTATATGGCATAACTGTGCAGCAGCATGAGGTCCACATTAGATAAGCATTGCAAAGCTTTCAGATTAATGAGTAGTGACCTCATTTCAGCTGCAGACATGCATCTTTAATAATCTGACTCGATTCTGCTGTCTTCTCTGCAGACCTGGTTCTGGAACTGTAGAAGGCAAGACGAAGAACTAGAGGAGCTTCTGCACTTCGAGGAATTGAACAGTTAAGTGCTCTGTGATCATGAGAGGTCTTGTTATTGGTAACAGATGATAATATTATGAGTGGTGTGAGATAATTAAATCAAAAGGTAAGAGTAAACAATAAATAAAAGAGGACCCCCTCTTCTTGATCAGTGCTTAAATTATTATTGTAAAACTCATGTGTATACCTTGAAATGTCCTTAAGTAATGCTTGTAATATTTTGGTGGTTCTTGATTGTTCTTCCACTCAGAATACTCATATATTAAAGTTAAGACCAACTTACATATGTACCTTAAGATGAGTTTTATTATAGATGTTTGTACACAATACCTATACTCCTCTTGTGATATACTTGAGGATACCGATACGTCTACAAAGTACCCTTCATTTTCAAGTTTTAGACATGCATGAAGTTCTCCGATACAAATCTTCAAGGTCCATAATATATGCCTCCCATTTTTACTTTTGACATCCATAACATATGCTTCCAATTTCAACTATGCAGTTGGATATAATCAGGGGAAACATGAAAACCTAAAAGAAGAAAGTAAAAACATAGAATTTTCTCTTTGGAGTATTACGTTGATAGATAAGTAAAAGATGAAGAATAACTACTGAGAAGATTGTTACAAGATGATATTTCCAGTGATCATCAACCTTTATTAAGTTGCCATTCATAAAAATGCCAAAGCTACTAAAGTATGGTTCTTGATCCATCGACTTAATGATGTGCTTCAAATCAACTTATTAGAAAGAAAAAAAAAACGCATTGTCCTGAACCAAAGTTAAGTCCGGTCGAGAAGCACGTGTCGCTAAGCTAATCTGCATCTTAAGAGTGGATAAAACTAAAGAAATGTGTTCACTGATTTGGAAGCGTATAACTCCAATAATAGATGGCTTATTCATGATGAATAGCTTTGTTAGTTAAAAAATATGGATAGGCAACCTAGGAAAAAAAGGACGGGGAGGGGAAATAACCATGACCTAGGTTCATTTAGCTGATCTACCCTATTCATATTGTTAAAAAAAACCACAACTCACAATTAAACCTAATGTTACTTGTTAAATACACGTTCACCGAAACTTGTAAGGCAATCTTTATTGAAGAATTTGACCATAAGTATAACAAATAATCAAACCCCTTTGGTTTTTTCCAACTTTTTTGTTGTGAATGAGGACCTGTATTGGAACCAAAAAAATTTTTTTTTTGATAAGTAAAGTATTATATACCAAAGCGTCTAAACAGGAGACGCGACCTTTTTACAAACTATAAGCATACACAAAACGGACTAATCTATAGAAAGACTATTCACAAAATCGATACAAGAAATGTTGTGAATGTTGGAAGAATTAGTGTCCTCAACCCCCCAAAAAGACAACGTACGAAGTAACTCATCCTTTAACTTATCCACCGTCCTCTCCTCATCCTCAAACACCCTCCTATTCCTTTCCCTCCAAATGATCCACCAAATACCCAGAGGAACTGCGTGCCAGAAGCTGATCCTTCTTCTCCGCTTGTACAAAGACCAACTCAAAAGGAGATCTTTAACAGATCTCGGCATCACCCAAGCAACAGAGAACAGACCTAGCATTAAATTCCAAAGCATAGACACAATAGGGCAGTGCAGCAACAAGTGATTCACACTTTCTTCACATCCTTTGCACATGAAACACCAATTCACATATATCACTCGACGTCTCTGCAAATTATCCCCTGTCAGGATGGCTTCACTAGCAGCTTCCCATGCAAAAAACAAAACTCTACTCGGAGCTTTCACTCTCCAAATACTCCGCCAAGGGAACACAATCTTCTCTCTGTTTGAAAGAATATGATAATAGGATCTAACAGAAAAAATCTTCCTCTTCGAGCCCGCCCACACCACCCTATCCTCCTGCTGCCCCACCGAGTGAGAGTATAACTTAGCAAAAAACTGAACACAAGAGTCCATCTCCCAATCTTGAAGATCTCTCCGAAATATGGGACTCCAAGAGACTTTCCCTTCCTCTATATTCAAAATCGAACTTACTAAGCAATCTTTCTCACTTGCTAAATTAAACAAATCTGGGAAAGATCTCCAAAGCTCCTTGTCATCACACCATTTATCCTTCCAGAATCTAATTGTAGACCCATTGCCAACCTCAAAAGAGATGTGTCTCTCAAACTGAGCCCAACCCTTCCTGACTCCTTTCCAAACCCCCACCCCATAGCAGGTAGAAACATCATTCGGAAACCACAAATGCTCACCCTCACCATACAAGCTCACCACCACTCTCCTCCACCAAGCATTCCTATCTACCACAAATCTCCAAAGCCACTTCCCCAAAAGAGCCAAATTAAAAAACTTAAGATTTTTTATCCCCAAGCCTCCATTTCTCACACTATCACAGACTTTCTCCCATCTAACCAAATTGAACTTTCGCACCTCCATAAACCCATCCCACAGAAAATCTCTCTCCAATTTTTCAAGTCTGCGAACCGAAACCTGAAGCACAAAAAGAGACATAAAATAAGTGGGAAGGCTAGAGAGAGTATTTTTCACTAGAGTTAGCCTTCCCCCCTTTGAAAGATATTGTTTTTTCCAACCCGCCAATCTCCGCTCGAACCTCTCGATGACAGAGATCCACATCTCTTTACTTTTATGCTTCGCTCCTAAAGGTAACCCAAGATACACCGTCGGAAGGCCCCCAACCTTGCAACCAAAAAAATTGACCAAGGGAATCAAATTAGCCACCACGCCAACCGGAATAATCTCTCTCTTAGCGATATTAATTCTCAATCCCGAAACCGCTTGAAAGAAAAGGAGCACAAGCCACAAATAACCTAACTGATGAGAGTTAGCCCCACAAAAAACAAGCGAATCATCTGCAAATAAAAGATGGGACACTATCACTTCCTCTCCACTACCTCTACCCGCATTAAACCCCTTTAAAAAACCACCCCACACAGCTCTATCCAACATCTTGCTCAAAGCCTCCATCACAATGATAAATAAAAAGGAGAAAGAGGATCTCCTTGCCTCAACCCCTCGAACTAGCAAAGAATCCGCAGCTCACCATTCACCAACACCGAAAAACGAACTGCCGAGATGCAAAAAGAATCCACTTCCGCCACTTAAGACCAAACCCCATCCTCTCCAACAAATATAAAAGAAAATCCCATTGACATGATCATACGCCTTCACAATGTCTAACTTGCAGATCAAACCTGGATCTCCACTTTTAAGTCTAGCCTCCACCACCTCACATTGGCTATAAAAGAGGCATCCACAATTTGACGATCCCCCACAAAAGCATGTTGGTTCACTGAAATAATTTTACTCATTACCTTCCTTAATCGCAAAGATAACACCTTAGCAATTAATTTGTAGACACCACCCACTAAACCGATAGGTCCAAGTCGCCAAATCCTTCGCCCCTTTCTTTTTGGAATTAAAGTTATGAAGGAAGCATTCACTTCTCTCAAAGCACAAGTTTTCATGAAAATAGTGAAACACCCTCATCAAATCCTCCTATATTATCTCCCAACAATGCCTGGAAGAAGGCCATAGAAAAACCATCGACCCTGCTTTATCACCCTTTAAACCACGAAGGGCTACCACAACCTCTTCTTCAAAAAGGAAGCTCCTAAAGAAAATTACCGCGTCATCTACATCAAGAAAAGTAAAAGATGTGCCGTTGAACGAAGGCTGCCACTCCTCTGCTTTAAAATAACCGATGATAGAAACCCACAATACCTTCCTTAATTTCCTTGCTATCCGACAACCGAACTCCATCGATCCATAATTCCCTAATCGATTCGCCGACTTGTGGGCACTAGCCATTCTATGAAAGAATCTAGTATTTCTATCCCCTTCTTTGAGCCATTGAATTCGGATTTTTGCTTCCAACTCGATCTCTTCGCAAAGCAATAACTGATCTAAATCCCTTTGCAAATTCAGACGGAGCAGCTCCTCTTCCTTGCTCAAAGCTCGAACCCCTACTAACCCATCCAAGCCACCGATTCTCTCCATCAAAGAATTAATCCTTACTCCCAGCTTACCAAAAACTTCTTTATTCCACACTTTCAAGTCCTCTTTGAGCAATTTAAGCTTCCTAGCCAAAGTAAAGCTAGGGTCTCCTACAACCAATACGAAGACCATTTTTCTTTAACCCAATCCGCAAACCCCTGGCCTTCAACCACATATTCTCAAATTTAAACGGACCTTTCTCTTTCAAAAGCCCCCACACTCAAGAAGGAGGGGAACATGATCGAAATAACTCTAGGCAAACAAGACCTGAATCGCCCTAAAAAACTCCTCCCACCACCGTAAACAAGGAACATGTCTACGCGAGAAAATTGCAAGTATTCCCATCTCTAAACCAAGTAAAATCTCCTCCCGACAAAGCTAAATCTACCAATTCCCCTACATTAATAAAATCATTAAACTCCGACATAGCTCGAGTATAGACTCGAAGCTGCATCGTTCATGGAAGCGAACCACATTGAAATCACCACCTATACACCAAGGGCATTCCACTTACGCTTAACTCGATATAAGTTCCTCCCACAAGACTCTTCTATCCACCGCTGCACATGGACCATAAACACCCGAGAAAACCCACAATCTATCATTTTCTTCCATCTTCAAGCAAGCATGAGACGAGGAAGAGCCCACAACAGTAGTCCAACCTTGAGAACCACCTCGCGATCCCACATAACTATTATCCCTCCCGCCCCCCACCGAATCTAAACACTCCCAGCCTAACCACCTACTCCCCCATAAGTCGGAGATCACTTTCCTGCTTACCTTATCAATCTTAGTTTCAATCGCAGACAATATGAGGCTTCCATCTCCAAACGCAGCCTCGATAATACCTCGCTTATCCACATCATTAATACCCCGCACATTCCAAGATAAAATGTAGATGCATAATCAAACAATTTTTTTCCCACCCATCATCCCCCACTTTCCCTTTAATCGCTCATAGTTCGACTACAAAGACATTCTTCACTCTCTTTTTCCTTTGTCTCTTGCTTTACAGCCTTTTCTTGATACTACCTTCCTCTCAGACCTCCATTTCTTCTCAATATCCAGCAATAAGTCCAGCAATTTATCTTCAAAGCCATCAAAGGGGATTCCCAAAACTTACCAAATCTATCCGCCCTTCTCTTAGCCCATAACGAAATATCCTCCTCCTCGATTCGATCATAATAGTCTCATCTTCATCTACACTAGACCGATCACACTAATCGGAATTGCTTCACAAGGCTACGACATCTTTACCACTAGCCGAGCCCCCAAAAACCTACCTAGTTGAGCTTCACCCCGCCGAACCGACTGCACTATCTCCACTGTATACATTGCCGCTGGGTTTTCATCTTGTCTCTGCTCCACACCGACTCGAATTGTCCATACCTCCATCCCTTTGTCGACGCCGAATCTTCCGACTCAAGCTCGACCTCCATCTCTCTCGCACGAACCGACCCTACAAACTTTGCGCCACCATCAACTGTGTCTTTCGAGCTCAAGGCCGCCTCCCCTTCCTCCTCATTCGTCACCTTACAAGTCCCGGCTTAACCCAAAAGCGAAGCTATTAGGGGGCACAAAATCGACCGAAATGGCCCACTCAACTTTCCTCCTATAACCTCCACTGCACAACTTTCCCTCGCCTCTCGACATTCTTGGATTTCTAACCCAAACCCATATTGGTTTCCTCCTATAGTTATTAGACTTTACCGGCCCACGATTCTTGAAGCTCCTATCGCAGCCCTAAAGCCCATTCCCCTTTATAAGGCCTACTATTCGAGCGGTCTCGCTTTCGATGAGTGCAAGTTTGAAACCCTACCCCACATGCCACTCAGAACACGCTTCTTGAATTTCCGAGCTTTGACCCGCACACTTGACGAGAGCCCCACTTTCGTGCGTAACACGCCCCTTCTCCCTACATTTCCTCCCCGATATTTTCCCCAACACCACCGCCGGAGACACCCTCCGCCACCCTCCTCAAACCGAAAGGACTTGATTCCACCCATAATGGGACAAATAACCAATCCACGCCCACTCCGATTCGAATGCAGAATATTCTTCGAATCTAACTGAATCCTCGCCCATCTCGATTTTTCTTTTCTCAGATCTTCATCAACCCTTAAGCCTCCACACTTGCGGCCTATCTCCTTAAACACCGCCTGAATCCCACAAATGAAGGGGTAATCCAAGGGCACGAATCCAAACTTCTGGATGATCCCTTCCATATGGCGGCACCCAAAAGGGTTCCAACGATCCAACAACAGAGGAACTTGAGAATAGAACCAATTTTTCTCCTTCGAATGCGAGATGCTTCTTCTATTGATGGAAATTCAAACAAAAAATTATTTCCATCCAACTCCACCACCCTCACGCCACCACCGCCTTCCATCTCTCGATTAACCCACCTCGAACCTCAAGCTTAGGAGGTTGTTGAAACTCCAACCCCCAACTCTACCCACCTGCATCTCTCCAAAAACCTCTCACATCGAGCAGAGCTTTCGCCCACCTCAAAATCCACCTCCCCGCTCATCGAAACGAATTAATCTTCACGCATGACCGGCCAAGGAGGAATATCTGCCGCCTCCTTATAGGACTTAGTGGTATTTACCTTTCACCGCCTCACCGCCACCGACATGGCCGCCAAACCACTCCGCCACCAAGCCCCATTTACTTTCTCGCTCCTTCGTGGATACAAAGCATACCCCACCTGCTCCTCCCTCACTAAAATCCTAACGAAATTCCCAGATCTGCTCGAGTCCTTTCTACAACTACTTGGCGCCATTTCGCCTCGAATCTTTCTCCAAAACCCACTTTTGAAATTCTCCACTTTCTTCACCATTCACACACCCAACGCAACTCGTATATTGACGAAAGATTTCATGGAGTCTCCTCCTGATCTCTCCACCAACTTCACACACTCGAGACCTTTAACCGAACACCGCGAACATCAAAAGTCTTCCTTCCTATCGAAAACCCATCACCCATCTAATGAAAACCCGTAAAGTACACAAAGACGATGCACAACCGCTCAGATCTAGTGAGATGAACAAAACAAAGACAAAAACCCCTGAAAAATAGATCAAAGACGAAAACCAACCACCAACCCACGATATACTCCCTCAGGCGACCCTGTCTGAGCACTTTGTCGAGGTTCCGGCGAGATTTTCCGGTGACGCGCCGGCGCGTGAGGCGCGTATGGACTTTCCGGCGATTTTCCGACGGCGGCGAAAGGACAGAACAGGTCGCCTAGGCTTGGCGAACTACTGTGCCTAGGTGGTGAACCTCAAAGCACGTCGCAACTCCTTCAACGACTCAAACCCTACCCGAAGCGACTCAAACCCTAGTCGACTTTTCGAAGAGAACAGTTCGCGAAAACCCCACTTTTAACAGTTCTTCATTTTACTTCGAGCTTATATCGACGTCCGCAAATCCATCAGCATATTATCAAACTTCATGATATTTGATGTGGAAATATTTGCACTTAAAGTGAAAGATAAATACTCGAAGGCATAGCTTTTGTACACTTTGGATATAATGTAATGACACTCCTCTAAAGTAGATATAGTACTTGTCAGTGCTAGTGGCAGGTGTGCCAACCTGAGGCAACACTATCAGTTGGACACTAGCTGAGGAAGAAACAGGCGCAAAAGTAAAATTTAGGACACAGCCCGATATTGCCAATATAGTAATATGAACGCTTCTTGATACTATAGTTCAGGTTTTCTCACTTACCTGATACTACACAAATGACGGGCACTTTAAACTTCAAATGCTAGCAAAAGCATAAGAACAAAAGGAAATCACACACGCACATTAGATAAATTAAACCAATAAACAGGTTTTAAGTACGTCTTGGGGACTGAGGAGTACAGCATCATTCTCACATTGGCAGACCTAAGGTCTATGTTAATAATCAACGTCCACTTAAGTGTCTAAAAATCATGGGGACAAAAAACATAGATTCAAGCCATTCGAAGTAAGAAAGGATTTGGACCAGTACACAGAGATGAATTATGAAAGTCTAGTATATGCAGCTCAATCAACATAAAGAAATCATGGAAATGTTAATGAATCCAATACCTAGGCATAATTAACATACACCAGAACCACCTTAATCATATCCGCAGGACAAAGTGTTGAATGGTAAGCACACATCAAATATTTAATAGAATCATAATAACTGCTTGCTCGCAACTAATCAACATTGAAATGGAGTGTGAGATCAAAAGGAAAACCAATAACATTCTACCATGGACACTCAATAATTAACTCTGAGTACATTCTCTTTTCATCTCTCAAGTAAAAAATATTCATTGGCGTTCGATTTCTATATCTCTCACACACACAGAGGAGGGAGGGAGAGATAGAGAGAGGGAAAGAGAGGTGACATGCCTGGTGAAGAATGCGTCGAACCGCGGTGTCGATTGATCGGAGGCGGAGAAGAATCTGCTTTGATCCAGACTGAAGTTATAAACAACTGTTTGAAGATTTTTGAACTTTGAAATTCGCTAACGCGGCGCTCTTGAGTCTTGACCATCTCCAACTTTTTGCACCAAATATTTAAGAGCGACCCTAACACTTTTTTTCACCAGACGCAACACTATTTGATACTCCCTATAATGCCCACCCACCAATTAAAACAACAAATCCTCCATTTTCAACCATTAGTCCCAAAACACACACGCACACTCTCTCTCTCTCTCTCTCCAGCATCTCTCTGACTCAGAACACCTAAACTTAACATCAAAATCCCTTAACGTAACACCATTTAATATGAGAAACTGTCTCACTACCCCTAACAATTATTGGCACTATTAAACCTATAACACCCCTCAATTATAACAAATCAACAAACCTACCCCCACAAAGAATTCAGGTCTACCCCCAAACACAATTCAGGTACCACCACTCTCTCAATCTCCCGAATGCAGTTACCAGAGCTCCCTCTCTCTCTCTGGCTCTCGTTCTCACTCACTCACAACACTCTCCCTCTCTCTGGCTCTCGTTCTCTCTCAATCTCACTCATAGCAGGCTCACTCGAAGTCCCGAAATCACTCTCTCAATCTCACTGAAATTGTCGACAAAGTATCTCTTTCTCTCTATTTGTTGTTGATAAGTTTTCTATTTGTTCAATTGTTCAATTTGTAATATATGTGTGTAATATACGTATCTCTCACTATTTTTTGTTTGTTCAATCTTAATTTGTTGTTCATTTGGTGTTTGAATAATCTGAAAATCCGTTTTTTTTTCAAGTTTTCGCGAAAGTACCGCTAGGGCACAGCGGACATTTTATAAAACAATCGCGATACACATGCGGTAGTTATATAAAACATCCGTGAATTTGTAGCGAATGTTTTATATAACTACCGTATGTGTATCGCGGTTGTTTTATGAAACGTCCGCTGGTCTGTTGCGGTGGTTTTTTCTTAAAGATGCAGTATTAAGCGGTTGTTTTTGGGTAGAACCGCGAGTTTGTAGCGGTTGTTTTGAAATTTAAAAAAAAAGATGTTTTTTTGAAAAAAAAATTATGTCATTTGTGTGTGTGTGTGTATATATATATATGTGTGTGTGTGTGTGTGTGTGTGTGTGTGTGTGTGTGTATAGATAGATAACCCATGTAAAAATAAAACTTAAGTTAGTAAAAAAAATCATATTAATAACTTATAGATAACTTATGTTTATAGATAACTTATGTAAAAAAAAACTAATATAATATATGTGTGTATATATATTTATATAATTTGTAATTATTATTTTTGAAATAGAACCAAAAGTGGGGGATGATTTGTGTTTTTTTTAAAAACATTTATTTTTTAAAAAAAATACTTATGTAATAGATGTAATATATGTGTGTATATGTATAAAAAAAATGTTTTACAGATAACATATCACTTTATAATTTAACTTGTATTTATTTTTTTGTAATAGATGGAACCCGGACGTCGACGAGGGAAACGTCCAGCACAGGCAGAGGATTTGGGTAAAGTACGTAACAGAGTTGTGACTACTTCAAAACGCAGGAAAGCTGCTAATTAGACACATACAACCACTAATGAGGGGGATAAGGGTGCTTATGCCCGGACCCCCGTTCACGGAGATGATAGGAGGAGTCCATACCTCACCGATATTCCATTTGAGCCTCCTTATAATGTTCCATTGAGGGGGAGAGGGCATTTACCTATTACGAGAGAGGATAAGGAGATAGAAACTTCATTAAACATGATGGGTGGCATGATGGGTGACATGGGTGGCATGATCGGTGACATGGGTAGTATGGGTTGCATGGGTGGTATGGGTGGCATGGGTGGCATGAGTGGCATGGGTGGCATGGGTGGCATGAGTGGCATGGGTGGCATGAGTGGCATGGGTGGTATGGGTGGCATGGGTGGCATGAGTGTTATGGGTGGCATGGGTGGCATGAGTGGTATGGGTGGCATGAGTGGCATGGGTGGCATGGGTGGCATGAGTGGCATGGGTGGTATGGGTGGTAGTGGTATGGGTGGCGCGAGTGGTAGTTCGAGCATGCTACGCGGGCGTGGGAAGGGTCCGATGAATGCTGATGTATTTACTGCATTACGAGATAGACAACGGTTAATTGATGAAGAGGAGGATGAGGAGGAGGAACTGGGTTTTGATCGACGACAAAGAGCGGGCTGAGCACATAGTAAAAGCAAAGGTAGAGGCAGAGTAGGAGGTCGTGGTGATGGTGGTGATGATAACGATGATGATTCAGACGATGAAGTGGATGGGTATGGTTGGATGTTGATGGAGCCACATGGAGGTGGACCCGAGAACACATAATTACTTACCGGATTTCGTGGTCATATTGCATATGCAATATGGAATGGCGAGGTAATTTATTATATTGATGATGATAGTATTGACTCAAATTTATTAAATTGACTACGTAGTATTGTTTTAATATTAATGAAGGATTATTTCATTATGTTCAACAGGAGAGGCCAGCATTGAGTAATTGTCATAGCTTCGTGGACCGCCGAACAACATTGCCTTGGACTATAAATGATATGGATACTATTAAGTGGATCACTAGGAGTAACATGGGACACTTGAAGGAGTGTATGTTACAGCACTTGAACATGTCATTGATATCAGCCTTTGTGGAAAGATGGCAGCCGGAAACCAACAGTTTCCATTTACCATTCTGGGAGATGACACTGACGTTGCATGATGTGCATTACATTTTACATATCCCAGTGGTCGGAAACCCATTTTGGCTCAAGTACCAAGTTAGCCCAGATCAAGTCATCTCTAGCCATTCTCCTACGCATGCCTCCTACCAAGGTGGACAGTGAGGTGAAGGGAAGTGGTATTAGATTTTTTACATTGCAAGAATATTTGGGTGGCGAGACTGTCTTAGCTCAACCGAGGATGATTGGTTATTTGTTGTGGTTGATGGAGACGACGTTGTTCATGGACAAGTCGTCAAACTAGGTAAATGTTCACTTTCTACCGTATGTGATGGATATTCGTGATATGCCCAATCACGCTTGGGGTGCAGCGACTTTATCCTTTCTATACCGTTAGCTTGGTATAGCATCGAGGATTGGTTGTAGACAGATGGCTGGGTGCTTGTCTCTACTACAGGTATAAAAATGAATTGTTTGGATACTATAAAATTTAAATTATTTTATTCGACGCTATTTTATTTAACGCTATTTTATTTTATTGTAGGTTTGGATCTATGAATACTTTCCCCAATTCAGACCAAGTTGTTCAGCGACATGGACCCCTCAAGAGCCATACGCTAAGAGATGGACCTCTTCTCTCGGTGGAAGAAGAAATGATTCCGAGACTCTGTTGGAGTATCGTAGAGTCTTCGATCGGATGACTGTTGATGTTGTAAGTATTTATCATTTATAAATAATGTATCAAATAAAAGTTTGGATATTTATATTAATATTTGTTTTTTCAAGTTATTTGGACTCCTTTTACACATAGGCCATCAGAGGAGGTACCGATCAGTTTGTTCTCGGGCATAATTCATTGTCGTAAAATCACTTAGTCATACATGCCCGATCATTGCTTAAGACGTTTGGATATATCCAAATGATTCCTGGCCATGTATTCCAGTCGACGAAGGTTTATAGAGGTCCAATGCCGTTGAAGTACATTTGTGTCCACGATGAGATGCTTCGCAATTTCCAACAATGGGAGCATCATTCTATAAACCCCAAGAGGGCCGGATCGAGGGGAGCCAAGATTCCGTCTACCACCGTAGATGGTTACGGGCAGTGGTTTCGGGAGCGGACACATTATCGTGTGACGCCACCGGTTGATGACGATGATGATGATGATGATGACATTGAGGTGATGTGGGATCATCAACCATCGTGGATCACCCACGATCGCGTGTAGCCGTCACAAAGGGCATCCCAAAAGCCTTTTCATCCATCAAGAGTTGCCACATTTGCGCGTAGATTGGCCGAGGATCGAGTCGTAGTTGTACTTCCTCAACTTAGGGCACTCTATCGTTCCATGTGAGATGCACTTGTGGTCCAGGGTACTTATATGACTACTGTTGACGAAATTGTTCAACAGTTTGAGGATGTATTGTGATATACTTTATGTTTGTGTGATACTTTATGGTTGATGTCGTATCATTGTGATGTATTTGTTTGGACACCATTGTTAGAAAAGTTTATGTCGTATCGTTGTGATGTATTTACAATTAACCCGCTAAACTATTATAAAAATAACAATTAACCCCCTAAACTATAGCAAAAATAACAAATAACCCTCTAAACTATTGCAAAAATAACAATTAACCCCTTAAACTATATTAGACAAAAAAATTAACCCCCTAAACTATAGCAAAAATAACAAATAATTCACAAGACTATATTAGACAAAAATACAATTAACCCCCTAAACTATTACAAAAATAACAATTAACCCCTAAACTATTGCAAAAATAACAAATAACTCCCTAAACTATTGCAAAAATAACAATTAACCCCCTAAACTATATTAGACAAAAAACAATTAACCCCCTAAACTATAGCAAAAATAACAAATAATTCACAAGACTATATTAGACAAAAATACAATTAACCCCCTAGACTATTGCAAAAATAACAATTAACCCCCTAGACTATTGCAAAAATAACAAGTAACCCCCTAAATTATAGCAAAAATAACAATTAACCCCCTAAACTATTGCAAAAATAACAATTAACCCCCTAAACTATATTAGACAAAAAACAATTAACCCCCTAAACTATTGCAAAAATAACAAATAATTTGTAACTATTGCAAAAATAACAATTAACCTTCATAATTAATTAATTTTTACATCATATAAAGTGAAAAATTAATTTTTAACCCTCTACACTAAGGTAATTAGTAAATCGATCATGCCAAATTGGTAGCCAATGTTGTATCGTTGGGTGACAAGAATCTTCCCACCTCGGAATAATGGGCAGACAAGGCAGGGGACCTGAAGGCTTCACCCCAAGTGCTATGAAGTGGATACAATTTACCCACCTAAGGTTAATACTTGTGGTATAGGGTTGTGGCGGTTCTCCATCAATAGATCGAGCTTGCAACGACAACCATGTATTGCAACCAATCGACATAGTAGACAAACAAGTCACAGTCCTCTAATACCGTGTAGCAATGATGAAACCAAGCATGCCCAGATTCAACCAATGCTCAGTTGGAGCCGGAGAGGTATGTCAATTCAGACATACCAATGATCCTTCAAGGTCACCTTCCAAGAAGTTGACGGCTGAGAAGAAGTCCCAGTAGTCAGTAAGTTCATGCATCAAGTCATTACGCACCTAATCCCATTTTTCTTCGTCATGATAAATAAAGTGGGCAATAACTCAGAAACCACAATTTCCATCTGCTTTGACATCTATAACACTTGATATGAAAGTGATCATCAATGGTGGAAGGTAAGAGGCGAATGTAATGGAATTACCCATTGATGCTAATGAAATATGTCATTTTCCTCTTCCTATACCTCTACTGTTACCTATGCCTCTTGATTCTCTTTCTGGTTGACGGTTAGCATGTTCGTAACCTATTTAGGTGAAAATAATAATAAACATTAAAGCATAAATCATTTACTATAAAGAAATGTAAAAAGTAATATGGCGTAAACATTTAACATTTTTAAACCTAAGAGGTCTCTCTTTGTCTAGTTATTCTTTGGACGCCCTTTGTGTCGCACTATTTCTAGTTCAGAAATGTTAGTTGGGGGATGTACAGCATCAAAAAACTGTTTAGCATAGTGATATTATTGTGATTCAGGAGTCCCGTCCATATCTGATAAAAGGTTTTTTTTTATCAAATCAATTGTAGATTCCCTTGATATACTCATATCTTGAACTTCGCCCATAGACAACGTCCTCTAAAACACATGGATATCATGAGATTCAATCGGGACATTTGTCTGTTGCATGTGCCACATTTCACAACTACACGGTAAACCATAACTTGTCCTCACAAACACCCACACTTCTGAGAATCACCCTCAACTGGCTTGTCTATACATTGTGTTGTATTCCAATCGTATTGTAGCAACTCAAGAGCATGAGAAGATACCTTAAATCTCAATCGACGGAGAAGAAAATTTGAGGATGTCAAAGGATGGGCTACATTCAAAGACCTTTCAAATAGAGCCAAGATCTCATTGAACTGCAGCTCGATAGCATCGTTGATTTGATCGAATATATGATCGAAACCCCCAGCTGACGTGCATAACTATCTTTTCATCTGAGAGTGTGCACTCTCAACTCTGTAACATATTGCACAGTTACAAAAAAATTACATAATGTTCAGAAACAATAAATACATTGCATTCATAAACGTATAAGTTTTACATGTTCGTCGTTTGATTGCCGAAATGCATGTATTGTTTGGTCCAAACACAAACAAATTTATCCTTATAGAGCTCCAACCAAGTTGAATTAACATATCGAACAATTGTCTGAATATTTGCCCACGATTCCTCCATATATCGACATTTTTTTGTGTATTCTTCCTCGGTTTTGGACTCAACTATATCGATATATCTCTTCATAAATATTGCAGCATAACTTCTCCTTCCCAACAGGTTCCTTACATACTTCTCGACATCCTTCGCTATATGTCTCTTACACAACATATGCTGAGATGTTGGAAAGTAATCTCGTATTGCATTCATGAGAGCCAGCTCCCTATCCGTGACAATGACATCCAGTGGGCGAACATGAACTAATAAAGCACACAACTGATGTAATGCTTAACCAAATGTTTCAATTTTCTCATTTTTCAAGAATGCAAATGCGACATGAAAATTCTTCTCCATAAATGTAACTCCAATGATTTCCAATAACGGCAAATCATATTTATTAGTCGTATATGTTGAATCCATAAGGAGAACATACGGAAATAAGGCTAACATCTCTTCATCCTTCGGATGAGCAAACATAAATCAGTCAATACAGCTTTATTTTTTTGGGCAAGTCTCTTTGACCTGAACCATAAAATATATCCACGTCGACGCATCTCATCTAAAAAATACTTCATTTTTTATTTATTTCCCATTTTCTTCTTTCTTATACCTACCAAAGCATTCTCTACATACTTTCTCGAACTTCTGTTATCAGGATTTTACTTTTTCAATAGATTTAATATCTGTTTCGGCTTCACATTAGCACCATAAAAGTTGATCAACACTTTAAATCTCAGCCTTTGTCAACTTTGATGCAGAAGTGTGTCATTTTTCTCCCATTGAAAGTGGATGGTTGTGAGCATTGTTAAACTCGTTAACTTTAACTCTCCAACCATCATCTTTTACTTCCTGCAAATACACTTCAAATTTACACAAAAGTTTCTTCAAACCATTTTTCTTTACATCTTTCAAATCCTTTTTACCATTATACCGATGTTTTCCACCATTCTCACAATTCAACCAAACTTTACGAGTGCTATTAAATTTAGTTTTACTTCTGGACACATAAAAATACATATCCTCGGCACGTCCGGTATCTCTAACCCATTTTTCTGCAGCTTCTCGATCAATGAATTTTTCACCCGTCACAAAAAAATGAGATACATCCGGAAATAAATTATTCTCATTTTCAAACTGGTAATCTTATCAACAAATAACAATAAAACCATTTAATAATTAATAATTAATAATATAAAAAAACAAATTTCCAGCAATTCAACCAAAGAGCCGCTACACAGTAGCGATTATTCTTATATATAGCCGCTACTGACAAGCGGTCCTAATTAAATACATCTGCTACAAAAAAGTAAACCTATTACATAAAATCCGCTTTTAAAAAATGAATCTAACCCTAAACATCCGCTACTCTGTTGCAGATGTTTAATAAAATATCTATTATTCACTCGTGACACTTTGGCTAAACATCCGCTGTGCCCTAGCGGATGTTTTGCCCAGTTACGAATTTTTTTTCAAAATTTCAGTGAAAAAACATTTTAAAATCAACATTTACTTGAAAACAATCATCCTTGTTAGCATTTTCATCTTCATTAGGATTACAATCATAACTCATTATGAGTTGGACGGAGGGTTTGGAGAGTTTTTTTTTTTTTTTTTAAGATGAAGAGGATTGTGAGGGAAATAGATTGAGAGTAATGAGAGTGATTTCAAATCGGTTGGGAGTAGTATTGGATTGGGAGGGTGGTGGTTGGTTGAAGGAGTCAATGAAGGGGAGTAAATTGTAGCATTTCCTAATAATTGTCCATAAGGTTATTTAGGTCATTTTATGTATTAAATGGTTACGTTTAGGGTTTTTGGTGTTACGTTTAGGGTCACTCTTTAAGATGTTCTTGGATTCCTATTTGTTATTAAAAAATAAAGCATCTACTACTCCTTGGCGGATGTTTAATAAAACAGACGCTATGTTATGGCAGATGTTTTATAAAACTGTCACCATGTTTTAGAAGATGTTTAATAAAAACAGCCGCTAGGGTGTAGCAGATGTTTTATTTTAAAAAAATCATTTAAAAAATAGTATATCATTTGAATAAATAATATTCCATAGTCTGAAATTTGTGTTTTTTTGCTATAAAATTATTTTTTAAAAATAAATATAATTCTACATAAACTATGTCTTTTTCAAACAGGTTTAATAAAGTGTGGGTTGGGAGAAATGAAAATTTGTGTAGGTATTTTGCTTTAATTTGTGGGAGGATGTTAGGTGTAAATAAATGGTTCTTTAGGGAGGGAAAGAGTTTTAATGCGATTGAGTATAAAAATTAAAACGCAAAACTAACAATATAAATAAAAACTAATACACAAAAAAAGTATTGAATTAATTTTATGTTGTATTTAAACAAAACACAAAACTAGCATTTAACCTAAAACACACAACTAGTACTTAACCCAAAACACAAAACTAGTACAATATATTAGTCAAAACACGAAACTAAAAATATAAATTAAATTAAAAAAAACAAAACTATTATTTAAACAAAAGAAAAAAGAAAAATGGAGGAGAGTGAAGATGAAGACCCTCTCATGTTGCACCAAATTTGAAATAGTTGGAGAGGGTCTTCCTTTTGAAGACATATTTGAAGTCTCTCTTGGGGAGAGAAATTGTGGATTTTTGCTCTATTTTGAAGGTTTGAAGTCTCCCTTTGAGATGCTCTAATGTATCATTCCTTCTCTAGCACTCAACTACATCTTCCGTCCAAAATGAAATTCACAATTTTTACTTTTATATTTAATTTTATTATAAATATTAATATATTAAATATATTTTTGAATCTAATATGCACATGGGTATCATCGCAAGGAAAGGAATGGAAAAAATAACTTTTTAAACATAAATTATTAGAAAGGTGATGAAAATATGGTATGAAGGTAGGTGAATTTTTGGGTCACTTTTAGTCAATCGACTAGTGCATTATTCAATAAAGGAATTCAACCATAAGACAATGAATTCTACTAATCGATGCCTCGGAGGACCACCCCGCCTTTTTTTTCTTTACCGCGTAGGGAGCCTGTCTTTCCATGTATCTGAAGATGAGTCGTTTGTTGTTGAGTGATCTAGCGTCTTTGCATCTTCTTGGCTTCTTCCTGTACATATGAAGATAACTTGCTTGTCTTTGAGGGATCACGGCTTTGTAGCTTCTTGGTTTCTTCCTGGTATATGAAGATAACATGTTTGTCTTTGAAGGATCACAGCTTCATAGCTTATTGGTTCCTTCGGGTGAGATGGATAGGACAGGTTGTCTCCAAAGATGATGGCAGACTTTTCGTACCAACTGGGCTTGAGAGAAGCCCCAGGATAACTCGATCATTCCAGGTTCTGTAAGCTGGTGGGAGAAAATTCCTGAAAGAGACTAATGGCGGATAACCCTAGAAAAACTTGATTGAAGAGATTTTTGAGGGAGGAGGAGATGAGTAGTATGCTTAAAGAAAAAAAGACGACTCTAATGGACAAAAAGATAGTCGTGATCCAGAGTTCACTTTATCGTCGAGTATCACAAAATTGGTGACTTATGGACCCTACTTAATGCTTATCTTTTGATGATTTTATATGTTTTAACAAGGAGTCTTGCCTTGGACTCAGATCGTATTATAACTGATTGAAACAGAGCTATTGGTAGCAACTGGGTTAGGGTGATGTGTTTGGGATGGCTTTTGGCTTTTGGTAAGTGTTTGGGATGGGTTTTTGAGGCACATAACAAATCCCAGATGGATATGTTAACTTGAGTTTTACTTCATTTGGGCTAACAGAGTATCTTCCATGTCTTTAGCCCCAGTATCGACCTCTTTGTCCTTACCAAAGTGGTCGCCAACTTCTCGTACTGATTTTCTGTCTTACTCAAGTAGTTATTGTCCAAAAGGCGAAACTCTTGTTGAAGATATGTTTTGTCGTAGACTGTTATGCTGTAGACTATCATGCAGTTGACTGTACGTTGTAGGTTGTATGCTAAAGACTCTTCTCTCTCTCTCTCTCTCTCTCTCTCTCTCTCTCTCTCTCTCTTTTCTCCTGGTTTTTTCTTTTTTTTGTTGCTCTACCCTTTTCTTAGGCCGCCCTTTCGGGTTTTCGACCTACCGAGCCCTTATTTCTCCTTATTTATTTCTTTTTTGTTTAGCTCTAACTTTTGTTTAGGATGTGTGGGTTCCTGGGAACTGCGCCCGCGCCTCGCGTGCCCTTGGCTAGGGGTGCGCGTACGTGCGGATGCGGGACACCACTGCTCTCGTTCCACCCTCCTTTTTTTAGGGGAAGACGAAATCAAAAGTGCGAGAGGAGTGTTGTCTATGATAGCGCGTTGAAATGCGCCTCGATTGCCTTTAATGGATTTTTGATCAAATATGGGAACTTGTGGTTTCCCGCATCAAGTTATCCCTTTTTTAGGGGATACCAGGATATGGGAATGCATTACCCTTTCATTCCCATTTTCCCTTTTTTAGGGAAAAACGGAAAAGTGCAAAAAAGGATATTGCGGCGCCCCCACTATGGATTTTATTAAAAATAGCCTTATGGCCCGTTTCGGATCACTATGGGAGCTTTGGGTTTCCCGCATCAAGTTATCCCTTGTTTAGGGGATACCAGGATATGGGAATACATCACCCTTCCATTCTCATTTTCCCTTTTTTAGGAGAAAACGGAAAAGTGCAAAGAAGGAGTGTTGCGAGGCCCCACTGGATCCAAAAGTTTTAGAGTCGCCATCTTTATTTTAAGGCAACAATAAAGCAAAACCGTAAAAAGAAAAAAGAAAACCGAGATATAAAAGCGGGTTCGGAGGCTAAGTTACGAGTTGGGAAGGTGCTAGGCACCCAACTCGCCCTTTCGGTCTCAAAATAGTTTTTGGCTAAAGTATGCTTATTGTTATATTTATTTAGCAAATAAATAAAGCATTAAAAGACAGGAAAATAAAACAAATACATCCATGACTACATTATTTACGGACTTGCAACCATTTCCTTACAATAATTACAAATGTATTTAAAAATATTTGGCCATTATAACGGCTCTTTTACATAATACTTCCTATTCTAATCCGGGCAGCACAACGGCTTATATTAACTACATTGGGCCGGATTTAAATAATAACTTTAAATAATAAATAAACGAACAAGTAAATAAAATGCCCTTAAAGGCTATTACCTTTTAGAGCGGTAGTGTGCTCGCTCTGTCCTTCAGGAGAGGGAGTCTTTTTTTTTTTGTGGTTGTTGTTTTGATTTGGGTAGAGTGACTGCTTATTTTGGGTGACTTTGGCTTGTTCACTCGGGCAGAGTGACATCTTATTTCGGAAGGTTTTGGCCTTTTTGGTTGAGCGGAATAACGGCTTGATTTTTGTGTATTTCAGCTCATTACTCGGGCAGAGTAACGGCTTACTTTGGGATTTTTGGGCCGGGGAAGTGAGGTGGATACCTAACTACTAGGCTAGGGATCACTTATAACCGGTGGATTTAAGTTTTGGCAGAGTTTGGACGGGGTTTGGAAGCTTTGGTGGGCTACACACACCTATCTCACACCTCTCATAACTATCGGCGTTGAAGGAACGCAGAGAGAATACCAGAACTTCGTTGTTGATTTTTTCTGAACGCCGAAATGAGGAGCCCAGCACTCGTATTTATAGGTGGGACGAGGGAGTCATCGGGAATTAAGGGAATTCTTCAGCCGGCTTCGTCAACTTGTACACCCGCCTTCGCGAATTGCACAATGCGTTAAGTCTGAGAGGCTACAGTACCCCTTTGGCGCTGCCTTATCCCTTTCTTGGCGCGACGCCCAGCATGCCTTTTGGCCGCGCCAAGCTCCTGTTCCACTTTCAATTTTGACACTTTCACCCCTCGTGATTTACTGTTTTGCGCATCATGCTTTGCCTTTCGCATTTTGACTCCTGTAACTTGACAGTTGTTAATTTTGAACAGTTCTTGATATCACATGTCAGAGTCACATACCAGGGGTACGAAATTGGGGTGTCTACAGGATGCCCTTTCGGGTTTTCGACCTATCGAGTTGAAGAGAGAAATAAAGTATTGGGGCCGTCATAACATGATATATTAGCACTACCCTGGCCTATGCATAGTATCGTTTTAGTTTATCCATGTTGAAAGGTTGAACGAGATCTTCCCTATCTTGATTGGTGAGGAATACGCACCACCTTACTGTATTTGTTTGACAATGTATGGTCCCATCCACGGAGACTTCCATTTTCCCCTGGTGTCGATATAACTAGGGGCTTTTCTCGAAGTACGAAGTCACCTACTGGTGGTACGGCTGCTGGGATATCTCTCATAATGTTTACCACTGTTTCTAATGATGTTGCTTTTCCTTTGAAGTAACAAAATGAGCTGGGAGGTGCATTGGTTTTCAATTTCCCTGTCTGTATCTAATAAGAGCACAATTGTGTGATATTGTTAGTCAATTTTGTGATTAATTATAGAGTAAATATTACACTTTTGGTTGTTTTATGCTTGTTAATGATTGTAGGTGTGAAGGGAGCTGACAAAAAGAGGGAAACTAAGCAAAAGTGTTGGATTGCAAGAAAACGAAATTCTGTGGTGTCGCGTGGGCATGTGCTATTTAATTTCCGAAATCAAAGCTGATGTTCAACTTGCTGAAGGATTGTCCAGTAGATTTTCTGGGAAGTTAGAGAGTTGTTTTCTCTTCCTAACTTATTTCCTTGTAAAAGGAAAACTGCTTGGGTAGTTATTTAGTAGTTTTAGGAAGTTAATGGTAATTTTTAGTGATAGAAAACTGCAAGAAGTGGCCTTAGTGGGAAGAAAAGGAGGTCATTTATAGAGGCTGGCACTTGCTAGAAGAGGCAGTAACTTTGGGAGGAAAGTAACACATAATTTTTGGGAGAAAAAGTGTAGAAAAAAGTGGTATTCTTTCTTTAGTTTAACATCACTTGCTGGAACATTTTATTCTTGGTATTTGTAAGTTAATTTAATTATGTTTAGTAGCTAATTATTTTCTTCCAGTCAATGAACAATTAAATCTCCAACATTTTTACTTCTGTGAGATCTAATGGAATTAATCCTTGTTTCGTTACAAATATTTGTTCGTTCTCCATTTAGCACGTTGTATGATTATTGTGTTTAATTGATGTTTGTGGTCAGAATATTAATTAACATAATAGTTTATGGCTAGTTAACATTGTTGATCCGTAATTGTCCTAAGTGTTGAATCTTGCATTAAGTTAAAATCTGCTTAAAATCATTCCACTTGTTGTCAGCCAAAAGTTTAAAGATATTTTGGTCAGCTTGTGATTATAAAAATTCTTTGTCAATTACTTGTTCAACTGACCATAACGTTTTAAGTGTCAACAAGTTTTCCTCATTTGCTTGAACATTTACTGGTACTTACATTTTCTCATTTTGTGCTTTTGGTAGATATTCTATTAGATAATCTTTCCAACGGGATCTTTGTGATCTTGTGAAGATACGTATGCTCTGCCAAACACATTTTCAAATTCAAATGTGTTCCTAACGGGTTACTCTTGAAGTTCATCTATAAATACCCACTGGAAGCATTTTTGAAGACATGTAGAAGTCTGAAGCATTCTTATCTCAAAAAGAAATTCTCAGAGTGCCTTAGTCTTCTTGAAAAACATTAGCTAGATACTTTTCTTTAAATATTTCTTTCTAGTTATTTTTTAGGCAAACACTGAGTGATCCATTTCATAAAATTTAGAAATCAGTCAGTTTGTCTCACGAGTTTGATTGTTAATCAATCATTCTCTATAAACACTGGTCTTTTGTTGTACACTGATCCATTAGAGATCAACTATATTTTTAATAAAATTAGTGCACTTCAAAAATCCAAGTCTGACCAACTTGGTAGTGGACGTAGCATTTTTATTGTGAACCACTTCAATTGATTTGTCAGTTATTATCTCTACTCTTGCAAACTGACTTAACACTTAAGAAGTTTTCAACTGCTTAAGTGCCAGCTAGTTACTTACATAATTGTTTACTTAGTTGTTATGGTAAATTGTTTTTCAGTTTCTTCTTTGTATTCAGTGATCTACCTTAAAAGCAAATCTCTTTGAAAACAGTTGTGTCAGTCATCTGACCAACTTTCTTCAGCTTGAGTTATTTTAAAAGCATCAGTCAGCTGACCAATATCTGCTGACTAACAACAACCAATTTTCCGCTGCCAACTTATAAAAGTTTTACAAGTCAACCCTCGAAATTTTAAAAGGCTATTCACCCCCTCTAGCCTTGTTTGTTGCCAACTGGACTTACACTAAGTTTTAACAAAGCGGCGAGGAATACACCTTTTAGGCATCACAAGCATAATCGGACCGTATTACGGGAACGGATAATCTTAGTTACATGATATTGCTTCAATATGCATGGCTTTGAATTGGGTCTCTCTCTTCTTAATGCAATCGAGATTATTAAATCTTACGAGCGTCTCGGAGATTGTAATTCGGTTAGATGATAGTTAACGAGTTTCTCTTGATTATCAGAACGGTAATGAGAGATTTGGTGTTAGGCGTTTGTCGATACTTATAACCGGTTTATTTGTGATTAAATGAGACATATTTGAATCTATGATCAGTAGTAAAATGCGAGATGGAAATTGGTTCATTGACTGGACTTTTACTTTATTGAATTTAATCAAGTTTTTAATCTGTTAGTTTAATTAAAATCTTTAATTTTCAGTTAATTAGTCTGTTAGTCAATTCTTAGTTAATTAAAAATCTCAATTTAAATTTTTTAATTACTTAGTAAAATTCTAAAAGGAATAAGTATAACGTTCCCTGTGGATACGATCCCGACTTACCTTATACTTGTTATTAAGGAAGTAGGATAATTAACTTTGACGATTTGACACACAGTATCTCTTCATTTATACGGATCCCCACCTCCACTATGGCACCGAAGTTTCCATAAGGGAGGTACCTTATACGTTCAAGGTAGACTGGTTGGATATTCTTTATGAACATCCTGGCTGATTCAGTCGGATTAGGTATGTCCAAAGTTTGGGCAACTTTCTCCTT
This sequence comes from Codonopsis lanceolata, assembly GCA_013146195.2. Taxonomy (NCBI): domain Eukaryota; kingdom Viridiplantae; phylum Streptophyta; class Magnoliopsida; order Asterales; family Campanulaceae; genus Codonopsis; species Codonopsis lanceolata. Next base: position 55,539,660 of record CM028377.1, on the reverse strand, counting down.
CCATCGAGCTGCGAAATCTGCGTAGGTTTCCTTTTCTCTTTGGGTGCATGACTCAAGCTCTCTCTTGTTCTCAGAGCTACTGTTATCCTGATACCTTTTCTGAAATTTGTCAGCACTCTGGTCCCAAGTGTTTAGTGTGCTACTGTCTACTAACACGAGCCATTGTTTTACAGCCCCTACTAAGGTCAAGTGGAAATTAACAACCATTGCTTCGAATCTAGCACCCTCTTTGATTGCATTCCGGTGGCATAGGATCTTAAGTGGGAGATGGGGTAACAACTCCCCTCAAATTTCTCTATGTCATGTATTTTGGACTTTCGTGGCAAAATGACCAAAGTTTACAGAGTCAAAGATCGTATGGAGAACTCTCCCTTTGTGGATCATTTCTTTGAGATTCTCGACATCTACCTCTATTTTTTATGCCAGAGATGTGTCGTATGCATTTGCAGGGTTTGTTGTAGCAGGATTCGTCCCCGTAGTTGGTCGAGGTGCCTGGTAAACATCGTGGGAGGTTCAATATTTGCAGCCCCTAACTGAGGACCAAAATCATTGAATGGGAGGTAGGTTGTGACCGGTCTTATGGGTTGTAGCTTCTAGGATCTGTATGCAGGCTATTTTAGAGTAGGTTGGAGGTGGAGAATGGAAGGTTCCCTGGAGGCGGATATGTGGTACTAGTGTTTTGAGGAGGGTAACTGGTGTTGATGTTGGTGTGGGGAGAAGAGTTAGTGTATGATATTTGAAGGTTGGTGTTTGGAAAAGGTGGGCCAGTGTTTTGGTTTTTGAGGGGGAAGGTTGGAACTTTGAGCTTTGGGATTGGGTAAGTTGGTATTTTAAGAAGAGTGGGTTGATGTTTTGGTATGGAGGGTTGGTGTTTGGCATTTGAAGGTCGGTGTTTGGGGGAACATCCGAGGTTTATGCTTTATGGAGTCCCACAAGGGAAGGAGTGTTTTCGGTGTTTGGTTTCAAGCTCTGTATGAGATTTGTTATCTGACCCATCAAGTGATTGGTTTGTGCGCCCAAATTGCGGTCTAACTACTATTGCATATCAAGAGTAAGAGTGTATCTCGGAGTCCCTGTATCTGTACTCATAGAAGCCTGCTCATTTTTGGCAGCCTTTCTACTCAAATCTGTATTTTCTGGATTGATCCATGTACTCTCTAAATTAATCGTTGTACTTATATCCCTAGATCACACGACAAGTGTTATTTCTTCCCTTTGGGTCTTCAACTTTGCATGAGATTTGTTATCCGGCCCATTAATCGATCGACTTGTGCGTCCAAATTGCGGTCTAACTACTGTGGCATAATAGGAGTAGAAGCATATCTCGAAGCCCATGTATTTGTATCCATAGACATCTGTTTATTTTTAGCAGCCTTTCTACTTGAATCTGTATTTTCTTGATTGATCCCTGTACTTTATAAACTGATCTTTGTACTTGTATCTCTGATCAAACAATTCACAGCATCTGAACAGAGCAATTGAAGGAACGTCCTCTCTCTCCTTTTAGGTCAAAGGGATAGTCATTCTTGGTAGATATGTAAGGGTGAAATAGCCCCGGTTTTGAGAAGCTGGATCATGGGGATGGCTGAAGAAATTTGAATGTCTTAGGGTACGTGGACGGGGTCTTGGTATGTGGTGGATTTGTTAGGTATTTGGAAGGATTTTGGTGTTTGGTGGGAAGCCCCTAGTGTGCTATTTGATAGCTCGGCGCAATGGGTTAAAGGTAAACTTGGTCAAGACAACTTGCTTGCGCTTTCACACTCATATGTCTAATGGTTTGCGGGTCCATATTTTCTAGGTGATTCATCTTCAACTCGTGTAGATTTATGTGTTTTTAAGTGAGTCGATTCATCACTCCTAAGAAGATTGACAATTAAGGGATACTTGGTGATAGGTGGTGCTCCAAGATCGGAAAAGAGACTTTACAAGCTAAAAAGAAAGGAGAGGCAAAAATTTACTTGGCTCGAATACATATATATATATATATATATATATATATATATATATATATGAAGACTCTTGGGAACCTTAATTTGAGGACTTGGTTGGACTTTGAGAGAATGGAGACTAGAAGGACTAGTAAGCATACTCTATAAGGGTGGGCTGTAAACATGGAATGAGCAATTACGACAGGAATGAGGTATCTCTGGGTTTTCCCCCAGTCTTGAATTTCTGCTTATGATCCTTATGTTTCCTGGTTTATCAAAAGGGTGCAGGTCGACCAATTTGTAGAGACGTGAAGGAGTAGGCTAATAAGACAACCTTCCCGACGTCCTTCTTTATTGCTGGGAAATTCTCCTCTTCCTTGCAACGGATCCTGACTTGCTTTTGGCCTTCCGACTAAATACTTTTGCAAAGTTATGCAATAGAGGGCCTTCTTGACTGGCGATCATGTAAGGTTAGCCAAACTTTATTCCCTCATCATCAGATTCCTTTCCCAGGATGTGTGCAAGGTTCCATCCTTGCTTCCATTGTTGATCATTTTACTTGTATACGGGTCTTGTCGGGCTTGTCTGGTTTCATGTCTCTTCCTTCTTTCATGGCTCCCTATCGGTCTTTTATTTATTTATTTATTTGAAGCGGTAAACCTCGACATTTCGAAGTAGGACTCACTGAAGATGTGTTTGTAGTCGAGAACGAATGATGCACTTAATCGACTAGGGATGTATTTATGAGGGGTTAAGAATGGTGGTTGTATTGACAAAAGGAGTGTCCTAAAACAGGGCATACATGCGGTATGCTTAAAATTTGATAATCTCTATGGGCATACCCGTGTGTGAGTTATCTACATTAAAAGCAATTTTTCAAGGGTTGTAAACTAAGCATGCAATGTACTATATTACTTATGTAAGCCAAACTAAGCATGAGATGTGTTAGATTAATTTTTGGCTTGATGCAAAAGTGTTAGTGGCACCAAAGAAAAGTAATACAACAAAAATTCTAATGCATATACACAAATCAAGCATGCATTTGCATATATATATATATATATATATATATATATATATATATATATATAAGCAGAATCTAGACTGTGCATATATGTAAGCATGACATGTGTATGAACAAATTAGCAAATCCCAAAAAACTTGAGTCTAGCCCTCTTTCTGTTTTTTTTTAAACAGCATTCCCATCAGAATTGTCACTGTGAGTGTCCCGTTTCGAGATGGCCTCGCCACCGAAAGGTAGGTGGTTTCAAAACATTGAAGCGCGTGGAATACGCTTAGATCTCGTCGTGGACTCTAGCAACTGTCATTACAAAGTCGTCACCTCTATTTTAAGGACAAATAGAAAAAAACCGAAAATACTAGAAAGTGTAGGTCCGGGGGCTAAGTTACGAGTTGGGAAGGAGGGGTTAGGCACACAACTTGTCCTATTGGTCTCATTTGGGTTTTGCTAAATAATATGCTTAGATTTTTGTGTTTAGTTTAGATTTTTTGTTTATATATATATATATATATATATTAGCAAGGCGGGATGTCGTTCGGGTATAATAACGGTTACTTTGTCATTTTAGCATTTAAGGTGTGTTAACGTTATCTAAGCATGTTGTTAACTATTTCAATATTTTATGTACATTTACAGACAAATACTACTTTATGTACTATATTATTTACACATAACATGTACAAACATAATAATAATATTATCTACATTTATGCTATATAAACAGGATATATAAACTAATTATCATATTATTTACGGATGATATTAATAATATAATTTATCTATTATTATTATTTTAACCACGTGACAGAATAATAAAAGAGTACCTACCTCTTGTAGCATGAAATTCTGATCCCGGTATATACGTCTAGGCTTTAGTCCACTAGGCGCTCATAGTTTCTGATGTGCTTTCCATGTCGTCTCCTAGAAAGAGAAAGTCTTTTTGTTGCTATTGTATCATCATCATTGTTGTTGTTATATCATCATCATTGTTGTTGTTGTATCATCATCATCATTGTTGTTATATCATCATCATCATTGTTGTTGTATCATCATCATCATCATCATTGTTGTTATCCGGGAAGCGTGACTGCTTATTTTGACTTTTAGATCGGCTCGTCGGGGGCGAGGAATGAGGGGGCTCGCTTGCTCGGGCAAGGGAGGGGGCTGTCGCGGGGCATGAGAGGGGGCTTGCTCGGATCAAGGAAGGCTTGCTTACGTGGGCAAGGGAGGAAGAGAGGCTGGCAGCCTTGAGGGAGAAAGAGAGAGAGCTAGGAAGCTTTGGGGTGTTAAAAATGAGGAGGGGAACGCCTCCTTTTATAGGCAGTGAAGGCAGCGGGCAACTGGCGGTGGCAGTGAAAGGCTGGAAACGACATCGAAGCAGTAAGGAAGATAGGAGAAAACAAAAAGGGGCAACAAGGATAGGGCAGCGCGACGCCAGCAATGTTGGGCGCGACTCCCTGACTTGTTTTCTTCATAAAATATTTTCATTTCCCTCCCCTTCTGTCCTTTTATCCTCTTACCTTTTTGATTATTTCTTTGACACTTTGGCCCTTCCTAAAACATAACGAAACTTAACGTTTGTTAGTCCATTTAATTTATAGTTTATATTTTTAGGACATTGTAAATTAGGGGTACGAATTTGGGGTGTCTACACCTCCATTTTGTCGGCCAACCGCTTCTCAGCGTCTATTATGAGCCTGGAAGAGGTAGTGCGCGATGAGCCCTTTGAGCAGACATCATCTGACCGCTGACTCTGCCCTCTTCTGGATTTTGTTGGTCGCATGGCCCTTGCTGAGCGTGATGCATCAGCGGAATATCTGACCGAGGTGGGATAGTAGGTTGGATCAAAGTAGGCTTCAACCTCCTGCTCGGCTCAAGCTCTGTGCCTTGGTCGTTGCTCCTCTGCCTCGGTATACTCACAAGCTCTACGACGATTATCCTCCTCTGCACGGGCATGATGCTCCTGTCCGAGGTGATGGTGATGACGAGGCGGATTCTGGCAGCTGCTTTTCTACCTGATCCTTTGTCCTTTGTTCGCGAGCCTCTCAATCTGCCGGTATTTAAACGACAGATGGAAGTCGTCTGCTCGGAGCGGGTAGTTGTTGTGGGGACTGGACACCACCAACAGTTACATAATTACTAAGGACTGGTAGCACGAATTCAACAACTGGCACCGGAGCCTGGCCGAAAGCGAGCAGTTGTTGATTGAGCGTGTACATCTTGGTGTACTAGTCTGCTTGGACTTGCAGAGCAGCGGCCTGTTGTTCAACAATTAGCCCGGGCGGGGTCGCCTGGCTACTTTGACCATTTTTGCACTGTCGATTGAACTGATTTCTCAGATCACGGGCACAAGCATGTTGCTCGTTGATCACTTCACAAGCATCCCGCTGGCTTACTTGGATCTGACAAGTGTGATGGGAAGACTGCTCTTCAACATATGGAACGTCCTCCCCATAAGTTTCTCACTAAGCAGTCATTCTCTGATTCCTCGTCTGCACTCCTTGTTGGGGTGCCTTTGGTGGCAAATCACCGGGTGCAGCAGGTAGTGGCTGGTGCCCAGTCGACTGGCTCACGGCCCGGTGATTGCTAGCAGTGGCATGATGTTTGCTACCCTTACCAACCATTTTTTTGATATTGCTTGTCGAAAGGCAACCGGAAAAACAGATGAATAAGCTTTGAAGCTTTCGTTTCCCAGTAACAAAACCAAATTGATGTTGCAAAAATCTAGCTTGGGTTGTCCGTTTGATGCATAAGATATTTGGGCTTGATTATATGTGGATTGATCTGCTTCATTGAACCTGTCTAAGAGCACGAAAACACTTTAGTTGGAATGCAAGGCTTGGCCTCGCAAAACCACTCCGGCGTGAGAGTAAGTATCGTGTGAGTCAAAAGAGAATTTGACAAGGGTTCGAGACTCAAGAAAGTGTATGTACCTTGTTCAGGGTTTATGGAGGGATATTTATAGACCCTCAATGTCATAGAATCCGTTTAAGATTTACTTCCATAGTTACCTAGTAGATTTAAGAGGAAACTCTAAATTATAGGCGTGATAGGCGACTGGTCGCAAGAATGTCAGAGTGCAGATAAGGTATGTGTTAGTGATCTGATAAGGAAACTTTTGACTTGTTTTGGAAAGCAAGTCTCTAATATTCCCTTGATCGATACCTATCCGGGCGAGCACGACTCTACCCGGCTATATGATGCTCGACCAAACTTAGATGAGATATAAATGATTCTCTACTCGGGTAAATTGCTAGCTTTGCCCGCTAAGTATGTGAGTCTCTTGTTGGCAAGCTCGACACATGATGATCTCTCGTGCCCTGCTCGTGAGTAGATTTGGACTAGGCACATCAATGAGGTATGTAAAATTATTGGAGTTTGTGCCACCGGTGAAGAAGTTTTTTTGTTGGATAACTTATATTAGTTTAAAGTTATTTTTTATTTATTTTTAATGATGCCCCATTGTACATGCTCTAATAGAGAACTAGTAATAGAATTAAGGTTTTACATGGTATAAGATCCAGTGTTATTTAAATAATCCCAATTAATTTGAAAAGAACACATGGCTAAGCAAGTGACTATCCTCTCTTCCCCTTGGATTTTTGTCGTCAAACATTTTCTACATGTAAATTCATGTTTGCCAAACACAAACCGAAATCAGACCAGAAACCGATTTCTCTTAAATGAAAAACCAAAAAACTCTACTAAATTAAATTATATTAAATCCATGACCTAAGCTTTTACATAAGCTACCTTCAAGACTGAAAACCAAATGTAACATGAGCTCGTAATCAATGTAACGTGGAACGTCATTTGTAAAGAACCAAATAATTATGAAAACAACAACAAAAGCAGGTTTAAGCAAATGAAGCCTAACGAGTGTACAAGCACTACGCTAGCATGTATTGTCCATGAACTCTACGAGTAATTCTTTAACCATAACTCTGTCTGGTATCTTCCCAGCAGCACCATATATAGGGGCAAACCCTCCATCTATTGGTCCTGGATTCGCTTTCACCTGAAGAAGAATAAAGAACGGCAGATAAAGTAGATTGTATTATGACCAAAATATAACAATCACTGACAGTTTGTCTTAAGCAAGTAAGTGGGCGATCATCTGATGGTAAACATGGTTTTCCGAAACAATTCACATAAACTGACTTACAGTTTGCACAGAATCCCTCACGTCTTTCAGGAAGTCCTCAACCACTGGCACATGCTGAAGGGTCACGCAAATGTGGATACTGAAGAATCAGAGTAAAAGATTTCAAAGCAAAACCACAAAGGTCAAAACATTATCCTTGTATCTTATATCTACGGCTGTGAATGAGTGGTCTAGTTGAGCCAGAGCTGAGCAACCTTGGCTGAAGTTCAGTTCATTACTTCATTTACATCACGAGTCGAGGTGAATTTAGCTGAGCTCGAGCCTGATGCAAGCTTAAGTTGTAAATATAGTCTTAGAAAAGTTACTGTGATTTGGATATATTTTGCACTAATAATGCTTTATTACAGTCGGGTGTCACTGGCTCATTCAGGATAAGCAAGTCACTGGCTCATTCAGGATAGCGACCCACTGGGAAAGCTTGTAAAATGTACAGAACCATCTAATCAACTACAGTTGAATTGACACAATCAACATCGGATTGTTAGTTTAGATGCCTTGGATCATTAGGTCAACCACCCAAATCATAGTAGAATGAATATGGTTTATCCTACAGAAAAACTACTGCATCCATCTAAAGTTTACCTGTTGGGTCTTTGCAAGGGATTCAAATGCCAGCCTTTGGATGACAATATGTCATTGACTTCAAATATGTCTACTATGTTAGATCCAAAAGCAACGATAGTCATATCCGGTCTTCCAATAACGAACAACTCAGGAATCTCGTTTATTCTGCCGAAAGACCAACATTGTAAGAGTAAAACCTAGTACTCTTGATTTAGCAAACGCAATCAAAAATAGGCTATGACAAATATACCCTTTTTGTATTCTCTTTGATGCTTCCATGATTTCTCTTGTATTCTCCAGATAACCTTTAGAATATGATCAAATCATGATTAACCCCAAGTCATCAAACATATGCCAAATGAATAAGCTAGCAATGGTAAGCATAAAATAGAATATGTCACCTTCCTGCCCTAAAGACAGCATTGCTGCCCAAGCACCAGCAATCAATCCCCCGGGTCTGCTACCAGCAATTGTTGGAGATACATAAAGCCCACCAGTCCACTCAGTAACTGCAGTATCAACAAAACGAAATATACTTGAGCACCATGATGAATTCCTTCCTCTTCGGCTACACATGTACTTTTTCGTTCAACTCATTTTCATTCCGTACAAGAAGTTTACCTTATGTGTTTTGCCTATCTATTTATTTGTTTATGGGTTAATGACAAAAGTACCATTAAACTCATTAAATTACCCACACACACACACAAAAGAGACCCAAGAACTTTGTAAAAAGTGGTCAAAAAGACATTATAGTCAACCCCTATTATCAAAAGTAAAAATGGTGCTGACGTGTGTACAAGGAAAAAAGAAGGCCAACGTCAGCACTTCCGTTAACTTTTTTGACGGGGAAATGACGGTATTGTCTTTTTTGCCACCTTATGGAAAGTTAATGGGTTTTCCGGTAACGGATTAATGACAAAACTAAAAATCAAACTTTGCTCAAGGAGTTCACTCTTCCGTTCAATCTCAAAATGACCAGAAAACAATCAAACATTCGCGAGATGGCAAAAATAACACCACCATCAGTTCGCTGTTAATTTTTTAATGGAAGTGATGACATGGATGTACACAGCAAAAAAAGCCAACATGGGTAAGCAGTTAGTCCCATTAATAAAACTTACTGACCTTTGTGTAACCTCAACATCATACCACGTACATCCACCTACCTAAATTTTGCATGCGTGTATATCCACTTCAACACTTCTGTTAATCTTTTAACTGGGAACTAACGGTAGTTTTTTTTTTTAACTTACCTTATGAATAGTTTGATTGTTTTTTTGAGAGTTGAATTTAAAGTGGCTCATTAAGTAAAGTTTGGTGGTAAGTTTTGTTGTTAACCCTTCGGTAACGAGTTGGATGGTATAGTAGGCACTAAAAGCAAAGACTAATGGTATGTTTTTATCATTAACCCTTTGTTCATTCTAAATCAGTGTTCAAGGCAACATCAACATGTAGCAGTTCAAGCATCTTCCAACTAATCAGTCACTTGACCAAAAAGAATTATTTATCTTTGAATAAAGAAACTTACCAGCAACAAATTGATTCTGTTTTGGATTGGATATCAAAAGTCAACACATAGCCACCATCAAAGTGCCACGATCCAAACAAAAAGAAAATAATATGAATCAGGAACCAGAATTTACTAGTTTAATGGATAACGATCCCAATTAGAACAAATAACTTGATAGGTTGAAGCTAAGTAACATATTATACTATCATCTAGCAATCAAATTTATTTCAGCAGTTACACTATATATAAGGCTCAACATAAAGAAAAATGGCGAAAAACATATCATCATAGCCAACCTTATGCAAGGAAAAAATCTTAGTCAAGTTAAGATGACTTTTATAAGTCGTATACTAAGAATGTGTTCGGCCTTGAGATTTAGTAACTTTGTTTTGTAATCTAGGATTTTTTGTTTGTAATAATTGAAACACAAGTAAGAGAAAGTTGGTGGGACCGAAGGGAGAGAAAGTTTAAAATCACGAACCAAATCACTAAATCATGCAAGGAGAACAGACCCTAAAGATCTTTATGAGTAAGAAACATAACTATCGCAGGCCTACTAGGTATCAGTTAACCAGCAGAAAAATAGATCTTGGCTGGCATAAAGACCACATACTGTTGTGAGATTACATGACATTCCTTTCAATTGAACAGTTGTTGGATTTCGCGGTGATCCATTTGATGATTTATGGTGTTACTCAAAGATTAACCTAATTTATAAATTACAAAAAAAAGAAAGAAGTTAAAGAATAAAAATAGGCATGCTAATCAATGAGCCCTATAAGAGATATGATGGCAACACAGGATCCACGATCAGATTATAATCCAAATGCTACAGCGTACTCGAACAAATTTATCACCTAAAGAATGTAAATCATTTTATTGTACAAGTTAACTTAATTACCGTTAAATCTCAACATAGAACAGGAAATTACAAACAAAGGAGAGGCTCTTTTGTTCTTGTTTCATGGAAAAGAAGACAAGATCCTAATTCTTATAGTCACTCCACTACTTCAAACCAAAGAAAAGGAAAGCACAAAAACCACTCAGGCATAAAAAGTCACACACCATATCCATTACCTTCCGAATGTCATGGTTTCTGTACAAAACCACACTGGTTCCTTTTGGTGCCAACCCATACTTGTGCACATCAACTGATATTGAAGTCACTCCTTGGACAGAAAAATCAAATGGTGGAACAGGATATCTGCAGTGAATCATAAGGTTAGAATCCACCACATCAATTTTAATTTGGTATGATTCCCTCAAGAACCAATGAAGTGAACATGCTGTTATCCCATTTGCAGCTATAGCCTGAATGCACTTCATACCAAATTCAAATCATAAACAGAAATTTAAATCAGTCCTACTTCAAACAAATACAGAAATCTACATAAAAGGGTAAGAATGAATAGCAGACATCCTAATGATGATAGCAGGAATGGTGAAAGAACATGGAGCAAATTTCAACAAAATTTATATATATAGTCAAAATGAAGCTGAATGCATTGTATATTGGGTAATCTATGGTGCCACACAAATACATACAAGCAACAAGAAAGAAATGGAATTATCTCAAAATTTTCAGCCATTCTTACCCAAGTTTACGAGCAAAAGGAAGTACAAAACCACCAAGACAAAGGTCAACATGTAAACAAATTCCATAACGGAAGGCTGATTCCCCAAGTTTCTACGAGAGACGATAAGAATATTAGTTGCAAGCTGAAAATAATAGAGCATGTACGAGCAAGTCAAACTTGGGTACCTCAATAGGGTCAATGATTCCATGTGGAAACCCAGGTGCTGATCCAACAATCTGCATATTCATGATTTTGAGTTTAAAAATTTGAAAAGACGTTAAAAATGAATCACAAAAAAAGGAAAGATTCATCCAGATTACAAGATAATGACGGAAATCAGTAGGCCTGGTAAAGAACCATGTACCAGTATGGTGTTTTTGTTAATGTATTTATTTATTGCTTTGACATCTGCTTGGAATTCTTTATTTACTGGAACACGCCACAACTTAATTTTGAAATATTGAGCAGCCTTGTCATACGCTGAGTGTGCAGATTCCGGTATTATCCTGCATTTGACAAGAAATAATTTACGTAAAAGATTTCAAGACGCCATAGCAAGAAGAAATAATTTACATAGGCAACAAGGAAATTAACCCACATCTCCGGGTTTGTGATACCCTTCTTAGCTTTCATATAGTCACGTGACGATTTCACCGCTAATAATATACTTTCAGTTCCCCCTGAAGTCATGTTGCCACATATTTGTCCTCCAGAAGCCTTTTCTTTACTTCCAAGTAGTGCAGCTGTCATAGCAACCACTTCTGACTCGAATCGTACAACACTCTGGAATACATCCAGATGCAGTGGGTTGGTATGCGCAAACCTGAAATGTGATCAAAGCTATTAGAAGAACAAGAAATTAAAGAGATTCAAATATAACATGTACTGGACTAATCAAATTTGTACAGTGAAAATATAAAGGCTACAAGGGAGAATATAAAAACTCATAAAAACATTTCTTTGATGTGTTGTAAGTGGGTTTCAACATCAACTATTAGCCTAATTTCGATCAAAATATTTCATCTAGTTAGATAAAAACCCAAACTACAGTCTACAGCAAAACACTGGAAATCAATACTTGCTAAATTCAGGTGTAAGCAACTGAAATTGCCATTCCCCCTTGGAGTTGAACTAAGAAAATCTAAAAAAATTAAGATTCTTTCCTGTCTTAAACCATTTTATAAATTGTATCCATTGCCAGCAAACTAATGGTTGCATCCACCAAAGGAATTGCCTATGATGCTTTCTTCTACCCCATATTAGTAGGGTAAACCCAAACTACAGTCTACAGCAAAACACTGGAAATCAATACTTGCTAAATTCAGGTGTAAACAACTGAAATTGCCATTCCCCCTTGGAGTTAAACTAAGAAAATCCAAAAAAATTACAGATTCTTTCCTGTCTTAAACCATTTTATAAATTGTATCCATTGCCAGCAAACTAATGGTTGCATCCACCAAAGGAATTGCCTACGATGCTTTCTTCTACCCCATATTAGTCGGGTAGTTGATGCAGTAGATGAACAAGTGAAATTAATGCTTCTGAAGAAAAATATATTTACCTTTATAAAAACAAAACGACAACTAAAACCAAAAGGTGAATCAGTGAATCAGCTTAGTCATTACGACTATCACAAGTGAAAACGCATGTCACTGGAAAGTAAGTGGCTTGTCAAGAAGCTTATTCAAACAAAATCATTACGTTTTGACACAAAATAGAAGTGTGTCACGTGCAAGATAGGAAATAGTTGAAGAACAATAATCTTTTTTGAAGTCACTACTTTTTCGACATAAACCAAGGGGAAGGCTGGGATCTCATTTTATAATGTCCATTGTTGCCTGCTCGAGCCACAAGACACCAAAACCTATGGTTATCTGGCAGATAATGATATCAATAACTGAAGGTTACTTCTTCACCAACTTTGATGAAATCCAGCTAAATACTGAATAATAACAAACACAAATCAAGGGCTGAACAAAGAACACAAATTAGCCAATGTCTAGTAGGTAATACTTGTATAAACAGATTTTATTTTTCCGTGTTCTATAAAGACAAGAGAATTACAACATAGAATAAAAATTATAAAGGAGCCATCTTACTAACATCGAACATGCCTCATTTATTATAGAGAAATGTCCTTCAGACTCACACCCTCCAATGTAGCTGCACAAGGATAAAAGTTTAATAAATCAAGCAAGAGAAAAAGAAACTGAAGAATATCTATACTTGCAATGTGTAGACTTCGAGAACCAATAAGAAAAAAACATACACTGTACCAGAGCATTTGCCTTGCCAGGCCACATCATTTTGTTTCTCATCTTTCATTTTTTCTATGACTCCGGCTCCAAGTCCTGTCCTTGGCAACTCAGTCCTCCAACCATCTCTTTTACCAGAAGATTGCAACTTATCAACAACCTGCACAACCAAAGATTCACTGATACCTCTAATACAATGCAATTCCAATTTTTAACAGTAAAGAAAAACAAGACTAAATCAGAACATACATTACTCTAGTCACTATTGCCAATTTCCGTATTGCTTATCGTTACTTTTGAACCATATCCTATCTGAAGTAATTACATTGCAACACAAACCAAAAAACATATCTATTATTAACTACATCATCCAATCAGCTACAGAAAAAAGGCTTCAGTTCCAGTACCTAAACCGTATGCATCACATATACGACTGGAGAGCATCAAACTTTACTAAACAGAAAACAAATTTCCCTTGACTTGTAATAAGTTGTAGCAAAATATGCACTGATGTTGGCAACAATATGAAAGCAGAATTTTTTTTGAAGCTGTTTGAGTGGGACCAAACTGACCAACTTTGGTCTGAGCTTCTTGTGCTCAGCTGATTGAATTCCAACTTCACGGGATCAAATCCTTTGTCAAACCAAAAACTATCGGGGCATCTCCAATGGTAAACACTTTGCACAGTTTTTTATGTGTCACATCACAAAAGCAACAAACCATCTCTTTACAAACCTTTCTCCACAATGGTTGAAACCATTTTACAACTTTTTAAGGGTCCCACCATCACAAAATCATCAATTATCTCACTTCTTTCAATATTTCTTCTTTTTTTTTCTTCATGAACCACTCCTTGTTTATGAATCTTCCACAATGGCAAAGTTTTTTTAATCAAACGGGATCATATCCCAATATGCATTTACAACACAAAGGCTAAGAGCATTCATGTATATATACTATTAACTTTGTTTTAAAATAAATGTCGTTCTAACAAACAAAAAAATTGTTCAAAAATAAGTGTTGTTATAGCCTATAGGATTACAAGAAACATTTATACATATTTTGTCAAAACTGCTCATATTTATTACTCTCAAATTAAATATCGTTAAAGGGAGGATCGTTACGAGAAAACATTAGTCCTAACCTAACTTAAATAAGGGTGGATAGTCTTTTTATAAATTTTATTAATTTGTACACAAATTGCTAAAACTACACTTGTTATGAAGTGGAGGGTTTAGTACTAAAATGACATAAAAATCAACTTCCTTACCTTTTGTGAAAAACAAAAAGTGACCCTCATAGTGTCACTTGTTAGGATCCGATAACTAGAAATAGGATGCTTTGAAATTTATTGCCAGTGCATTGAAGACACTCAAAAATACGTTAAAAATAATTTCCAATGTTGCTGATTGGGCAACCTTAACAAGTAGGGACATAAGTTAAAAAAATTAAATGATCAAACCTTCTGTTTCTCCGCATCTATGTACTTCTTCACGCCTGGGACCAACCTGTTAATTAATTTTTTCAATCAAATTCCGTCAAATAAAAAATTGTCAAAATAAATGTTGATTCAAATTCTACTGATTCAATTCAATATCGTCCGTGGTGTGTGCGTGTGTATGAGAGAGAGAGAGAGAGAGAGAGAGAGAGGAAGAGAGTGGGAAATTACTTGGCGCAGCTCATGAAGAAGCCGAGAAGAGTAGCTTTGAGTCCATTTTCGTGAACGAAGAGGAAGACGGATTGAATAGTCCGAGCGACGAGGAGAGAGAGAAGAGGAGCGAGAACGAGAGCGAGGGGTTCATATTGTGATAAAAAGGAATTGGCGGAAGCTCGGAGGCGAATTAGCGACGAAAACAATGGAGACGACTCCATTGGAGACGATGGCTTTTTTGGAGTTAAGTTTCTATTAAGGAGCTAGATTCAGAAGATGAATCAGTATTCGCATTTCTTAAGAGGGGGAGGGGGAGTGGGTTAAGTTGTCGCGTGGACGATACGTCTAAAATTAGTGGTTTTTTGGCGGGTTTGCGTCGTCGTTAGAGCATCACGAATCTCTAAACCACTCTTTAAACACGTGGTTTTTTTTGTTTCAATTATACTTTTTCAACGCTCCAAAAAAAAATCCACTTCAATAAGTATTTTTTATATTTATCTAAAAACTTAAAATCTCTCAAATATCAACTAACAAACCTAATTACAAATATATTTTTCATCATTTTTATTTCGATTTTTCCACCACAATTTGATGAAATGTTTTATATTTTAAATTTATAAATATACACTTTTCGTTCCGGACAAAGATTTCCTGTTTAATAGTCAATTTTTTTAAGAAAATGACTTTGTTATACCTTAATTTTTGAAAGTAAGCTCTTTCAGTGAAACATCCAAAAGTGAAATAGTAAACTCTTTGCCCGGAATGGGGGGAGTAAATAAAACATGTATCTTTCTAGATCTATATAATTGATAAATAAAAATTGATGATGATGTAGTAACAAAAAGAATTCTTTTTGGGATGTTTCAATTGCTTGCAACGAAAAAAAAACATAAAGAAAAAAAAAGTGATATACTAACTCCGTTTTGGGTAAAGAGTCCGCTATTCCATTTTGAAATGTTTCGGTTAAAAAGTTTACTTTCAAAAATGAAAGCATAAAAATATCATTTCATTATTAATAGACTACTAAAAGTGTCATTTTATTTTTAAAAAAAATGACTTTCAATCGGGAACTCTTTACCCAGAATGAATGACGTAATTAAATTTTAATAAAATAAATTTCAACATGGTGAAATATTAATTGGAAAATGCCAGAAACCTTGTATTTTGAAAGAGATAAATGTTACTATTCAAGGTAAATAACTCTTCAAATTAGAAGAGTTGTTTACTTGATTTTGGAGATAGAGAGTTGGTTTGGGCTTGTAAGTGATGGTGGGCTCTTTTTGTTCATGATGAATAAATCCGGTCCCTTCCATACCTTGTTCAATCAAATTGCTTAAATTTCGCGATTGAATGAAAATATATATATACTCATACATGGTGAGATGCGATTTAAAATTGAGTGGTGAGGTAATCTACAAAGATTTTGAGGTCTCTAAAGGGTTACCTTGGGGTTATTTTTGAAAAGAAATCCTTGGAACAATAACTCTGCTATATTATTCGAAGGCAACCATTAATCGAGTTAAAGGATACTCAAATATTAAGGATTGTTTTGTAGTTAAAGCTTGGGAGATCTTTGGGTTTGGTTAGCTGTTTGTTTGGTTATGGGCTCTATTATAAGCTTAATTGGAGCTAAAAATCTCTAAAATGAGTTTTAGAGAGTTTGTAGTTGGTGTTGTTATGATTGCTCTTAGGCTGTTAACGAATGCAAAGAACGTGCACGCTCTAAACGAATGTGACGCATCGTCACCGGAAAAGGAAATGGCTAATTTCAGAGATATAACGATGGTCAATGGTAATGGTAACGGGCTCTTAAATAAGGTTATCTCCAAACTAAATAGACTTTGGAACTAGAGTCGACCGAAACATTTCACAAAATTCCACTGAGAAGGGTCAAACACGATACATCCCAAATAGTCCAACTTGGAAGATGGAACATCTCGCTAAATAAAGTTGTTTTTAGATAACATTTGATCGGAACCTAGCAAATTTGTATCCCATGAAAATCAAACATGGGATCTCTCGCAGTCTCACTAAACAGATATGGATTTCATCTACTATGGCCACAAAACCCCATCACATATTCACATTCCATGTCTAGTCTCTTGACCAAAAATGTGCCCGATAAGGTAAAAATGCAACTTGGGCCATTCGTGTGATGGGTAAGATATCTGAGCTTGATCTATTTCCTTGAACCTGATTAAGATTACGAAAACACCTAAGTGAAAGTGCAAGACTTAGCCTCGCGAAAACCACTCCGGCGTGAGAATAAGTATCGTGTGAGAGAGTCAAAAAGCAATTTAACAGAGGTTTTAGGCTCAAGAAAGAATGTGTATCTTGTATATGGCGTATGGAGAGGTATCTATAGGCTCCCAATGTCATTGAATCTGTCTAGGATTCACTTTCCATAGTTACCTAGCTAGTTAAGGGAGAGATCCCTAAATTGTAGGCGTAATAGGCGGCTGGTCGCGTGGATGTAGGAGCAGATATGATAGGTGTCTTGCTCGGATAAGGAAACCTTTGACTTATCTTAGAGTACAAATTTTCAAGGCTCCCTGTTCGATACGTGCCCGAGCAGCAAGGCTCTGCCCGGCTACATGATGTAGACTGATTAGTGATAAGTGTAGATCCGGGCGTAGCCCTTGGTCAGGCAGGCAAGACCAATGCTTGACCAGGTTTGGAGGGAATGAGTCTGATTCTTTGTCTGACGTGAGTATGGTCCCTGGGCAAAACCCCTGGTCGGGCAGGTAAGGCATGTACCGGCCAGATTTTGATGGGAGTTATATTACTCATTACTTGATATCTCGCTAGCTCTGCCCGCTACGTTGATAGATCTTATGCTAATCTGGCACGTGGTGGTCGTTCGTGCCTTACTCGTGACCTGGTTTGGGCCGGGCACATCAGTGCAAAACTACCTAAAAAGCCCTTAGTGAACACAAAACCTTTCCCCCTCCCACAATGTCGCACACACGCTCCCTCTCCCTGGCGTCTCCTCTCTCAGCTACAAACTGAACCCTGGGTAGGTGCAACATGAGTTTTCGCACAAGGCCCCCAATTTTATAAAAATGTGTAAGCTAGTTTTATTAGATATTAACAATAATGTAACTTTATGTTACTAATTGTCTTCTGGCTCAATAAATTAGTGATAATGAAGGAGACGTCCTTGGTTCAAGTCCTAGTCATGCCACTTTATAAAAAAAAAAAAAATTGGGCCTACAGTTAATTATTAAATTTTATTTATGTGTGTGTTATATCATATACTCCCCCGTTTTAGGTAAATAGTCTCTAATACTATTTAGAATGCTTTACATTAATAATCAATTTTTAAAAATTATGCATAAAATTCTCATAATATTTCATATTTATCTTCGACTTGTAGTGTTAGTATAATGGTTGTGGTTAAATATTTATTTATTTATTTATTATCAACTTCAATACTACTTATATATAATTTAATTTACTCTGAAACCTAATGAATAAGTAGTTACTATATAAAGATAAATATTTTGTATTCGGCTTCAACAAAATTATTTAACCTTAATTTTATTTTGTGTTAGCAAAATTAACTTAGAAAAAAAAGTTAGTTGACCATTTAATTTTTTATCTGGGTCATAAAAAAATAAAATTTCTTAAATTGAAATATAGGCGCAATTATAATAATTATTTGGTATATTATATCAATATTTCAAGCAAAAATCAATGTTTATTGTTATGTGACTATCATTTTTACTATTTATATTTGTTTAATTCTTAGCATTGTCAGTTGATTGTGTTTTTTTAAACACGAATTTGTAGTGCACACGTGTTATCAAAAAAAATTCATCCAGAAGTCAAAAACTAAATAAAAGAAAAAAGAATTGATTGAGTATATTCCTTTTATTGGAAATTGTTTAAACCAATGCAGAATAACAAATTTTCAATAATTATTTAATACTTATTTTTCTTATATATTTGTAGGTGTTATATATTTTCAATACTTTAAATGATGAAAATTCAAAAAAATTATTTATTTAAAAATCTTATTTTATATTTTTTTAAGGGCCTCATTTTTTTTCTTTTTGCTCTGAACCTCCAAAAGTTTAGGATCGCTCAGCCTCAGTCGTCGTTGTCATCCTCTTTCCCTCGCATACCTTACACTCATCCCCTTTCCTCTCTCCTCCCTCCTTCCTCATAGACCTCACAATGCAATAACTTTCCTCCACCCTCCCTTAAAACATCCCTCTGCCTCCCTTATCGCATTTGTCCTCCCACCAATCGTCTCTCTTTTCAACCCAGTGATGATCAATCAACACAATCTCTCACTTTTCAACCTCTTTGTTTTCTAGGTTTTAAGTCGATTGATCAACTCGATTAGTCAATTGATCGATTTGGTTATGGTATTTCGGCTTAGTAAGGGTATTTTGGGAGTTTTATGAAAAAAGAGGTCGTTTGGGAATGTTTGAGCAAATGAGGTTGTTTTTGCAATGGGTAACTTTGACTAGTCCTTTTAAAAAAATTCCCCCTAAACGAATGGATTCACACATGATCGATCAAGCCACTGTGTCGATCCGATGAAAATCATTAGGACCAATGGAAAGAGAAAAGAAAAGTCTAAATTCACATACCAAGTCATAAAGTGTAACGCCCCAAAACTTTGGGTCCTACTACATGGGCCCACATCTGGCCACGTCACTACAATTTCAAACTTAATCAAAGACTAGTCAAATGTCACCCAACCAGAAATTACAAAAGTCTCCAATTTAAAACACAGTCATCCAAAAT
The DNA here is from genome assembly GCA_013146195.2 of Codonopsis lanceolata. Taxonomy (NCBI): domain Eukaryota; kingdom Viridiplantae; phylum Streptophyta; class Magnoliopsida; order Asterales; family Campanulaceae; genus Codonopsis; species Codonopsis lanceolata. The sequence continues at coordinate 55,520,228 of CM028377.1, read as the reverse complement.
AAATTATGAAACAAAGTCTACCAAAATTAACTATGTCACCAATAAATTTCAAAACTTATAAATTGGCCTTATAAGTCTTGATTCCTTCACGGGTATCCTCTACCTCAAGCTTGTCCTTAATTTCGACCTGGAAGAAGAGGGTTGTGAAGGGTGAGCGAACAAAGCTCAGTAAGATTATACGTCGCCCCTTCGGTTTCTAAGGAGGGGTGACTCAAAGAATAATCGTGCTGGAAGTTAACACAAAATTTAGAAATTTAATAATTTGCAAAAATCAAAGATAGGTAACGAAAGACTTAAAAATCCTTTTTAATTGGAGAGTTCAAATAAAACAAATATGAATCAAATAAGTTTGTTATTACCGACTATCCCATACCAGCCAGTAATAACCGAATATCAAAATATTTATTTAGATCACATAAGAGTCTATTGACCAAGAACCAAATCCCCCGAAGGGTACACAAATCCCCCGTAAGGTAGACGAATCCCCCGAAGGGTACACAAAACCCCCGAATGATACAAAGTTAAGGTATATCCGGATAACCGCACTCACAAGCCAAGTGGTGCAACTTCAATTATTTCAAATGTTGTCACGAAAATCCCGTGACGGGTTGTTCATACTTAGTGATCATAAATTGTTTCAAAACATGAATAGTACTGTGAATGTACTATTATCAAAACGTAAATCATATCAAAATTCGTCTTTTTCGATACCAAAGAGTATACCGACAAGGTTTACAAATACAGAGCAATTTCTCAATAATAAAGGTATTGCATGAAAATCAAAGTAAACATGAAATTTGCGAAAACGAAGATATGACAAAGATATTCAACAAAGCTAACGAAGGAGTCAAAGCAACTACCGACACGAAGTCGGACATAACAAATGAAAGAACGAATAATTTCAAGAATTTGCGAAGCCTAACATTAAAAGTATATTTTTATACTTTTTCAAAGAACCTAAAAGAAACGTAATTTGTTACCTCGATATGCTTAGCAAAAATTAATCCGCAACACGTACGATCGTCCTAGGCTCGCTTGTCCAATTCTAAAATTTTCAAACGAAACAAAATTACTAACTAATATTATTTAATCATAATTAACTTCTAACGTTAATTCTAATTCAAACCCACTATTAAAATAGTTATATGCTAAATATATATACTTAACATCTTTTATGAAGTCTAAACAAGATAAAATAGAAGTAATAATGAATAATATATATATCGTTATTATTTTGATTAATAGTGCAAATCAGCCCGGATGGAAGCTGGGACGGAACAACCCATGGCTACCTACTAATTGTGACACTACAAGGATTTAAAGTACAATACATGCATACTAGGATGCAGTCTAAGTATTGCTACAGCTAGCCTACATGCATTCTAAATTTAAACAAGAAAAGTCAAGTTAAAAAAAATTAAGGGAAGGAATTACAGTAACCTGGGAATGGGTATTTGGTGTACTAATTGTTTTAACACCCCAAAACACACATGAAAACACACACATACATGAAACCACTTGCATGCTCTCACAGTCTAATGCTAGTATGATTATTGAGTACTTCATGATGATGCAATCGATGACTACTATTGCTGTTGTAGCATAAATCAAAGATGGATTCTTTATAAAATTCCTAGACTAGTTAGGATATGTCGGTTAGGAATAGGATTATCTTAGAAAATTGATGTCGTCGTTTTTCTACCTCTCGATCGGCTGCACCCCCTTTTTTTTTTCTTTTTTCTTTCTTGGTAATTGGTAAAGAGTTTTCTTTCCCTCTCGCTCTATTTATACAAAACTCTAACCGAAAACCTAAAGTTAACTGGGCCCAAAAATTAATTTAGTAGTATTAATAAATGATTATAATTAAAGTCTAGTCAAAAGTGGGCCAAGCTCGACTTAATTCAATTGATTACTAAATAGGTCTAAAATAATTAATTAGCCCAAATTAAACAAAATCTTAATTATTATAATTTAATATTTTACACGAAAATTATCGGGGTATTACATTATGGGTGTGTAATAATAGTTTTGAGGTTGGGTATTGGATTCCTTCTTATAATGATTGAAAAAAAAAAACATTGAGTTGTTGAAAAAGGCCGGTGGAACCTAGTTACCTAGGAGATAGAAACTTAAAAACCAAAATCAAAGTCTCTTTTTCGGTCACGACTTTGAATGTGTTTGGCATGAGAATTGTTAAATTGGTTTTGAAATTTTTATTTTTATTTTGTAATAATTGAGAAAAATTAAGAGAGGGAGAAGTGACGTTGGTTTTGCGATTTTGGGTTTTCTTTGTTTGATGGATAATATATTTTTTTGGTCCCTAAACTATACTAATATACTATGCGTTTGGTTCCTGAACTTTTTTTGTAATGTGTTTGATCCTTAAAGTAGGTTTTTAGTAAGAGATTACCCCCTGACGGGGTTACCGTCAGTTTTGCCGTTATGTTTTTTTTTGAAAACCCAAATTTACCCTTACGCTTAGCGGGACGTATACTTTTTTTAATTTTTGGGTTTGGTAAAGATCTGAGAGTTCCCTGATCATCTCTATCCACCAAAATCCCCAATTCCTCACACTCCTTAATATGTTCATCACTCAATACATCCCCAGCTCTCTTCTTCAAATTCTGATAATAAGTAGGCGGCGTGGACGACATAAACTCAAATCCCCCAAGCCCACTCCGTTTACTCATCTCCCTCAACGTCTTGAATATGTCTTCACTAGCCAAAGCCAAATGTTGCACCCCTAAACCCTCGTTGTGCTCCAGATACCTCTGAATTTGACTTTTCCGCTTAGTCCCCCAACGTCTTCGGTTGTGAATTCGGCAAATTCATGGAAGCCGATGAAAGATTTTAGGTATTCCACAGCGGGGGCTAGGTACGTGTATGTTTCCGACGGCGTGGTCAAGGCGACGGATGCAGAAGTCAAGGTCCTGGTACGATGACGACGTCTTGTCTACGGGCTCGAATTTCGGGAAGAACGTGTGGTTTGGGGATTGTTGTTTGTAGGCTTATAGTTGACGTAGCGCAAAACGACGTCGCCGTAGAGTTGAACTTCTGCTAAGGCGGCGGAATTGTCGAGGTGAATGGGCGGGGACGAGGGTTTAGCGCCGTGAGCGACGCTGGTAGCAAATGTAAGCTCGACGTCATCGACTTCGATGGCGACTGATCGGATAGCGAGCCCATGTGAAGAGGTGAAGGTGCGATGAACGGGGTGGGAGAAGGTTGGAATGGATGAGGTAGTGGCGGCGTTTGAGGTAGCGACGGAGATGGAGGGAGAGTAAGGAGCACTGAAGAGGAACTGGAACTGGCCGGAGCAGAGGAGGTAAAAAGCGTGGTTCATGTTTCTAGTGGAGAGGTCGGACTTGGTGACGATTAGGGTTGACGCGAACGAAGTTTTTGAAGCCAACTAGCTTGAAGCTCGCCGGTGAGCCGATGTTAGCTTGTGCTGGGTTGTTGTTTTCATCGCCGGCCTGAGCTTGGTTACCCATTGTTAGAGTTGCGTCGTGGTGTGTTGATGTTGTGTGGGAGTCAGTGAGTTTGGTGGTGGATGATGAACTATCGTGGTGTCCTGCTAAACGTAAGGGTAAATTTAGGTTTTCAAAAAAAACATAACGACAAAATTGACGGTAACCCCACCAGGGAGTAATCTCTTACTAAAAACATATTTTAAGGACCAAACACATTACAAAAAAAATACAGGGACCAAACGCATAGTATTGATATAATTTAGGGACCAAAAAATTATATTATCCTTGTTTGATCCCACCAGTTTTCTCAATATCTTGCTTACTTTTCCTTCAATTTTTATTGAAAAAAATTACTCCAATAATAATATAAAATTTCAAAAATTGTGAAGCCATATACACCCTCAATTGGACCAAGGAGAACGGATTCAATGTATTAACTATTATGATCAATTAAATAATGCACCATGTGTGAGACCATCGACAAATTTTCTGATGTCTAATAATAAGGTCGGTGCGGTTGCCAAGTAAAATATTCCATCAAAATATTTTGTTAAATACTCATTCCGTTTTAAGCAAAAAATTCACTATTTTATTTTAAAACATTGAAGTATAAATTAAAACATTGAAGTATAAATTAAAAATATGATTATATTACTAATAAATTATTAAAAGTATCATTTTTTTAAAATAATTGGCTTTTAAAGGAAAATTCTTTACCAGAACGAAATAAATAGTACTAAAATTTGCTCATCACATCGGGATTTGCTCATCACATCGGGAAGAAAGTGTTGTACAGATCACGTGAATGATACCATCGATGGTACCCAATAGTTATTAATAAATTGCATGAAAGTAGTTGTCTTCTTATACACATATTTTAATAATTAGTTTCGTAATTATAAACTTTTTTATAGTTACATAATTATATTTTATATATCTATGTTATAATTTAACTCAATTTTTTTTTGAAAAGTTAACTACTTTTTTATTAAACATAACTACTAACATGATTAAATCTCAATTTCCACAACTAGCAGAATTAAATCTATATTACAATTTAGCTCAATTTTTCTAAAAGTTAAATACAGAATTTTTCTGAAAAGTTAACTACAGACCAAAATTCATTTTTATTAAATATAACTATAAGCCCTAACGAAGATTTACTATTTTAAACATTTCACTAGACATTTATTATTTTACAAAGGTCTTATCTTCTTAATTATCTAGTTTATTCTCCATGATTATCTCTAATTTATTTTTTTTATTTTTATGCAGCCTAAATTTTTTGTTTTACAAATATTTAGTTTGTAGTTTCTTAATTGATTGTTATCGTAATCAACTAAAATCTCAATTTAATTTTTGTCCGGCCTAGATTTAGTTTTTAAAAAAATTAAGTTTTGTAATTTCAAATATTTGTATTTTTAATTTCTTTCTTTTTAAAAAATGTGTGCTAACGTTCCCTTAATTACTGGTCTGAATTTTTTGTGATTTCGATTTCGATTTTCGAATAGTCTTTTGTTAGTTCACTCCGTTTCATTCAATTTATTTTATGGTTTTTGTCTGAAATTTTCATTTTTAAGTTTATTTCAATTAACATGTGTTGAGTTGGTGTGTAAGAGAGAGAATGCTTTTGGATATTTATAAAATTTTACAGCTAATTATAAATGTGTTTTTTTAGTTTTTGAGATATCGTCTTTGCTTTGTGTAATATACTCACTTCATACACTGATCATTTCCATAATGATGCACGGATATGCAATATACTGTATACTTCTCAAGTCGTGAGTTTTTTGACAATTGTATTGATTGCCTTCTTGTTTACGAAAATGGCATTGAGCGACTATTAATGTTTAAAAGTCTCTTTCTCAATCTCTCCCATGCATTATGCATATGGTTGGGACTTGGGGGTTGGGACTTGGGAGTTGGGATATAGGAATTAGATCGTGTTGTTTGACGGTAATGAATTGTTTGGAGTCATACTCCAAAAACTAATTTCACCAAGTCTTTAGCTAGTAACCAAACCACTCCCCATCTAAAATAACAGTAATGTTAGTCTTACCACTAGTGTTAACATTCGTATTACAACTTGTTTTAAAAAAGACATAATTGACTTTTCAACTTTATCTTTCACATAACAAGTTGTAACAATAATGGTAGCATTGGTGGTAAGTCTAGCATTTTTGCTAAAACAATTAACCAATTTGTTAGTATTGCTCCTATTTTTGAGAAAGAAACGTTGGGTCTTTGTATATAAAGCTTCTTCTTCCTTTTCCTTCTTGCCGCTGCCTTTTCTTTTCTTCTTAATTACTGTTGGGTTCTTCGTTTTTGAGCTGTAATTTATTACCATTGCTTCTTGCTCCTAGTTTATAGCTAGAAGAATACTGATGATTGCACAAATAATTCTCGAGGACAGTGCTTTGTTCACGCAATCACACGCCTCAGATTGGTTTCTTGAGTTTACAAGATATTTTTTGTTCGACATTATTCATGCTCTTACTCTCTTCTTGAAATCTTTTTAAATGAAGCCTTAATTCTGCCTCCAAGTGTTGATCTATATTTTTGTCTCTTTAGTTTTGAGTTTTGAGTTATGACGATCTTACATGAGTTATAGAGGGCTTAATATTGAACTTCTCCCCTATTGAGATAGTCGAAAATGACTTAAGGAGATGAAGCTTTTTAAGTTTGGCCTCACCCGTGCACGTTGCGCAGATTGTTTAATGTGGGAGCCCGTCCCCTTGGCCGACCCTGCGAGAGGAGTGACAGCTAAGACCCCCAAATTTGGGGTCTCAGAATATGACATCTATAACTTGAAATATTTTTATAAATTAATACTATGATTTTTTATTTTTTTTATTTTATATTTTATACTTTGAGAATAATAATTATTTAGGTCTCTTTTAAAAAAGATTAACTTGCGGCCCAGTACATTTTTACGGAATTTTAACTGCTTCCGGCCTTGATATTTTGTTCAAATCAGAAAAAGACATTTTTGATGCATTAGTATACATCGTAATGCATCATTTGATAAGATGATGCATCAATAGATATCATACACGATACATGTTTTTGTTCATCGCGATGCATGACGTGAATGAAAGTGTCTTTTCCAATTTGAACGAGGAGTAAAGCGATTAAAATAAAAGGAAAATGCTTTGGAAAAAAAGAAGAAGAAATGTGTAGAGTTTTGTAACGTTTGAAATTATTCTGCGTTTTCCTCTTTTTCTTAACTATTTCTCATTCTTAGGGTTAGAATTCGAACTACTGATTTCTCTCTCTCTCTCACACATATGTTTTTTAAGTTTCATTTCGTTGATCATTCAATCTCTCTCAACACAATAGGAATGACAAAAAGATATTGTTAGTTTCATAACTTGTCATTTTAGTGTCATCCTGTCATCGATCGCTTGTGGTGTCTAATCAGTAATTCTAGGAATGTTCAATATTTCATAAGAGCATCCACATTGTATAATTTTATTACACATCTTCTTAGTTGAGTCCTACTGTTACTTACACATTTTTCTCTTCTTATCCACTTAGGAATATATCTTCTTATTGTATAATTTTCTTAACATCTTCTTAAATGGGTCTCATTGTCACTTCATTAACTTTACACTTCAATCTTATTTTTATACTTCTCAAACAAATAAATTTATTTAATATATTTAATATATAAATATTTTGTATATATAAATTAATTTATAAATAAAGAAGTTAATGAATTTATAAATAATAAGTTATTCATAAATTATATAATTTATAATTTAAATAATAAATAATAAATAAAGATTAAAACACAAATAAAAATGAATTTATAAATAAAAACAAATTTTCAATTTGGCCCACAAAGGTACAAAGGAATGATATGATTTAAAAATAAATAAATAAAGAAATTCAAATCCAAATAAAAAAACAAAGAGCTGGCCCACCTCGAACCACTTCCCACGTCCCCTTTCCCGTGTATGTGGTGCACGCGCCAGCTTTCGGCCAACGGTGCATCACACCGCCCCTCTCTCCCCCATTATTTTTAGCCCAATTTTTTCTTCTTAAATAAGAAGATTAAACTCTTTCTCTTCTACATGACAAGTGTAAGAAGTTCTCTCTCATTGTGTACTCTTCTCTTTTTAGTAAGAAGATGGTTAATAAGAGGTAATATGTATACAATGGGGATGCCACACTTCATATTTCATCTTCTTAGTTGGATCCCACTATCACTTATACAGTTTTCTCTTCTTATTCTATGTAAAAATATATCTTCTCAATGCTAATCTTCTTATACGTCTTCTTAACTGGGTCTTACTGTCACCTCATTAATTTTACACTTCAATCTTATTTTTATACTTCTCAAACAAATAAATTTATTTAACTTTATTTAATATATTTCATATTTAAATATTTAGTATAAATTAATTAATTTATAAATGAAGACAATAGTTAATTTATAAATAATAAATTACTCTTAAATTAAATAATTTATAATTTAATTAATAAATTATCAATAAAATACATATTATACATAACTCGTAAAATATCATAAATAGAAAATTACATAAAACGTTAAAATTGAAAGAAAAAAACATAATGATAAAGTTATATAAAACATAAATACTTCAAAATTACATAAAAACAATTCAATAATTAAAATTACATAAAAAAAGTCACCGTAACGATGTCATATATGCTCAACTAAGTTGGATCGAAGTTCATGATGTGTGTTTCTATCTTGTACCTCTAAATTTCGTTGTAGATATTTTTCAAATGCTTATGTTGACCCATGATTTACTTGTGAAGAGTCATATACGGTATCAACAACCCAATTCGTAATGTGATCATCCTCAACCTCCACAATCATGTTGTGTAAAATAATGCATGTGAGCATTATTTCTTTTAAGCTATCTCTATACCAAAACCTGCTAGGACCTTTGATAATTGCCCATCTTGATTGGAGCACTTCATATGCTCGTTCGACATATTTTCTTGCAGTCTCTTGCATTTCTTTGAATTTATTTCGCTTAGCATCCGACAAACACGAAAAACTTTTAACAAAAGTAGCTCAATCCGGATAAATTCCATTGGTTAGGTAGTATCATTTTATATATTGTGCGTCATTCACTTCAAAATTGTACGGCGATGCATTTCCTTCGGATATGTTATTGAACAAAGATGATTCATAATGACCTTGAGTGTAATAAGTGTGGTGGATAACATTTGACTCATACTTGTTACTGGACTACGGGAGCATGCTTTAATTGCGGAAAGATAGAGCATAGGATCAAGGATTGCCCGGAACCACTGAAAGAGAACTTTGCGCAAGGAACGGGCAGCGGCGATAAACCGAAACCAAATACGCAGGGAAGAATTTACGCGATGGCTGCACGAGACGAATGATATGGAAACATGTATAGTGCATCCTCACCTTCGCGACGTTTAAATTTTTATTCAGCCTAGTGTTTCATAATCAATCACTTTGTCGCATTTACACGACCTATCAAATTGTCATATGAGAACTTAGACGTCGATTAATTTTAACACAACGACCAAGAGGTCCATTTCCGTTATCTAAGTATTTATATCTTGTCTTTTGAGTTCAATTAGGCGTTGCTAATTTTGACGTATGGTTTGGTCATCTACTTGTTGGATAAAGTATGGGCATTAGGAGTTTTACATGTGACGTTTGGACTAATGGATTGCCTCGGTTACATTTAAGGATTGAATGCATAGGATCTACTAAAGCTATTATTTGTTGTCATTGTTTCTATTGGAAGTAACTTGGTTTATTCTAAATTTGAAGAGGAACATCTTGACCTCTTTGTATGACTTGGTGTGTTAAGTTTAGGGACTAAACTTCTTTTAATGAGTGAGAGTGTAATACCCCGATAATTTCAATTAAAAATATTAATTCGTGTTAATTAATATTATAATTGTTTTGGACCTATTTAATTAATACTATAATTGTTTTGGGTTAATCTGATTGTTTTGGACTTATTTAGTAATTAATTGAATTGCGTCAGGCTAGGGCCACTTTTGACTTAGTCTTTAATACTAGTTTCCAATTAATATTACATAATTAATTTCGGTTCGGTTAACTTTAGGATTTGCAGTTTAGGGTTAGAAAACCTAGTAGGGTTTAATATAAATAGATTTGAGAATGAGAGAAAGAAATAGTTGCCGCAGAACAAGAGAGGGGGACGACGGCAGAATAGGGACGCCCAATAGAGAAGGATTTGTATTGTAACTTGAGGTGAGTTATGTATCTTGTTGGAATATGCTTCTTGATAATCAAATTATCTTGTTGCATATCCATAATATTTTGATTTGTTTGTTCCCATTATAGTGTGTCATAGCAAGTGGCTAAGAGGTCTGCGTGCCGATTAGTGTGGCAGGTTGTTTGACAACACATAGGTCTAAGATTAGGTCGTCCTAGTCTAGTCCTAACCTCCTTACAGATGATTGAACAGAACAGCACCTCATATGCACAAAGCACCAGCAGACTTGCTGAAGTCTCAAAAGGCTCTTCGCAAAACTCATCACCAGCAGACTTGTTGAATGCACTAAAGGACACCCTGAAGACTCGCCACCAGCAGACGTGCTACTGTGACAAAGTCTCAAAGGATTCCTCACCAGCAAATTTGTCAAGTGCATCTCGAAGACACCTTGAAGACTCACCAGCAGATATGTCACAGTTTGAATGTTCACATCAACAAGCAGCAGTCCTTCTCTCAAGATAGACTCACCCTTGAACATCAGACCAACAGAATTTATTCTGCACGTGCTTTAGAGAGGTCAAGACTGCAGTAGATCAAGACAAAAGACAAATGTATTCAGGATTCAAGAGCCATTCAAATTCTCGTGAAGCCTGACATCATTGATACTGCAAGATCTTTTCTCTCTCCTGAGATCTGTAAAAATAATTCACTTTATTTGACAGATCACTCAGACAGTGCATCAGATGTCAGACTTACTTTTTAGGAACCTATCAATGACGGTCTGGCAGGCAACCAATTCAGGACCTTAAAGACAAAGACTTTATCCATCGGTTAAAGGTCCAGCTGAACAACACATCTATATCCAACGGATTTCAACATTCAACATCTCTAACGGATAGAAAGTGTATCTTCAAAATCTCAACGAACATCTTGACAACGATCAACCAATATAAAAGGATATCTCCTCTACTCTTCAAAAGATGACGAAAAGACGAAGAAAACAGAGACAACCACAGTCTCTGTATCTGTATCAAGAACTTCGAAGAAGAAGAGAGATCGACAACGAGATCGTCTTCTTAAACGCATCTCAGATCTCTTCATCCTAGTTGCAGTGACCCTACCCAGACCTTAGCATCTCATCCTTTATGATTTGCTAGGAAGAATCTCCGTGAAGAAGAGAAGAGATATCAGAGATCGTCTACAGTCAAGATTCTCGCCTTGGTCAAGAACCCAGTTCTTGATTTGAGTTCTTCATCTTTCTTCGAAGAACTCAGCCTTTAGTCGAAACCTCAGAAGCCTATTTCTAAAGCTAAAGGTCAAGTCGTTGATCAATTTGAAGATTAATCCAGATGTTGCCTAATGAAGATGAAGAGTTGTATGTACATATTACATTCATATCTTCAGATTTGTATTTCGATACAAATGTTGTTGATTGTGTAATAATCAATCATCTTAGGAGGTCAAGTGCTCTGCACTCATTCGTTCAGATATTTATTATCTGAACGAATAACCTTATTGTCTTCTCGTCACTGTTTCTCATCTGGTCTCCTATTGTCCTTTGTATTTGAGAGTTTATCTATAAACAATTAAGTACAAGAATAGGGGATTGATGAAGATGAGAACAGAAATTTTCATAGAGAGTCTAGGTTGATGTAATCTGTAATTTATCTTTGAATAAATTCAGATGTTCTTTCATCTATTCATCTTCCAATCTTTATCTCTCTATGTGCTTTTCATAAATTGTTTTATCTTTTGAAAAAGCACTACTCAATGATTTCCTAAAACCTCCATTTTTGGAATAAGTATTAAGTATGTTGTTGTTCTGATCATTTAATCGTGTACATCTACTTAAGACTTCTTAAAACTTAAGCCTAAATATTTCCGCAGCATAAATTCTTTCTAAACAGGCTTTTGTTTTACAGACGATTCACCAACAGAGTTCTTAACTCTGCTGAGAGCAAGTCTGCTGTTCTGTCCTGTTCTGTTCTAAACTAACAGCAGACATGTTCTATAAGTTAATCGTCTTTACCACTAAAATCTATACTTAATGCATATCCAAAAGAAAAGTTTTTAATGTGGTATCATAGGTTATTCATCCCCCTCTAGCCTATTCGAGCTTTATTGCGACCAACATATCTTTTCTTCATTTGTAAATTTTGGATTTGTGGAATATGAAACATAGCATGTTTAAATGGATTTTGAGAAAAATAATAAAATATATATGTGAGCTGAGGGGGAGAAGACATCAAAAGATTAATAAAGGAAAGAGAGTATTAGGTTGGTTGTCTTCTAGTGTGTATGGTATACATGTGTGTTTGTGTGTTGTGAATAGTGCTTGAATTGGAGGAAGATATTGATGTATGTGTGCATGGTCAGTAAATCAGTGTGAATTACTTTAGAGTTATGGTGCATTGCATATTCTGATTGGATATTAATAATTTAAAAGGGATTTTTTTTTACTATACCCAAACTTGTGTGTTTTTAAAAAAAAAAAAAGAAAAACAATGGGTAATCGAGTAATGTTATTTTATAAAATACTTCAATTTAGATTTTATAATTAACACCAAGAACACGCTTAGTACATATTTAGTTGATTTAATTATTAAGATATTAGTAGGTAACTTTTGTTACATTAAATTTTTAGAACTTGGCAACCAAGCTTAGGACGATCGTTCGTGTACGGAGTTATCTTTGTCAAGCATATTGAGGTAAGAAATTATACATCGTTTAGGTATTTTCAATTCTTTTGTTCCAATTTTTAGGCTTCCGCTACTTTCTTGATATTTACGTCTTTCACAACGTGTACCGACTTCTTGTCGGTAATTGATTTTGAACTCCGTCGAATTTCGTTCATTCTTACTCATGATTATCTTTCTTCGTTAAATCCCGCATACTTGTTAAAGTCTTATGTGAGATATCATTTTTGATACATGAATTGATTATTGATTACGTTTGGGTTTGAGAAAATTATTTATTTTCTTTAAAAGTTCATACATTGATCACTAAGTCAAACAACCTAGTCTCGGGTAAATGTGACCTTTCAATTTACCTAGTCACGGGTTAATGTGACATTTAGATTTACCTAGTCACGGGTTAATGTGACCTTTCAAAACCCTTTAACTACTAGACATATGGTTAGTTATCCGGATATACCATTTAGAAACCTTTACCCTTATGGGTCTTTAGAATTTTTCGGAACATTGTTCGAACAGGTCTTTGACCGTTTATGTAATCTTGGTATCTGTGAGTTGTCCATTGTCTCCAGCTATTATGGGACGGTTGGTAACAATTGGACTACTCGAGTCGTCTTTTTGCATTATTATCTTTCATTTGGAATCCTAAATATTTATCTGTGAGTCGTCAGTTGTTTCCAACTGGTATGGGATGGTTGGTGACAATTGGACTACTCGAATCGTCTTTTGTATTATTATTTTTCGTTTATAATCCTAAATATTTATCTGTGAGTCGTCTGTTGTCAGCAGCTAGTATGGGACGGTTGGTGACAATTGGATTACTCGAGTCGTTTGTTGTATCTTCATCCTTCACTTGGAATTCTGAAAAATATATTTGAAATTTGAATATTTGACTTTCGCATTATAGATATTTGAACCTTCGATTTTGATTTTTTGATTTATTTCGATCAACTCCTCCTTAGTAACCAGAGGGGTTGTATATGAACTTGCTGAGCTTTGTTTGCTCACCTTTATTATTCTTTCTCTTCCAGGTGACATTTAGTTTGGCTAGATGAATTGTTTCGAGTAGATGCATAAAGATGGTCAAAGAAGTTTTAGACATTTATAATTCATTAGTACCTTGAAATTTTTATTAATTTTAATTAGCTTTATATTGGGTTTCGTTTCAGACATTTGGTGGTTGTATTTTAATTACAACTGAGGGATATTAATGTTGACTAATTATTAGTGTTGAGATTTATTATGGTTTTAAGTATTGATTGTTGGTGACGTGACCAAATTATGGGTCCAAATGGTCGGACTCGAGTTTGGGGCGTTACAGAGCACTTCAAAAATCAATGTTTGACCAACTTGATAGTGGGCGTAGCAGTTTAATTATACTGTGAACTACTTCAATTGCTCTGTTTTTACTCATCAGCTCTAACAAAATGTCTAACACTTGAGCACTTTTAATCTACTTAAGTGTCAGTTAGTTCATTACATAAAATGCTTACTTACTTGTTATTATAAATTGTCTTTCAGTTCTTTCCTCATAACTTGTGATTTTTATTAAAACACCAAAATTGTATCAGTCAGCTGATCAATTTTATTATTCCAGCTGACTGCATCAGTTGCTCAAAAGTATCAGCCAGCTGACACTATATTAGCTGACTAACAAAAATTATAAATTTTCGCTGCAACTTTTGAAGTTTTTCAAAACTACCCTCAAAGTTTTAAAAGGCTATTCACTCCCCACTAGACTTATTTGTTGCCAACTGGACTTACATATATGAATGTGGAATTTTTGGGGAAAAATCATATTAAGACGGGTCAATCCGATCCATGTTAACTTTGTTGGAAAACTAGTGTTTTTAAGTGAAGTAAATTGAGGCTTTGAGGCACTAATTTATTTGTGAGTCATTTATGTAATGACTATGGTAATTGTGGAATTATGTTCTTCTCTGTGAGTACATAAGAATACTATATTTATTTGTCCAATTCGGATATCGGATGAATAAGTTATAGATGTTTAAAGTAGGACATTTGAAATGTTGGAAGTGGGTTATCCCACATTGGGAAAATGTGAAAGGCTTGAAGGGTTTATATACAAAGGCTCCCTTGTGGTTGGGTAAGCTTGTATAGAAAGAACTATCCCTCCCGCGCCCGCAGGGGGGGTGCAAATCAAAGTCCAATTTGGCTTGGACTGGCGTACTCGTGTACCTGCACATGCGGACACGAATGTCGGACCAAATTGTGCTACCTAGACAAACCCGCCTTTTGCAGGAGACGTTCGTCCTTAGTAAGAACTCCAGGCACTTACAGGGAGTGGGACGAATAATGTTTCAAGGAAACTGTGTGTTACACAGGCCTCGGTACGTTTTCCTTCCACTAGTAGACTTTCAGTACTGCCACCAGAAGACTTCAGTTCTTCCACCGGTAGACCTTCACCAGCAGACTTACAACTAAGCCACCAGCAGACTTCACAAGTCTTCTTCAACCAGCATCTAACGATTTTGTTTTCTTTTATGTTTTTTAATTCTGTAAGATTATAGGGTTCTACCCAACAAACTTAACCCATTAAAAACCGTTGGGTTCTGACTTATTACCCGACCCATACTTGACCCAACTCACACAGTTGACAGGTCTAACTTGTATCTTAATTTTTGAAATCAAACATGCGATAGCTAAAACTGTGATCTCACATGCCAAATTACGAAATGCCAATGAATCACCATTTAAGTTGGAATGAAAAACTCAAACCCCAATATAAGAGATAGAATTAGGGGTTACAACAACAAAAATATGAAATCGACATAAGAAATGAGCAAAAATACAAAAAAAAAAAAAAACCTTCAATTTTCCTTTTTTTTGGGTGAAATTAATGTTTTTTTTTAAATTTTGAGTATTTTTTGTTAAGCGAAATGAATGTTTTGTAATTATTGTATTTATTAGATAATTTTGAAAAAAATTGCGGGCCAGTCCACTTTTCAAAATTTTAATTCGCTCCAGTACCATTTTTTTTCAACCGGAAAATGATACTTTTGGGGCGAAATGACTGCGATACACTTAATGAGCCTGAAACGCGCTACAAAAACATACCACGATTCAAAAATTTATGCACCACGATTAAAAAAATGTATGCACTGCGATTCAATTTTTTTGAAAATGCACCGCGATTTAAAAAATTTATGCACCATGATTCAAATATTTATGTATGGCGATTCAAAAATTTCAGCAGTAGAAAGATTACTTGCATCAAAATAAAATTTACATCATCTATTTAATTTTTTCTTTCGGCAGTCCACCATTGGAGCTCAATTTCTAAAACAATTTCTTACATTTTCGCTAAAACAAGAGTAGCGGTGATTTTTCTCATGAAAATCCTTCCAAAGAATTCTAGTGTTGAGAAGAGAGGGAGGTCATTATGGAAATTGAAGTTGTCCATTTAACTTATTCCTTGAATCAACATGTTCCAACTCCAACAAATTCTGCTTGAAATTCCTCCAACACACCGCATCCTACAAGAAGTCACCAAAAGAATCCATACTAAACTCAGCATGATCCAACACCAAGAGTGAATCTTGGTCACATTGTTGACCCCAAACACTGGAATATATATATCGTGATTCAAATATTTATGTATCGCGATTCGAAAAATGATGTATTGCTGTTCAAAAAATAATATATCGTGATTCAAAAAATCAATTTTAATTGTATGTTCTTCTTCTCATTTTTTCTTCATTTCCATGGATCTGTCTTTCCCGTTCATCGTCGCCAGCACTGGTTGTCTCCCACAGATCTGACCAAGTCACTTCCACGCCACTCGCTTTCTCCGCTCTGATTTCTCCGTAGAGCCCCTTACTTCTGAACACCATCTCCACCACCAACTTCGTCTCCATCTTCATCCAGTCGACCTCTCTCTTGGAGACTGTCAATGTCTGAGTTTTCGAAGTTGAATTCCTTCGCAGACGAACTTACCTTGGAGACTGTCAATGTTTTGATATCTTTCTTCTTCTTATTAATGGTAGGTTTGGGAAGTAAACAAGAGTTGGGACATTGCTTGGGGTGACGGGCGAGGTAAGATAGTCAACAATGGGAAGCTTCGTGGAAGATGAAAGGCTGGAAACTAAAATGCCTACATAAAGATATCTTACACAGTCAAAAGATATCTATCTTTATATGGTGGAAAGAGCCTTACGAACGACTTTTGTAGAAGATGAACGGCTGTCATCAAAGGAGAACAGAGAAAGGCTGTCATGATGCACATGGTTTTTGTTTTATAAAGAATATCTTTATCATTTTATCCTTAAATGTGTACTTTAGCGGTTAAAAATAAATATAATAAACCTTAGCGGTTGAAAATTCCACAAAAAGGACTGGCCCGAATTTCTCCCATAATTTTGTGTTAATAAGTAAATTGATGCCCGTGTTCATTTATTGTCTGCCTATATATGTCTATTTATTAAATAGACACTTCTTCACCCATCCATATCAGCCCATACCTGCCTGTTTGTCATTTCTACTCAGAACGGAGGGAGTAAAAATAAGCAACTATACATGCATAAAGACCCTTATACTTTGCATGTGACCTCAAGATGAGGGCCTTTCGGCAGGCATATAATTTTTTCACTTGTTGACCTTCATTTCTTTAGTCAATGTCTAAATTGGGCAAAAAATTATTTACATATCCAACTACAAATAAAAACAAATTTTAATGATTATCCTTAAAATAAAGAATAGTCCTAAAACTCCTAAAGGAACGGATAACTTATTTTTATTTACGTATTCTATCGTGTGAACTATTTGACACAACATTAGACCATGGATAGTGATTAGTGAATACCCATGCTCCATGCCTCATAATGGAATAGATGGATCATCCTTTAACCGAAGATCGATACGATGTTAAGGAGAGATTTACATGAAAAATTGCAAGCCCGCATGGTTAATTAATTGCATACATAGACAATTTTTAATTATTTGACTTTTTAAATATTAATTTTTAGATATATAATAATAGAGCACCACATAAGTTCTATGTAAAATCAGGCATTAGTGTATTATCTTTTAAAATGAAAATTATTCGAATAATAATCAAACTATTCGTATGTAATCGATTTGACAAAACACATTATAATATTTCAAATATCACCAATATTCTCAATAATTTGGTGCAATGTAGTTCTTATCATGAACAATTCATCTAATTTTTTTAACTAAATTGCTTATGTGGGTATTTTTGTCCTAAAGTAAATTTTATTTCCCTTATTCTTTCTTTCTTCTTCTCCCATCATCACCTCTAGGTCCTGTGCCGCAACCCTCACTCCACCCCACCCCACCTTTTGCTCTCTGTATCCATCGTGCGATGCCTCTAAATGGATGAAAGTTCTACTGGGTCGTCTGTGTTGTTGATCCTTAATGGAAGGTTAATGGGTATTTAATTGATGATGCAACATCATATAATGATCCCATTAGGCATTATCTATAAGCTCTGGAGCATAACAGCTCCTCTACCTTGGTCCTTGTTCTCTCCAATAGGAGTCCCGATCGCCATCGGTATTCCTAAGGGTAAGTTTAACGAGCTTACCTTGCCACTAGTAATTCAGATTGATTTTATCGGCGAGATCTGACTTGAGAAATTAGGGTTCGTCGTTTCAGTAATTGGTGGTCGGATTATGGTGTGTCGTTTGAGAAAGTAGAGGTCAACAACCCTGACATAATTTCTGGACAAAATTCATCCAAATACACCCCTATTAATCTAATCGCCACCTCCAAAGAGAGAAACTTACCTAATTACCTTACTTGCAGAGAGGATCTCTCAGTAAATCAGTTGATCAACTCTTTTGTGATGAATGGGTAGGAGGGAGAATGAGATAGAAGAGAGGATCTCTTCCCCCTCAATCAAACTCCATGACCAAGCAGGCAAGCACCCTAGATAAGCTAGATATATGAAATCTCGACTCTGATTTAGAAAATCTCTAAAAAATTCTTTCTTTTTGGCTATGTTGGGTGGGAGTTTGATCGACTATCAGGGAAGATGAATGCACAATTTTAGTTTTCTTATTCATTTTAAAATTTTGTTTTTATATTTTCATGAGAGATGTATAAAAATATCCTTTATAAAATCTTTTAGTTGATCCACGTTAATAGTTATGTTACAAAAGTAGATGTAAAGTTAACGGTAAGGAGCATATCATACCCAATTATTGAGTATGAGTCAGATAGTTATTTTGATATTTTTTTCTTTTTAAATTGAATAATAGCGGCCCGACACCATTTCATATAATTATAACCACTCAAATACCTTTTTTTTTCAATCGCATAATTCCATTTTCATTATTTTCTTCCTTAAACACCCTCCTTGCGTCCTTTCTTCTCCTACCATTTCCTAGCTTACTTGATCGATTTTTCTCCAATTAATATGTAAAACAAAATAGAGTATTTGGATATGGCCCCCCATGTTCAAATTAATTTACTTAATCGATCACTGTTGTTCAATTTGATGAAGACCAGAATCCATTAATGTGGTTTGAGTGGAAGTTCATCATGAGTCCCTCTAACAAACCTTAGCTATTCGTTGCATATTAGGAGTGTAAGTGGTTCGGTTCAGTTTTGTTTTGTTTATGCCAAAATCACAAACCGACCCGCCTCCTAGTGGTTCAAAAAATCTCAAACCGAACCGAACGGAGTAAGATTTGGAACCGAACCGAACCACTCGGTTTGGTTTTGTTTGGTTCAGTTTTGTGGTTTATTTAAATTATGTTTAACGAAATTAACCAACATTTAAAATAACAATAAAAATAAGATTTTAATTTGGAATTGACATCAAAATTAGGAAATAACCTACTAACAACAAATTATCATAAATAAAACAACACAAATTCTAAAATAAACACAAACAATGGAAGAAATAATAGTTCTCCAACAATCAAGATTTTGTTTGGTTTAGTATGCGTCTATATTATATATATATATATAATATGAATAAATCAAATGTTCAAAATAGTTAATAAATGTAATATAATATATATTATATAATAAATAAATAAAAATATATTGGTTGGTTTGGTTTGGCTCAAAAACCGTGAACCGAACCGCATTGGTTTCCATTTTTTGAAACCGAAACCGAACCGTCGTTGACCAAAACCGAACCAAACCGACTGGTTTTGTTTGGTTCGGTTCGGTTCGGTGCTTCCGATTTACACTCCTATTGGATATCACAACATGTCTTTCTGCCACTAACCTCGTAACCATGATCGGATCTGGATTGACGTCGGGAGAGAGACTCAGAGATGCTGAAAAAAAATCACTTTCAGACAAATCTAATTTGTGCATCGTTGCCTCCTATGTGGGCGTCGTTGCCTATGATGTGGGCATCGTTACCATGTCCAACTTCATCTTCTTCCCCGAAACAAGGATCCTTCTTATGATATGAAATAGGATTCATGCCTTTCTGAAAAAGAATAAAATACCCTATGATTTGACTTAGAGTGATCTCGTTCTTCATATTCTACCCCTAAAAATAGCAAAGCCTAATAGTTTAGAGAAGAACCGAGCAACTGGACTGAAGGTATCAATCTTGCAATATTAATGGATATGGAGAAAGGGGGGGGGGGTTTAAATAAAAATATGAGAAGTTGATTCCTTGCCAATAAAGAAATATCAATAATGTCATCCTACTACCATTTTGCACACTTTGGTCACCCTACTTAACAAATAATGTCAATATGGTTTAGACAGTGGATACAGTTAACGGAATAGATTGAAAGAGACATAAATGCCCCTTACCTGTGACATGTGGCGAAAAAGAAGGAATCGCTATGCTCTGCTCTGCATTCATCATTTTTCAAAACACCAATAAACACTCTTAAGAAAAATGGATTTGGGAGTCCACCGCCGATCTACAATCGATCAAGGTCTCTCTAACTATTTAATTCCTTATTTAGATCTATCTGATTTCTTATTCCCATTCATTCTTGTCCATCTACTTTTGTTAGGGCTTATGTATTTTTTTTCTCATCTTTGCTGAATACTGATTCATTCACACAGATATGACTGCTATGGCTTAGCTTCGTTACTTTCCTCTTGTTGTCGCCCATTTCCACACTTCTAAATCCTCCTCTCACCCAATTCAATTCCCTCGTAACAAATTACCTTCATTTCCCTTTCAAACTAACCTCTCCAACCCTAATTTCTTCCCCAAGTTCCCTCTTCTTTCTGCTGGTGGCAATGACACTAATGGTGTTGGAGGAGTCGTTGGCAGTGATGGCGACAGTGGTGGCGGTTGGAGCGGAAACAGTGGTTTTGACGCCTCTTTCTATCTCGACGATTTTGGACATGTTAGAGTTTTTCTCACTGGTTGGAGATCCAGGGTTGCTGCTGATCCACAATTCCCTTTTAAGGTTTTGATGGAGGAAGTTGTTAGAGTTAGCTCTTGTGTCTTGGTGACATGTCATCTCGACCTAATTTCGGTCTCAACGAGCTGTATTTTGTTCTCCCCACTCTTGTTGGAACCATTTTGAATTTCACCTTCATGTATCTCTTGGTTCTATGTTTGTTGCTTCAATGATGAAGGTTAGACAATAACGTACCTAGGACGTGCAAAAGTAAGGGTATTCTCAGGTTAACACAAAAATATTAGACGGTTTAGACTAAAAAATAGACTGAGTGACTAATGTGTCACTCTTTGTTAAGCAAGGTGACCAAAGTGTGCAAAATGGTAGTAGGGTGATCTTATTGAGATTTCTGTGAAAGTAGTGTGATCAAATAGATAATTAAGCCATTTGAAAATGACAAAAGGTAGATGATGGTGGACAAAAGGTAGACGAATCGATGCACAATTTTTGTTGAGGTGGTCTCCTGTAAGACGGTCTTACGGATCCTTATCCGTAAGACGGATCTATCCAGGTTAAATGTGGCAAAATTCAGAAATCTCAATGCAACCCCTTAGTTTTTAAAAATTACAGCACCACCCCTCATGTTTATATATACAGAGTGTCACTTTTTACTATTAACATTGTCACTTTATAGTATAAAATATGTCACTTTTGGCCTTAGAAGTGTCACTTTACATTTTTAATGAAAATTATAATTTTTCACTAAAAAAAATGTTACTTTTTGGGCTTAAATGTGTCACTTTTATTTTTAAATGTGTTACTTTCACTTTGAAAAGTGTCATTTTTTATAAATAAAAATCATTACGTTTGACATTAAAGTGTTACTTTATAACATTAAAAGTGACACTATTTAGTATTAAATGTGTCACTTTTTAGTATTAAGAGTGTCACTTTTTAGTATTAAATGTGTCATTTTTTAGTATTAAAAGTGTCACTTTTTAGTATTAAGAGTGTCACTTTTTATTTTAGTATTAAATGTGTCACTTTTTAGTATTAATAGTGTTACTCTTTAGTATTAAATGTGTCACTTTTTAGTATTAAGAATGTTACTTTGTATTTTAATAAGAATTATAATAAATTTTCATTTATATTGTCACTTTTAACATTAAAATGTGTCAATTTTGTATTTTTAATGTGTCACGTTTGGTTTTAAATGTGTCATTTAGCATTTCGTCAAAGTCCGTTAGGATCTGTCAAGTATCCCAAGGCAATGGATGCTAACGGATGACTAACGGAGCTGACAAATGATTAAACCGCAAGACGTGATAATTCGACGACAAACATTGAAAGTGGAGGGCTACCAGAGCAAATAGAGGAAATGAGCATTAAAACTTAATTTTGTAGCTAGAGCATGTTGAACCATTAACCTCTTTGGGCTAAACCTTTAAGGTTTGCCATTGACCAACTCGACTGTCCAAATTTTATGATTTTTATTAACTGGTTTAGTTATTAACCTGCGAATTTTTAAATGGGACTCCGTCTTACGGATTTAGGATCCGTAAGACCGTCCTACACAAGTCTTTGTTATTTTTGTTTGATGCATAAAATTAATTAACGACGCCTAATTTTTATATTATAATGCCAAAATTTGGACAGTTGCTTTGTCCACGCACATTTCCTTCATCAAGGATATCTTCGTTATTTTCCTCCAAATATATATTATAGCGATTTTAAAAAATTATCTTAAACTTTTATGTTTATATTTTCTACATCACCAACTCGAATTTCTGCCTTTTTAAATCTTAGCTCGCTGTGCGTGTCATATTCGACCAAACAGGTTTTAATGGGCCAGAGACACAGTGATGTCAATTTGATAAACAGTAGGCAAAGAGTTCGAGTTCCTTAAAATTAAAATGATTATGGACCGAATTCTCACGTCCCATTTCAATAAGTGGTCCACCGGCCTTCAAAAAAGGAATTCCTAAGTTATTATTATTGTTACTAGTCTCTATCTCCTTAATTACGTTTTTTTTTTAAGTTTTTGTGTGTCAAAATAAGTGTTTTTTTTCTTTCTTATAATAATTCAATTTAACTGTCTACCATGTTTCCATATACAATTTTCAATAGTATAGTTAATATACCAAAAGTATTCATCTATATGTACTATTAAAAATTTAAAATGACTTAAAAATTGATTTCTTTAGGTCTTATTTATTCACAATTGCATAATCTTGTTTATATTTAACAAATGTCATTCACAAAACAATGGTATCCGATGTTCGAATACAAATTATGTAAGTTTTAAGATCAAAATAAAGAAATTTTAGCGTGATAAGGTTGGATCAAATGGACGCCCAAAATGTTGAGTGAGCAACAAAGTGAAATAAATAAATAAATAAAAAACTCTTTTTCACTTATGGTATGAGTACTTTTCAACAAAAGATAATGCGGTGAGAAATAAAAACCACTGACCGTGTCCAAAAAAGTTATACAACGACTAAAATGGTTATATACTCCATATTTCAAATTAGAAATAAAAAAATTAATTAATCGGCAGTTCTTAAACCAATCCAAACACAAAAGATAATGCTTCATAATTTACTTTGAATATTGGCAGAAAAAATTCAACATACTCGTTGCGTTGTACAACGAATCCATCGTCTAGAAAGCTTGACTAGAAATAATGGTCTTGATGAAAAATCTTTAGACGAGACTTCCAATTTTTCTTCATGTTAGACTCAATTTGGTTCATTCTAAAAAGTTACAAACGGTAGGAAAATAGTTATTATTTTATGGTAACACGCAATTATTTTGTAAAAGTTTACTGATTTAGTCTTTCCATAATAATGCTTGTTATAAATTTTTTTTTAAAAAAAACATTTTGTTTTCGCTTCTCTTCACCTTTTCCTTTCACCTATCCCGTGTTTTAGTGTTTTACGTTAACCAAACAAAAGCAGTAATACATTGACAAAAAAAATGCTTTGTATTTCAGTGACTAGAACGTACTAGAAGGCTTTCTTTGCCTTATTTTTTTAGTTTTCTCTATAATATCGTAGTATATTTGGATCACCTTATGAACACTGTACACCTCAATTTAATGGTAAAATTTTGGGTAAGATAGTCCTAGGGATATTTTTTAAAAGACGGTTCTATTTTACTCGACCCACCGTGTATTGGTGGGTTAAGCTGTAAGAGAGTGAAACTTCGTCTTACAAATTGAAGGGACCCGACCTGGGTCCTCATACATGGAGCGAGCACGTGGCTCCCAGTTAGGCATAGGTGAGGCCCATCTCTCAAAAGCCTCTCGAACATAAAGACCGACCATGGCCGATCATTACTCTTCTGGCCGAACAAAGCATCCTCGGAACAAACCAAAGGTTACTCCGGAAGTCGAACAAGATCGACCATCAAGACGAGGAACGCCTATGCTCGGCACTCAACTACATTGAGTCATTGACCAAGTAATTACCAGGTGTCAGATCTTAATTGGATGACACGTGTCGTCCATGCAAGCATAAGTCAACCAGTGAGAGATTGACAGCTGGCCGACCAAGCGACGGGCCCTTACACAAGAAGAGAAGATATAACTTGGCTAGTAAGAACCCACCAACTATATAAGGCTACCCATAAACCATCAACCAGTAGGAAGATGCTAGTCAGACGACCAGCAGCAGGTCCCTATGCCCAGGGGCCCCTACATTGATCATGATTCCTAAGGGTCAACTGCTATAAAAGGAAGTCTTCCCTTACAAGAAAGGTAAGTTCACTTGATCAACCATACTCACAATTACATAAAAAGACTAAGCAATACACACAATCACCGGAAGCTTAAGAGAACGCCTAGCTCCGACACTTATATTCCTTGATTACCGACTCTCACACCGGAGGGCTGTAGTTGGGAAAACCCCTGACACCCTAACAGTAGTTTCATTTTAGGTCACCCAAGGTCAAGAACAAACACAAAGCCCGGATATCCTATCAATTACAGTACATCAAGTGCCCTCATACATTGATGTGGACATTCATCAAGGACACGTCAGCTCCGGTCTATTACGTGGATCACTAGCATAGTCACCCCATCTTTGTGGCATGATCAAGTGGTTCCGTTGCCGGGAAACGTCATATTCCAGTTACCTTTCTCATCTTTTTCAAACTAACTTAAAGAAATGGATAAACAAACTCCCACAAAACAAGATCAACCAAAAACGAACATAACACCCCCTCACCCGCCAACAAAATAACTAACATGGACCTCGCCCCCGCCACTTCAAAAGCATTGGGGGGAAAGTGCACCCAAGAGGATGCTCGTAACATAAGAGGCGCCACCGGCTGTAAACACCCCAATTTCGTACCCCTGGTATGTAACTCTGGCATGTGAGATATCAAGACCTGTTAAAACTTAACAAATGTCAAGTTACATGATATAAAAATAAAAAAGCAAAGCAGGATGCGCGAAACAGTAAAATGATGGAGTTAAAGCGCCAAAATTGGAACTTGGAATAGTACCTTGGCGCTGCCATAAGGGGGCCTTGGCGCGTGCCCAAGGTGCTGCAGTGTGGCTATAATACTGTCCCAGTTAACGCATTGTGCAGCTTGTGATGCGCGCTGTACAAGGAATTTAAGCCCACTGATAGAATTTGTAATCCCCGATGAGTCCCTCCTCCAACCTATAAATAGGGAGCTTGGGGTCCGCCTTCGACACACCGATCAGTGATCACAAACTCTCCGCGTCCTCGTTACGGTGAGAGAAAATAGAGCGAGAGTGATAGTGAGTTCCTCCTAAAAAGCCTCGAAGCCCTGCCAAAACTCCGCCAAACCTAAATCCAACCTTTCAAAGTGATTTCTAGTCCTCTAGTTAGGTATTCACCCTATTTCCCCGGTCCAAAACCCTCGGAAAGAGTCGTTGCTCTGCCCGAGTAAAAAGCCCAAAACCACCAAAAATAAGTCGTTACTTTACCCAAACCGCAGCAGCAGCAGTATAAAAAGTCTTCCTCTCTCGAGAAGGATAGAGCAAGCACACCACGCTCTAAAAGGTAAAACATTTAAGAGCATTTATTTTATAACAGTTATTTTCAAATCCGGCCCAATGTAAAAATATAAGCCGCTGTGCTGCCCGGATTTAGTCAGGAAATAGTATTTAAAAGAGCCGTTATTATGGTCAAATATTTTTAAATATATTTGTAATTATTGTAAAGAGACAGCTGCAAGTCCGTAAATAATGTAGCCATGGATGTGTTTGCTTTTATTTCCTGTCTTTTAATACTTTATTTATTTGTTAAATAAATGTAACAAAAAACATACTTTAGTCAAAAACCGCTTTTGAGACCGAAAGGGCGAGTTGGGTGCCTAGCACCTTCCCAACTCGTAACTTAGCCTCCGAACCCGTTTTTTGCAATCTCTGGTTTTTCTTTTTTGGTTTTTCTTTATTTCTTCCTTAAAATAAAGATGGCGACTCTATAAAACATTTTGGATCCAGTGGGGCGTCGCAATACTCCTTTCTTGCACTTTTCCGTTTTCCCCTAAAAAAAGGAGAATGAGAATGAAAAGGTGATGTATTCATATATCCTGGTATCCCTTAAAAAGGGAAAACTTGATGTAGAAAACCCAAAGCACTCATAGTGATCTGAAATAGGCCATAAGACAATTTTCATAAAATCCATAGTGGGGCCTCGCAACATCCTTTCTTACAGCTTTCCGTTTTCCCAGGGCCGGTCCTGTTAAATTGGGGGCCTAAGACCAATTATGTGGAACGAGGCCTTCTTTTGTAGCATATTTGTTTTCTTTTTGAAAAATTAAAGAAACAAACATAGAAGATAATAAAAAACACTTCATGATATCCTAGAGTCATGAACATAAAACACAATATATTTCGTTTTTTTAGCACATTTAGAATAAAATCAGTAATCAAAGTACAATAATCAATTTTTTCAACTCTATTCTTCTCTATAGATATCATAGCTAGCCCATTCAAGCATTCTTGAGATACTTTCGTGATGACATTTTGTCTACTTACAATAATTGAGATCAAAGCTTATGAATAACTAACAAAAAGAATTCAAATTTCATTATCACTAAAAAAACAAACAATTTTCCATGTACAATTTCTCTATTTTAGTATATAATTATAGTGTATGTACAATTTTTCCATTAAAATAAATTAACGATTAATCTCAATTTCTCTATTTTAGAATTATAGTATATGTTCAAATAATCAAATTTCAATCAGAATATCACCAATTACCGACAAATGATCACTCATTCACATACTTAAAAGCTCAAAAATTTCAATTATATTATCAAAATACCAATAACTCATAAAGTAAAACACATAAAAATCATAAATTTGGGGGGAAATGGAAAGGACCGTAGTAGAAATCTTACTTTTGTGTTTTTTCTTCAAATTATAGAAACTAGAAAGAGTCAAGCCTATGTAGGCTATCTCTGTCCTTCACTATCTCACTCTGCCGATCTGTTAGTGTTAAACTAGGAGTATTTAAAAAAAAAACTTTTCCTTTTAAGAAAACACGTTTACCACTTTACTCTTACTTTTTTTTATCTACTTAAATTATGACCATACACTCAAGACCATTAAAGGAAAACACACATTTCACCAATATTTATAATTCAATCAATTTGTTTTTCTTAAATGGTGTGTCGAGTGAACCTAAACAATATTTTAAAAACTAAAGGAGTAATAGGTAAGGTTTTTTGAGATTTGGGGGCCTAAAAAATATGAAATTTTTTGGGGGCCCAAGGCCATGGCCTCGCTTGCCTTATGGAAGGGCGGCCATGCGTTTTCCCCTAAAAAAAGGAAAATGAGAATGAAAGGGTGATATATTCCTATATCCTGGTATCCCCTTAAAAAGGGATAACTTGATATAGAAAACCCAAAGCTCCCATATTGGTCCAAAAATTCACTGAAGTTACCGAGGTGTATTCAAACGCACTATTTTAGACAGCACTCCTCTCGCACTTTCAATTTCATCTTCCCCTAAACAAGGGAGGATGGAATGAGAGCAAGCTTGATGATATCTGCTGCGTCGCCGCACTCTATCAAAGGCGGGCGCGGCGCCCCGAGGAACCCACACCGGCCAAGCAAGCACCTTCTTTGATGTGGACGAGGAAGCTCAGGTGGAACATTCTCAGGTAGAGAAGAATAAAGCCACCGAGCAGGACGGATACTTGGTGGAGGCAAAGTTCTAGGAACGCCAGAAACTTTACCTCACAGGAATTTAAGAGGTCGAGCTCAAAATATTCATGCTTCAGAAAAAAGCAAGAGCAGCGACCAATACAGTACCTCAGGAGGAGCCAGCTCAAGTTCTTAAAAAAGCTACCTCCAAAGGCAAAGAAAAGGACAAGGCTGTACCTCGACCTAGTGTGAGATCCCGGTTGGGGGATCGGACGAGCAAGCAGACACCCAAACCCAGTATCCATAGCCGGCTAACTTATCCAAGCAAACCCAATCGCCCTTGCCGAATAAGAGAAATGAGCGAGGAGAGAGAGTCCAGACCGAGATAATGAAAAATAAGACGTGCGGACACTGCACTCATTCCCAACAATCAATAGCATGGCACCCGAAAAGTGGTCGAAACGCGACCACCGAGGTGCAAAAATCGACTAATAGGCCATCCTTGGCCGTCAAGCAAGAGGTGAAGTTTCTCCGCGGCAGGTTCGAGGCCATGGAAAAGGGAAAACCTATGTTGTTACCCCCAGCAAAGAATGGGTCATTTTAGGAGAGGATGAGGAAAGCCCCATTACCTGATAAAAAAAAATACCACTTTTGAAACGTATCAGGGCCTTACCAATGTCGTCGATCACATGGCCAGTTTTGAGGTCAAAATGAACGCGGTGCCCCCTGATGACGAAGATGCGTGGGGAAAGATATTCGTGGGGACTCTTAAAGGGAATGCACTAAAGTGGTACACAAGCCTCCCATTGGATTCAGTCGAAAGCTGGGATGAATTCAGACAGATGTTTGTTACACAGTTTTCCTCGGCCGGACTCCAACCAAAGAAGCAGGGCGACTTGTGCGGTATACAACAACGAATAAACGAGTCGAACCAAACATACATGGACAGATTCATGGCCATGGTCGACCAAATACCGTACATATCGGAGGAGTCAATCAAGATGTGCTTCATCTCTAGCCTACAGCAAGGACTGATGAGGTAAGAAATGATGCTCCGGGACCAAACCTTAGTTGGGGAAATGTATGCCCATGCTATTCGGGTGATCAATACCGAGGAAGCAAAGAAAGAGGGGAATGAGAAGAAGGATGGAAAAAAGAAGGAGCACGATGGAACGCATCGGGCTCAGGATAATTCAAACAAGGGAGGCCGAGGACCAACGCATAAAGAAGAGGATAATCGAGAAAGGAATAGATGGGATGAAATTGACTGGACTCCACTCACGACCAGTCGCAAGCACATGATGAACGTCCTGCTCGACCAAGACAAGATAGACAGGTCATGGCCACTAAAGGATACTCGATATCCTCGCAACCCCAATAAACGGTGTGTCTTTCTCAAAGATGTCGGTCATACTACCGAGGAATGTATCAATCTGAAGAAAGCTATTTAGAAGTTGATCGATAGGGGAGAGCTCAAGAAGTTCGAGTAGAAAAGCAATAATCCGGGAGGCAGACAGAGAGAGCCGGAAAGAAACCAGAACCCCCGACCAAATAACGGGGGCCCTAAGAATGTGATCGACACCATTCGGGAAGCAACACCAAGTGGTACTCAACTGAAACACATGATCTACAATTTAAAACATGTGGTCAACATGATGCCACGACCCGATGAAGCAGGAAGAATTACCTTTTGGCCAAGTGAGATAGCCATTAGTGAAACCGCTCGTTAGTAACCTTTGACTCTCTGAGTAAGGATACATGACAACAAGGTAAAACGAGTATTAGTTGACACGGGGGCTGGAAGGGATATATTGTATTACGCCTGCTTTAAGGGATGGAGTTGGGGGACGCCCATCTAAGGCCGAGCAACGTACAGTTGGAAGGATTTACCGGTCACAAGGTGGCGATGAAAGGAATTATCATCCTTATGGTGACCTTGGGGGAAGAAAGCATAACTCATCGAACGGAGGAGGTTGAATTTTTTGTGCTTGATCAACCTTCTCCATACAACGCCATTCTGGGATCCCCTTCTCAAACAAAATTCCAGATGATTACAGTAATGGCTCATAAAAGGATAAAATTCCCTGCTTAAAAGGGAATAGGAATGGTCTTGAACAACCCAGCAAGCACCCTGGAGTACATTTACAGGGAAAAGACGCGTAAAGAGAAAGTGACGATCACCCTGCCCGATAGAGAAGTGGTCGAAATAAGTAGATCGACCAAAAGGCTCTGAGAAACAGAGGAAGTTATTCCATCGCTCCCCGAGCCAGCACAAGCATAACAATTAAAGGGTGCGGGGAATGTCAGCTCGCCCAAAAAAGAAAGAAGTAAGGACCATATGCAATTAAAGCGAGCTGGGAACGCCAGCTCGCTCGAAAAAGAAAGAAGGAAGGACCACATGCTCGACACACCCGTGAGCACCGAGCATAACAACAAGAGGGACCAGATTGCTACAAAAGTAATCACAATTGAAAGCCTGGACGTCAATCACCACCCAACTATCGAACCAAACGAGGACCTGGATCAAATTGTGATTAACCTCGACTTCCCCGAGCAGAAGGGCGGGGTAGGAAGAGAAATACCAAAGGAAGAGCGAGCATCAATCATCAAGCTATTAAAAGAAAGCTTGGTGTATTCGCATGGAGGATGGAGGACATGGAAGGCATTAGCGAGAACGTCGCTATACACGAGCTAAGTATCGATCCAGACTTCATTCCCATACAATAAAATGCACGAATCTTTTCATGGGAAAAGCAAACAGATCTCAAAGAAGAAGTATCTAAGTTGTTAAAGGCTAAGATCATCAAAGAAGTGTTGTATGCAACTTGGATTGCAAATGTGGTTATGGTGAAGAAAGTAAGTGGGAAATGGAGAATGTGTGTGGACTTCACTGACCTTAACAAAGCCTGCCTAAAAGATTGGTTCCCACTACCCAGAATCGATCAGCTCGTGGACTCCATCTTCGGGCACAAAATCCTCAATTTTGTTGATGCTTATTCAGGGTATCACCAAAGTAAAATGTGGTTGGCCGACCAGATACACACATCATTTCGAGCTGCTGGAGGATTGTATTGCTATACCATAATGCCTTTTGGCCTCAAAAACGTAGGGGCCACATACCAAAGAATGATGAACACAGTATTCGGCGATCAGCTAGGTAGGAATGTGGAGGCTTACATTGATGACATGGTTATCAAAACCAAACACTCCGATCACGCCAATGACTTGCGGGAAACTTTCTCAAATCTAAGAAAGAACAAAATGACGCTCAACCCGGCTAAATGCGCATTTGGAGTAACAGCAGGAAAGTTCCTCGGGTATATGGTCAACGAAAGAGGAATTGAGGCCAATCCAGAGAACATAAAGGCTTTAACAACTATGGACATTCCATCCTCGATTAAGTATGTTCAACATCTTAATGGTCGGATCACATCCCTTAGTCGCTTTATTGCTAAGTCAGCCGAGAAAAGTTTGCTCTTCTTCAAAATATTGAAGGCAGGCAGGAAGTTCGAATGGAACGATGACTGTACCAAAGCTTTCGAAGAGCTGAGGGAGTATCTTGGTCGACCACCACTCCTCAGCATCCCAATACCAGAGGAGAAGTTGTATGTATATTTGGCAGCATCAGACTTAGCAGTTGCTACAGTTTTGATCAGAAAAGAAGACAAGATTCAAAAACCAATCTATTATGGTTCCCACGCATTGACAGATGTTGAAGGAAGATACTTAGAAATTGAAAAGTTGGTCCTCGCTCTAGTCATTACTGCCCAAAAATTGAAAAGTTGGTCCACGCACTGACGGATGTTGAAGGAAGATACTTAGAATGTTGAAATGGTCGGTCGAACTCTCAGGGTATGACATCAACTATGAACCCAGAAAAACATTCCGAGCATAGGTCCTGGTCAATTTCATCCCTGAAATTTCATTTACAAAGCAGAAAGACGATCAAGAACAAAATGGCAAAGAGGTCACCCCTGTGACTGATAAAGCGACCATAAATGGCGAACAAACAAAGACCAGGCCTTTGCAGTATTGGGTCTTGTTCGTGGATGGATCGGCGAGGACAGCAAGAAGTGGGGCAGGTCTGTCACTGCTCATTCCAGAGTCAGGAGAATTGAATATGGCCTTAAGATTTCAATTTAAGACCTCGAACAATCAGGTCGAGTATGAAGCTTTGGTCGCCGGAATCGAGCTCGCATTAAGCTTGGGAGTCGAGGACATCATAATTTATAGTGATTCCCATCTAGTGGTTAAACAAGTGTTGGGAGAATACGAAGTAAATCACCTGATGTTGGCCAAGTATCAACAATTGACACAAAAATTATTGATACGATTTAAATATTGGGAGCTGGAACAAATCCTTAGAGAAGGAAATTCTCGAGTAGATGACCTCTCCAAGATCGCATCCTCAGAAGCTGAGGAGGTACCCCCCGACGTCAAACTCATGTTTCTCAAAGGCCTAGTCATCGACCAGGAGGAAATTATGGTAGTCACGGAGGTTTCAAGATATTGGATTGATGACATAAAGGGCTACATCGAACAGGGCATCTTGCCAGATGAAAAGAGCGAAGCACAAACAGTAAGGAACCGAGCATGTAGATACTCGGTTGTAGGGGGCATGCTATATAAAAGATCCAATGCAAAGCCTCTTCTTCGATGCATACGGCCAGAAACAGTGAAGGATCTGCTGGCGAGGTACATGAAGGCGAATGTGAGGAACATCCAGGTGCGAGGACACTTTCGGACAAAATGAACTTTCATGGGTATTACTGGCCGAGCATGAGAAGGGACGCAGCGGAGTATGTGAGGAAATTCGACAAGCGCCAGAGATATGAAAACATTCCACGACTTCCCTCGATCCTACAAACACCGGTGGTCGCGGCATGGCCCTTTGACACGTGGGGAATTGACCTTATTGGCCCTTTCCCTAAAGCCAAACATGGATGCGAATATGTTATTGTCACAGTGGATTACTTCACCAAATGGATAGAAGCAAAACTGCTCGCCAGTACAACCGAGGACCAGACAATAAAATTCGCATACGAGCAAATCTTCTACCGTTTCGGATTACCTCGAATGATTGTTTCCGATCATGACACTCGGTTTTCAAAAAAGTTCACGGCGAGCTGCGAAAGGCTGAATGTCAAACACCGAATGTCCTTGTATGCCTTAAAGAGAAACTTAGACGATAAAAGAGGAAGCTAGCTGGCTAGAGCAGTTTCCGATCGTCTTATGGGAAATTAGAACGTCAATTCGGGATCTACTGGTGAAACCCCGTTCGCACTTACTTATGGGTCGGAGGCAATGGCGCCGGTTGAATTAGCCCTCATAACAGCTTGGGTCACCTTCTTCGATTAAGAGCAGAACAAATCTTCCAGACAGCTTGACCTTGACATCCTTGAAGAAAAACGACTGGAAGCCCGCCTCAGAATGATCAACTACAAAAAGCTTATCAAGATCCATCACGATAAGAAAGTAAAACCGAGAACTTTCTTAGTTGGTGGTTTGGTCCTAAGAAAGATAGAGGCGACTGGCAGAAAGATAGGAAGGAACAAACTTTCACCAAATTGGGAGGGCTCGTTCAGAATAACCAACATCGTGAAAGAAGGAACTTATCGACTGGAAGAGCCCGACGGCAAACCGTTGAAAACCCTTTGGCATGTCGATCATCTCAAAGCTTACTATCACTGAAGTAACCTCTGGGCGAAATTCAATAAATGATGTATATTTTCAAACGCAAGAATGTTCGCCATCCGCTCATTCCCATCCTCATACAGAAGTGGCACTAAGGCCTTAACCTCGGCACATGAGGAAGGTCACAAAAAAAGAAATGAGCTAAGTGTTCATTCTCATCCTCGTACGGAGGTGGGACTAAGATCTTAACCTCGGCACGCGAGGAAGGTCACAAAAAAGAAATAAGCGAAGTACTTATTCCCATCCTCCTACGGAGGTGGGACTAAGGCCTTAACCTCGGCACACGAGGAAGGTCACAAAAAAAGAAATGAGCTAAGGGCTCATTCCCATCCTCGTACGGAGGTGGGACTAAGGCTTTATCCTCGGCACATGAGAAAGGTCACATAAGAAATAAGCTAAGTGCTCATTCCAAGGTTTTATCCTGGTGCACGAGGAAGACTACAAATAAATTAAAATAAAGACAAGTATGAAATGAAAAGCAAGAACAAAACATAAATAAAAATCCAGTGGTCAATATATCAGAACCAATAGTCAAGAGAGCAAAAATTGTTTAGTTACAACAACAAATATCAGTAAATGGTTTGAAATATACGAGCACATGCGCCCAATCTACTCGACGCAGCGAAGATTAAAATATTACTCCAGGAGATCTACAACTTCGACATCACAAGCTGGAGAAGGTAGACCGCGTTGCTCGGCAGCAATATATTCACCATCAAATTGGTCGCGATTGGATTACTCGCCCATAAATTGTTTCAATTTGAGCTCCGCATCGAACTCTACATCTTGATTCTGTGTTCAAAAAAAACAAAACTTTACATCATCGCCACGCTCCACGGCACCGATTAGGAAGATAACATCCTGAGACGAAGAAGTCGTGGGCACCCATTCTTCGAATCCGGCTTTAGCATCCTTTTCATGGATCGTCTTCAGCTCGCCTTCATCAAAAGGGATCATCTCGTGCCCTTCCCTCGCGACATCCCCAGAGAAATACTCGTCGCCCCATTCAACAATGGTCCCAAGAGTCATCCGCGAGGTAGCAGCTATCCGAAGGACATGGCGGACACCTCGCTCGTAATAAGGGATGATCTCTTTGGTGAATTCCTCGAAATCTTTAAATTGTTTAAAGGTTGAGGCCCTCACCTCATCAACCCGCTTCTCCAGATCAGCAATCCTCGCCGAGGACTCGGTCACCTCCTTCTCAGCCAAGGCTCTCATTTGTTCGGCTTGGCCAGCCCTCTGCTCGGCATCGCTGGCATGAGTCTCAACCAGTTCTTTCTCTTTGGTCAGGGCAGTTATCTTGGCTGAAGACTCCACCAGCTCGGCTACCTTCTGGGCCTCGTCGCTCTCCAAAGATGCCATGCGAGCTTTAAGGACTTCAATTTCATCTTGGTCAGCTCGGGCCCAGGTTTTCAGTTTCTTCACTTCAGTCTCAGCCCGATCAGAGCGTCCGCTTAGCGAGTTGACAAAAGAGCACAGCTACATGGAAACAATAAAAGTTAAAAGTTAAAATACAATATATTCACTCAAAAGAAAGAAGAGAAGAAAAAGAAGAATAAAGGGAAAAGTTTTTACCTCGCTCATGCACAGCCCAATGCGTCCCATCGCTTCATTGTCTGGCAGTGAATTGGCAATCCCAACCATGTCCCCCATCTAGGCCCGGACAACAATCCATTGCCCGACCAGGGCAGTAAGACCATCCCGACGGGTCACGTAGATATTTTGCAATGATGGGACGTCCTCGATGTCCTTGCCGAGCTTGATCCCTACTGCTCGAGTGGTTGGCACGGTGAAATCATCCTTTATCCATAGAACGGTCTCCTCACTTGACGAAGAAGACACTGCCTTAGCATTCAATTTCTTGGTAGCTGGGGAGCGAACAGAAACCTCCTCGAGGCTTCGCTCATCCTCATCTGGCGCATCCTCCATCAACCGTCTTTTAGTCGAAGGGGTGGCTGGGGCACTTTCAACAGAGGCGGGCCCATTCGTGGTGGCAGGAGTTTTCTTCGATGGGGCCTTTGCCGAGGCCTGTGTCGAAGGTTTGGGCTTCCGGGTCACAATAACTTTAGGTGGTGTCCGGCGAGGAGCTGTTGATTTTGTAGTAGTGGGCACAGTCAAAGACCCAGGCCCCTACTCGTCGGTGGGCAGAGTATAGGCCTTAGTAGGATCGGCAATGCTCCTCGCTGGCGGCCCTCGAGATTTGATCCAAATCGATCACCATATCTGAAACAACAAAGAGTTACAAGTTAGAATTATGAGCAAACGACAGCGATCAAAAAACAACAAGTAAAATAATTGCAAAGCGACGACTACTTTCGCAGCTTTCAAAATTGAACATATCATCCTTGCATCGGGGGCAGTCTTCTCTAAACCTATGCCCTTCATGCATTGACCACCACGGATACTGGATATACTCGGGGACCTCGAAGCGAGGGTTTAGTCCCTCTATCTTTTTGGTCGACATACCGACCATCCTCAATAGAGCCTCATCTTCGGTCACTAAGCTCCAGCAAAATACCTGGGCGGGTCCAGTTTCGCGTACCCCCAAGAAGGACTCAATGGCCACCCGGACTGACTCTTTGTATTCATCCAGAGTCCCAGCTGAAGAAAGGGACTTAACTTCAGAAACAGAAAGCCAAGGAACAGGAAAGTTCCACCCAATTCGGCTCTCGACCAACAGGACCTTCTCATCTAGTGCCCCGTTTTGCCAGGAGGCTTGGCGAACAAGTTGATACCCCGATTGTGATGATAACATTATATCCGATTTAAAGACTTGGTTACGAAAAAATAGGTTTTGAATATGGGAAGGGTAGGCTCAAACCCGAGCATCCGAACACAAGCGGCAAATGATACTAAGTATCTCACTAGATTGAGGGAGAGATAGATGGGATGGGAACCGGCCTCTTCGAGAAGATCGCAGATAAGGGGGTCGACGGGCAGCCGAAGACCTGTCTCGAAAAAAGTGATATAAAAACCCACTTTATCATACTGACTCCTGAACTCATCCATAACGAGCGAGTTGTGGGGAGCAAACCCTCAGAATCTTTTGGAACTATGGTTGTACTTGTCATTCTAGGTAACCACGTCCTTTGGCCATATGTTATTTCTCCACTCCTTAAGCACCCAACGAGCCGGTGGGGCATCCTCGATCCCACATGTGCCATCCTCGACTCGAGCAGCAGCCGAAGAAGTCTCTCCTCGCTTCTCACGAACCAAACTTTTGTTTGCCGCTACTACCTCTACAGCAATGATCTCCCTATAGTATTGATTGAATAAATACCGTAGGGCCCTCTCCTCATCCCTACAAACCATCATGGTCGAGCCAGCGAGGATATCCTCAAAAGGGGCATTGCTTGGCTTGGCAAAACGAATGACCATGCCCCATCGGTTTGCGAGTATACCCTACGGTTGGTCAGTGATCGGGCATACACGGGATCAGGGTTTACGTGTTTGGTCCTCATCCCCGGTCTCGATGCAGTAGAAGGGCTAAGCAAAAAGAAGAAGAGGTTTCACTAGGGGTGAAGGCGGGGACAAATCTCATGAAGTCAAACCCTAAAAACTTTTGAAATTAAAAATCAAAAATAGCGAACAAAAGGGGGGAAATACCTACGAGTAGAAATTGAGCGAGGAAGGAATAACGAAATCACCGAGGATCTGGAAAAGGAAAGGTCACCGGAGTTAGCACCGGGATAACAGAAACAACAGCAGAATCGTCAGAAAATTGCTATAACCCCAGAAATCGACTCAAAACTAGCACAAAACGTGAAAAATTAACTTTAAACGAAAGAGGGGAAGAAGGCGAACCTGGAAACTAGAAATGCAAGACAAACTAACGACTGGAAGTAGTAAGAACGAGAAGAATGATAAGTAGAGAGATTTTTTCGCCTTCATAGAAAAATAGTTTTGGGAGGGAAAAGTTCAGAAATGGTTGAAAACGTTTGGAAGAAGCCGAAAGCCTTGATTTTTATATGACCCGAGAACGACGGGTCAACCCGACTAGAAAACACGCGAATCCTACCTACCCACTGCCAAGTCGACACGTGGCGAGTACCATGCAAAATCGTGGGCACAATCCGACGATGTTTTAGAGAATGATGGCGTCATTATTTATGAATAGTAAAATGGAAATAATTACCTATAACCCCTCGATAATCGTGCATTTAATGCAAACGGTGGACCAATTTCCCAAATAAATTCCATTAATAACTCCGAATTCATCCTCGACTTTAAAACTCGAACATGATCGAGCAAGCAAAAATTAACAACAAAGAGTGATCATAAGCGAGGAAGCTGAAAAACCGAGGAAACCAAAACGAAGATTAAAAAAAAAAATACTCAACTGCCAAACGAAGAGCTCAATTATACTTTCCAAGCTAAGGATAAATATTCGCACTTGGAAACTCGGGGGCTATTGAAGGGACCTGACCTGGGTCCTCCTACGTGGAGCGAGCACATGGCTCCCAGCTAGGCATAGGTGAGGCCCATCTCTCAAAAGCCCCTCGAACATAAAGACCGACCATGGCCAATCATTACTCTTCTAGTCGAACAAAGCATCGTCGGAACAAACCAAAGGTTACTCCGGGAGCCGAACAAGATCAACCATCAAGACGAGGAACGCCCATGCTCGGCACTCAACTACATCGACCAAGTAATTACCAGGTGTCAGATCTTAATTGGATGACACGTGTCGTCCATGCAAGCATAAACCAACCAATGAGAGATTCACAGCTAGCCGACTAAGTGACATGCCCTTACACAAGAAGAGAAGATATAACTTGGCTAGTAAGCAACCACCAACTATGTAAGGCTACCCATAGGCCATCAACCAGTAGGAAGATGACAGCCAGATGACCAGCAACAGGTCCCTATGCCCAGGGGCCCCTACATTGATCATGATCCCTAAAGGACAACTACTATAAAAGGAAGCCTTCCCTCACAAGAAAGGTAAGTTCACTTGATCAACCATACTCACAATTACATAAAAAGACTAAGCAATACACACAATCACCGAAAGCTTAAGGGAATGCCTAGCTTCGGCAGTTATATTCCTTGATTACTTACTCTTACATTGGAGGGCTGTAGCTGGGAAAACCCCCGGCACCCTAACGGTAGTTTCATTTCAGGTCACCCAAGGTTAAGAACAAGCACAAAGCCCAGATATCCTATCAATTACGATACATCAAGTGCCCTCATACATTGACGTGGACGTTCATCAAGGACACGTCAGCTCCGGTCCATTACGTGGATCACCAGCATAGTCACCCCATCTTTGTGGCGTGATCTCAAATTAAGATTCGTAAGATGATTTTACAAAAGACCTACTCCAACTTAATTCATTTTTGAGGTATTGCCACAGAACCCAAATGGCTGTGGAGCAAACCCAAGAACTAGAAGGTTTGAATTCTACAAAATTCTACCAAGTATAATTATCGCAAGTTATCAAACTACAAGCCAAATATGGTAAGAGGAATTGTAGTTACTAATGTTTTCTTCTGTCTTCGATGTCAATCAATTGTGCTAAGCTTAATCATGGCATGTAAAGTGTTGTCAAATATATGTTTATCTCGTTATCTTTAAAACATATTTTAGATGAAGTATGAAGCGAAGTATGCCGTAGGCAAATCTCCTTAAGACAAATATTGCCCCCGTAACGGTGCAAACGGATGAATGAAAAACGTCTCCCAAGATACAACACTTCTTCCAAAAGTTAGACTTGCACTTGTACTAACATTGACTGACGAACCAAAAGAATGACTTGCTCTTCAATCTTTCAAAAACAAGAGAAGGAAAACGACGAAGAAAATGGATGTATTTAACACAGAAGGCATGTATTTCGGATGAGAGTTTTAGAGAGAATTGTTTCAGTAATTTCGATGATTTGAAGGACTGAAGATGGAGTCTTTATATAGCATAAGTTGAGTATGTCCAAAACAGATGCAACTAATGGCCTATCACTCGAAATGGTGTGATTGTTTCAGACGAGTCATGCCTCTTCGTGAGAAACGGCTACCCACCATGTTCAAGTCATACATGTCTACTGTCATGTGCAAACATCGAAGCAGTGTGCCTGTTTGTGAGATGCAAGTGCAAAGTGCGCCTCGAAAGTGCCCAACGCGAACTTTGCGACGTGTACGAGCTCGAGCCTCTTCGTGAGTGACGGCTGCCCACCAGGTTCAAGTCATACCTACCTACGTTCATGCGCAAAATATCGAAGTAGTGTGCCTGTTCGTGAGATGCAAGTACAAAGTGCGCCTTGAAAGCGCGAGAGAGAGCTAGAGCATTTTGTCCAATGGCTAGCAAAGCTAGCTAGTGTACGAGGCATGGCTACAAGGCTAGTAACATAAATGTTACTCTCCATAATATCTCACTATATAAACCATGATACTTTCCAATGTAGATTTAGACTCTTTTGTGGTGACTTTACAATTCACCCATATATTGGCCTCAATTTTCCAACATAAAGAAGTTTTCATGACCATACAAAATACTCCCTTTATCCGCTTCTAAATAATTGTAATCATTTTCTTTTTTGTTCGTTCGAAAATAATTTTCGTTCTTTCAAAACTTTCTTTTTTAGGAAGATATTTTTATCACTTTTCACTTACTTTTTCTACATATTTTAATTATAGTCACATATTCAATGACATTAAAGGAAAAACAACATTACACCAATATTTTTAGGCAAAACACACATTTGAGCCACTGTACTTTACAAAAGGTTGCAATTAGGCCACTGAGACGTCAAAATTTTCGGGATGGCCACTGTACCAGACTTATCTTGCACGTTAACCCCTTTTTTGGATGGACGTTAAGTTTGATTAAATGTCTATTTTACCCTCGACTTCTTCATCTTCACTGTGACAAAGTAACCAGATCTGGTTTAAAACTCAGATCTGGGCCAAATGGGTTTGGTAGAAGTGACGAAAAGGGTTGGAAATCGGCATTTTCTCGAGAGTCGTCGATGATTAGGAACTAGGTTTGGGACGCGTGGCAAAGTTCTTGGAAGAATTGGCGGCAATGGCCGCAGGGGGCGGCGGAGACGACGAAGTAGATGAGGCGGGGGGAATTGTGGACGACGAGATTAGTGATTAAAAACTGTTCTGCGTGGACGAAGTGGTGGAGGGGAGGCCGGGGAATTCAAGATTGACGCCGAGGAAGATCCGGCCGTCGGACCCTAACCCGACGACTCTGACGTGAAAGTTGGAGATGGGTGGAAGGGCGAGACTTTGAGCTGATTTAACGAGAGTGGGAAGAAGTTGGGGGAGTGTAAGACCGGAGTTTTTGGCCATCGATTCGGCTTCCGAAGCTTCAATTACAAATCTGGGTCGATCCATTGTAGTAGTATGATTCTCTTTGTATGTATGTAAATACTATAAATATGTATGCATTTCTATCTAGCAAAAATGGTGGGATGGAGATTCAAGAGGCAAATAAACAAACAATGGTTGCTTGTTCGGTTTTTCTAAGCAAACAGCTGTGACAGAGGGGGGTGTGTGTGTTTCCGTGAAAGATGGAGGAATGGATTGGATGGAATGGAGGAAGAGAGAGATATATATAGGTGGATTTGGAGGATTTAGTTCAAACTAAATTTTGCATCCGTGAAGATGAAGAAGTCGAGGGTAAAATAGACATTTAATCAAACTTAACGTCCATCCAAAAAAGTGGTTAACGTGCAAGATAAGTCTGGTACAGTGGTCATCCCGAAAATTTTGACGTCTCAGTGGCCTAATTGCAACCTTTTGTAAAGTACAGTGGCCCAAAGGTGTGTTTTGCCATATGGATAATAAAACCAACTACTTTTCTTTAAACAATGTATCAGGTCAAAGATGACTATTATTTATGAATGAAAGGAGTACTATTTTGAGATATTTCAAGTCTATTTTCAAAAGATTAGAGCATCACCAATGCAACCATGAATTTAATCCTATGTGGCCGTAGGTAATTCACACCCTCAATTATATGTGTCACTTTTTCTCTCTACATTCACATTCAATCAAAATGGATCTCTCAAATGCAAATGTGGATTTAATCTTATTTGTCATGCATCCTACCACTAAAATAATATTTGATAAAAAAAAATAAAAAGGAAAAGAAAAGAGAACAACCAATAGAAAGAGTTTTAAAAAGAATAATAATGAATAGGATGTATCTACACCCTCAAGTAGAATGTAAAAGATTGATATTGTTATCCACAGTGTGAACAAATTTGGTTGTCACATCATATCGACACTCATCATCCACATTTGTATTGAGAAGTTTTTCTTTCAAAAAGGATGCAAATCCTAGGTGGCATCTAAATTCTTTCACATCCACATTAGCATTGAAGATGCTCTTATGTTTATCATTTCCATAACATTTCAATTTTACCAACCATATTAAATATTAACATCTAATTGTATATCTCTTAATAATTAAACTTTTTAAGCATATATATATTCTTTGGGTAGATCGGAGGGAGTACTTCGTCAAAAATACTTTTTTTTGGAATAATTGCGGGTCGGTACACCTTTTTGAAATTATAATCGCTCAAGTACCCTGTATTTTTTTTCAATTGCATAAGTTTATTTTCGTTATTTTCTTTCTTAAATGCCCCTCCTCCTACCATCCTTTCTTCTCCAAAATCTCATAGCCATTCTTGATCCTATTTTCCCTTTGAAGTTATTTCTTTCTAAAATTATATAGCTCCATTTGTTCATCGGGAAAATGATTTGGCTAAGCATCTGTTTCTATCTTTGTAGTAATTTTGTAATCAAAGTGTTTATTCCATTCTATGTTTTTTCATTTCATATGGAGCATGCCCAGAACATTTGTGTTCTATCTCCGTTGTAATTTTGTAACCAAAGTGCTCGGTTTGTACTAGAATCACAAGGAATAGAATCACATGGAATTGAATGGAATCATAGGTGGGTAGAAGCCGAAGAAATCACTTGCAGGAAAATCCGATTTGGGCATTGTTGCCTATAATATGGGTATCGATGCCTATGAAGTGGGTGTCGTTGCCTAGGATTTGTGTGTCCAATTTTTACCTCAGTGTTTTTTAATTAGACATCGAATCTTGCAATTCAGCGTCAGTGTAATTTAATTAGACAACGAATTTTTCTATTCAACCTCGGTTTTAAAATACACGTGTTTAATGATTTAAAAATTAGACATCGGTTTTTCCAATCATGTCTCGGCGTTACTTAATTATGCATTGTTCCTTACAATCATGCCTCGGTTTTAGTCTATTAGTCATCATTATTTGCAATTCTACCTCGGTGTTACTTAATTAAGTATCATTCATTCAAATCATGCATCAGTACATAAATAATTAGACATCAATGCTTCCAATCGTGTTTCAGTGTTACTTAATTAGACATCGTTCCTTATAATCATGTCTCAGTTTTTCTAATTAGGCGTCGTTTCTTTAATATGGTGACAGACTTCAATTTCTTTTTTGAATCGTGCCTCAGTGTTACTTGATTAGGCATCGTTCCTTCAAATTCTGCATCGGTAGTACTTAATTTGGCATCGTTCCATCGAATCCTACCTCGGTATATAAATAATTAGGCATCATTTTTTAAATGCATGCCTTGCTGTTAGTTAAATAGACATCGTTTCTTAAAATCATGTCCAAAATTGATGAATGACGCCCAAAATTTTTGATCGACACCCCAAAATTTTTGAGCGACGCCCAAATTTTTTTGCTAATGCCCACATTTTTTTATTGACACCCCAAATTTTTTTTATCAACGCACAAATTGAGACAGTGACTTTGTGTGCGCGTCTTTCCTTCATTAAGGGTATTTTCGCTTTCCCCTAAAAAGTACTCCCTCCGTCCCTAATTTATTGTCCTGGTTGACCCGGCGCACCATTTAAAAAAACCTATTTGACTGGATTATTAATATTGGTTTAATGTGTAGTTTCCTTTAAAGCTCATGTGTATGTGGCCCATAATTAAAGTAGGGTGAAAAAGTAAGGGTAAAGTGGTAAAAGTGGTGTTCTAAAAAGGTAAGTTTCAAAGTGGACAATTATTTTGGGACGGACAAAAAAGGAAAGGAGGACGATAATTTAGGGACGGAGGGAGTATAATGTAGCGGTTTAAAAAATTAATTATAGACTTTTGCAGTTATAATTCCACCGCATGGTATCAACCATTTGACTTGGGCCTTGTTTGCTAACCTAATTAAGCTCTTAATGAGGAAAATTTTAAGTGCCTTAAAAAATAAGATTGTTTGATAAAGTAATATTACATCATTTAAATAATTAAGTATCTTTTAGTGCTTATTTGTTGCAGCTTATTTGGAGTGACTTTTGAATTTTAGCTTTCGAAAAGTCATATTTAAAGTGTTTGTTTCAATTTATAAGCCAAAAATCAATAAGTAAGGTACAACACTCTTTATGCATTGAAAAGCCAAAGCCAAAATTTTAAACTTTTTTGGTTTTTTTTAAACATGAAGACAACTATTCATTAGTAAATATTTGATTATCTTCATTTCATCATTTTATGAAATATACATAAAAATATAAATACTAATTTTCAAGTTTTATTTTTAACAAATAATTATAACGACTTATAAGCAGCTTTTCAATTGCTATAACAAATAGTTTATCATACAATCAGTCAAAATTCATTCAACCATCAG
The DNA here is from genome assembly GCA_013146195.2 of Codonopsis lanceolata. Classification (NCBI taxonomy): domain Eukaryota; kingdom Viridiplantae; phylum Streptophyta; class Magnoliopsida; order Asterales; family Campanulaceae; genus Codonopsis; species Codonopsis lanceolata. Next base: position 55,476,102 of record CM028377.1, on the reverse strand, counting down.
CTTAAGCTATCAGCTATATGTCATAAGTCATCAACTACAACAATCGAGCCCTTAACAAACTGCCAAAATTTAAAGTCAAAAGAGGGGATAACTTAAGTCTGAACTAGAGCTGTCAAAACGGGTTGGGTCAACCCACGAGTCAAGAAACCCCACCATATAACGGTGTGGGACGGGTCGACCCAGCTAGATGACGGGTCAATAAAACACCAACTCAATCCAACCCAACATGGATTGTGGGTCAGATGGGTCAACCCACCAATTTTTCTTACCTAAATACTACTTCTTTTATTTTCAATTTTTCATTGTTTTTCCACTTCTCTGTACTATACAATTACTCAAAATCAAATAACCAACTCAACTGTTGTCGGCTAACATAAAATAAATAAACTAAAACAATTGAATCTTCATTTCAGACTTCTGCCAAACATTTTATGGGCATTCCTCTTACATGACTAAAAAAACCTTGGATGTCAAGACATAACTTCATGTAGGATGACATAGATCAGTATAATCCAAACTGACTGTTACATAATAATTTAATAAACCTTAGATTTGTTATATATAAAAAAATAAAACAAAAAACAAAAAATAAAAAACAAAAACTAATAAAAAAATAAGAAATTACAGGAAGACTATTCTGCAAAAATGAAATCATACTAAACAAGTATTTTCTATAAAAAAAAGGTATTCTCTAAATGGGTCAGTCCGTTAAAAACCCGATTCAACCCACGACTCATACGGGTCCAACCCACATGACCCGTATTTTTATGAGTTGTCAATGTCCCAACTCAACCCACTATTTTAAGCAATGGTTTGGATTGACCCAACGGTCCCGACTTATTTTGACGGCTCCAGTCTGAACTCTTAACGCTTAACGGGATGAGAGACGGGTTTTGCGATATTATTTGATTATCGTGACCTGAATAGTGAATACCCATCTGCTTCCCGTCCTCTTGACTCCATTGCTTCTGCAATCGCCAATTCGCCATACCTCCCAGAACGTCTCTCCCTTGTACTCCCTCTTAGTGGACAACAAATTTTGTCCCTTCAATGTTTTATCATATTTTTTTGTCTTCATACAATTTTTATTACCATGGAGGTTTAAACCATTCGTTCATTCATTTTTAATAAATAAAATGTTGTTTTATCTGTGTCTTCATATCATGTGTTTCCTCAACGAAGAGTCACACTCCCCCCCCCCCCGGGAATCGCCAGTAGATAAGGCGTTGAGAACTGAGGTAAAGAGGGATGGTGAAGCCGAAAGACAGCCCTCGTCCGAAGGGGTAGATTTATCCAATTCTCCGCCAAGTCTATTATCCCTCACTCTTCTTTTCATTGACCTCCTTCAATCTCTAATCAGTTTCAGAAAAGGTAAATGAAAACTTACTTAGACCGATTAAAAAGAGATTGGGTGTGTATGATTACTCTGTTCGATCGAGACTCCATTTCTGTCACAAACTCGATAGCTCTGAGTTAACTCAATCATCGCCGTGAATCTCGTCGAAAATAACAAAATTTGTAGCGTCACGTTGAGAAGAACCTTCCTGAATCTTTCCTCGGTGTTTGAATTTCAGTAATGTATTTGCTGAACAGCTGAATCCCTTCCATATCTCTCGTATTGACTTCATATCTTTGAGAATTGAGCAAGAAATGCTCCCCCCCCCCTCCCCAAACTTTGGGTAACCACGTCACAATTTCCTATCCCGCACGCATGTACTAAGTTGAGTTGATGTATTCTACGTTCCTTTCGTTTCAGTCTTTGAAAGTCAATTTTAAAAATTTATTAATAATAAAATAATATTTTTATATCTTAATTTTAAGAATAGATTTTTTTAATAAAACATCTTATAATAAAATAATAAACTTTTTATTCAAACATAGGGAATATATAATTTCAAGGATAACGACATCAATTAATGTGAAATTAAAATGTAGTAAAATGCTAAGGGCTAATTTTTACAAATAAAATACTTCATCCATTCCACTCGAACAGTCCCTATTTTAAAATTTTAATTATAAAAAGATATATTAATACTTTTAAAATTAGTCATAATTACAAAAATAATTAAGTACAAACAATATGGTTACAACACAAGTGGAGAGTAAATATGAAATATTATAAAAATTGTAAGTATAATTTTTTGAAGTCGACTCTTAGAGCATGGTTAATGGTAGACCATCCATCGAATTAAATCAAATTTTAGCTTTCAACGGTATATTTAAATAAAATTTAATCTAATTCTTATTTGATTTGATTTAATTTGTATCAATATATGAAACAAATCAAAACCAATCAAATAAACCGAGATAATATAAAACGACCGTGTTTTACCCAAAAGAACACAAAACGACATTGTTTCATACCCAAAAAATAAAAAATTGGTAGCTAACAACTTTAATTGTGCCTCCAACCCCTCCCCTTACCACATGGCAACATTCTAGTAAATGGAATAACTTTTCCATCATTGTTTTTCTTGGCCAATTTTTGGTCAAAAAAATTATTATTTTTTATGTTTTTTTAATTAAAGTATAAGTTTTTACCTATAAATAGAGACATTGTTTGTTTCATTTTGATATCAGAAAAAAAAAAGAGAATTTTTTCAAGTTTTTAGTCATTTTCTGAAGAAAAAAAAAATTAAAGTATTGGAGATAAAATGGTAGGGTATGAAAAACTATTGGATTTTGTGTCACAGTTAGAAGATGTTTTTTAGTTTTGAATCAAATAAGTATCAAATGGATTATTTTATTGGTTTTTAATGTGTTGTCTTTAATTTTGTGTTTGATTTGAGTAGTTTTGATCTAACTATTAACCATGCTCTTAAAGTGAAATATCACAAAATAATATAGTGAACTTTTTAAGTAAAACGAAGGGAGCATTAGAGAGTGAATATTTCATTTGAAAAATGGCTAAAAAAGGAAAGCTGATTTATTTATTTTTAGAACGAAGGGAGTGCAAAGTAGACCCAAATTGGATATCACCTTTTAAATTACTTTGTCCTAGAAAAGGAAAAGAAAAGTAAATAATACTCCCTTCGTTTTTTAAATATTGTTCATTTTGATTCGACACACTATTTAAGAAAAAATAATTCACTATATTATAAATATTGATAAAATATATGGTTTTCTTTAATACTCTTGAATATGTGGTCGTAATTAAAGTAGGTAGAAAAAATAAGGATAAAGTAGTAAAAGTGTTTTCTTAAAAGAGAAATTTTTGAAAGAAGTTAATTATTTAAGAACGGACCAAGAAGAAAAGGAGGACGATAATTTGAAAACGAAATAAGTAATGTAAAAAAGTTTTATTTGTTTATTTATCTGCAAAAACTTAGAAATGATCGTTTGACGAATATTTTGTGTCAGACGGATTTGTCTGGGTCAACCCGGTTAACTCACCCGAGTGCCACTTTTGTCCTTTAGAGTATCACTTTACATTTAAATAAAAATTATCTTTTTAAATGAAAACTATATTTATTTTTTTCCTCTTATGTGTCCTTCTCCCCCTAGTGGCATCACTTTTGGCTTAGAAAGTGTAATTTTGCATCTTAAATAAAAATATTTTTTTTTCTCGAGAAGTGTCACCTTCTGAGGATGGAAAACCCGTCCAACAAAACACATGATTTATCCATGTATTGAAGGGCTAAACTATGAGGGAGATTGGGTCTGAATTGGGTTTGGCGTGGAGCACCATCCAACTAAAGGGGAGGGGTGAGGCAAAAGCAATTAAAAGTGACACTTATTAAAATAGAAGCATAAGAATTTTAAATAAAAATGTCATTTTTAACCGAGAAAGTACTACATATGGATCGATACAGGTTAGGATTCTTAAAACAGTCTCACATGAAACCTACTCATACTTATTTGAGAATGTATATTGTTGTCTACCTAATATCAAATGATGTCATTTTGGTTTTGATTTTATCGCATAGGCACACTATCCAAGTTTTTCAGATATATAGATAAAGGATAGAAGGAAATACCTCTTAATAAAAGCTCATGTGATGGATGTACGAGTGATAACCGTCACACACGCATAGGAATGATACAAGTGATAATAAGAAAAATGGTAGGTTTCATGTAAGATCGTTTTATTGATCTTAATTCGTAATTAAGAGCCTCGTTTTCTCACAACTTAACTTACCAACATACGATAAATTGGATTAAGAGGACATGTCTTACATTAAACAAGATTGTGTGTTCGTGTATATGACACGGCGGGAGCAGATTATTGGAGGCTTGTATTTAACGTATCCTAAATAAAATCCAACAAAAATATTGAGAAATAAGAGTGGGGGAGCTGGAGAGAGAGACGGGTAGTTGCACAACCGCCTTCGCACATGTGAAGGTAGGTTTTAATCGTGATCGTTAAATTTCAGTAAAAAAAATAAATCTCAACATTTAGATAACTTTAGTCAATTGTACATGTATGAGTATGAGCTCTATTGTATTATAGATATTCATAAGACAATCATTCTTTAGTTTTGCCCAACAAAAATTTATGGGCATAAAAAACAGAATGATAAAATAGAGAGGACAAAATTCAAAATTAAAGTAGAATACGAGTTGCAATTTATCTTAGGAAAAATGACTAGTGGAGGGGTATAAGTGGTTTGGTTTGGTTTTGTTTAGGCCAAAACCACAAATCAAACCGCACCCCATTGCTTCCAAAAATTTCAAACCGAACCAAACCAAACCGAAGAAGAATTGGAATCAAACCGAACCGAACCACTCGGTTCGATTTGGTTTGATTCGGTTTTGTGGTTTATGTAAATTGTTTTTAATCAACTTAACTATCATCAAGAATCAAAATAAAAATAAGATTTTAATCTGAAATTAACATCAAAATTAAATAATAACCTAATAAAATAAAATTATCATAAAGATTATAATATAAGTTCTAAAATAAAAATAAATAATAGTCTTCCAACAATCAAAATTTTGTTTGTCTAATATGTAAATATCTATATAATACGACTAAATCAAGATGATCTAAAAGTTTAGAATATTTAATAAATAATATATAATATATATTATATAATAAATAAATAAAAATATATAGGTTGGTTTGATTCGGTTTAATACCAAAAATCGTGAATCAAACCGAGTGATTTTTCTAATTGTTGAAACCAAAATCGAACCATTTTCTAATAAAATCGAACTAAACCGACCGATTTGATTTAATTCAATTCGATTTCATAATTCCATAGTTCCGATTTACATATCGTGGAGTGGGATTGTTTGGTGTAGTGAAAGACTATCTAGAATGGAGAGGCGGCGCCCCCCGTGATGAGTGATGACTACCAACCACCTCAAGTCGTGGACCAAAGCCGCCAGATGTTTCAAGGGTGCTTTTCCTCTTTAACAACTTTAAAATTGGTTACTTTTTTCCTCTTTTAACCTTTTTCATTCTTTTCTTTACCATACAATGTCAAAATAGCATGAGAAAAAAGTTGCTGAGATGTTCACGGAAAGTATGAGAATAATTGGATTTACTAGCGTTTGAGCGCGTTTAAAATGTTAATATTATATGTTGAGACTTGAGACTAAAGTTTAGATGTTATTGATATTGTTTACATAATTTTTGAAAATGAATTCATTAAGTCGGAGCATCCAATGTAATCATAGATTTGATCATATGCAACCGTGAGTAATTAATACCTTTAATTATATGTGATAATTTATCTCTCTTTATTCATATTCAACTGAAATGGATCTCTCCAATACCAATGCAGATTTCATCTTATGTGAATTGTGGCAACCATGACTAAAATGAAATTTGACAAAATAAAATAACCAAATAGAAAGAATTTTTAAAACGAAAAATGATGGTTAGAATATATTTACACCATCAAGTAGAATGTGAAAATTGACATTGTTATCCACAATACAAAAAAAATTGGTTGACACATCATATTTTCACTCCTCTATATTTGAATTGAAAATGTTTTTTTTTTTGACATTCACATTAGAATCTATATATATATATATATATATATATATATATATATATATATATATATATATATATATATAAGTACTACCTTCGTTCCTAAATAATTGTCATACTATAATTTTTCATCCGTTCCAAAAAAAAAATCGTTATGCTTTTAAACTTTTTTTTCTTAGAAAAACACATTTTCCATTTTATTTTATTTTTTTCTTGATTTAATTATTGACCACATGCACATGAACTTTCTTCGAAACTACAAATTATACAAATATTTATAAAGGGCGCTTTCCTCCCTCCAAAATCTTTAAACATACCCCCCTTTTAATTAGTTTTTTTAATGAAAAAAATATAATTAATCAAAAAGACCTAATTATCCTTCATACTTCTAAAGAAACCCCACTGCTTTTCATATAAGCCAAATTCTCTAAATAGACCCCTCACTTCCATTTGCATGCAAGGTTTGAGACCTCCTTCCCATAAACCTAACCTTCTTCCCAAAACCTTCAACATTGGTGTGAAAATCATATATGAAACAAAATGTGGTGAGGATGACATTAGTGATAAATATATTTTCTCATTTTATTTTTATACTTACAAATGGTCCATACCATCATATTTTTTCAAAAAATAGAGTCTTCCTCGCACAATATTTGATCATGGTAGGTAATACAATTGAAAAATATTCTGCTTCGTGGAACAATTGAGTAACGTTCAGTCCAGTCTTGGTGACGTTTTCCACTTTGTTTTACCAACTGAACATCATTGAATTGTTCGGTTGGTTTTTGTCGAAAAACTCTATATTGTTCCACAAACAAGAGCCGAACAACTTCAAAGCAAAATTCCTCAAAAATTGCTTTACATTCTAACATTAACACCAAATTCATATTCAAATTGTAAGGAGATTTATATACTAATCGCAATCTTAACCCTAAACATTAATTTTCATACAAATGACATTCTAACTACACACCAAATTATATTCAAATTTCATACATGTGGATGTCTTTTCCATTTTGCAAAAAAGTTGAAAGATTTTATTAAGTCGGGTTTGGGTTGAGTTTGAGACTTCTTCTTCCCTTTCTTTCAACAGTTTTTTTATGTGCGTGTGGTTCTTCTTCTTGTGTCCGGTCGTATGGAAGGGGAGATATGCCAAATTGAAGAGAGGGTGGTGGGTGGGTGAGTTGATAACAATAAAAGAGAAGATCCACCAGATTCATAGATATATTTTCATTCCATGTTTATCGTATATAATATTTAGATAAATCTTCCAATATATTTGTTGTAATCTAGTCCTAGAATATCTCCTATGTAACTGTATAAATTCATAGCCTTGTGATCAATGGAAATACAATTAATTCTCAAAGTTAATCTCTGTCTATCATGGTATCAGAGCATTGATGATCAAAAACCCTACCCCCTGCATAGCTGCTGCCGCCATCTCCCTCCATGGCTACCACCGATCTCACCCTCATTCCTAACCTAGCCGAACCAACCCATCCCCTTGTTGCCGTCTCCCTCTCCCATGTCCTCAAACTCACCAACACCAATTACATAGCTTGGAAAATTCAGATTGAAGCCACCCTCATAGGTTTGGACCTCCATCACTTCATTGATAACAATCACCCACCTCCTCCAGAAACCATTACTCCCACCGCCCCCACCACTGCTGCACCTACAGCCGAGAACCCACCTGCTCCGCCTCCACCACCACAGCCCTTGCCTAATCCTTCCTACAAAACTTGGTATCGCCAAGACAAACTTCTCCTTGGTGCTTTAGCCGGTTCCTTATCTCCTTCCCTTGTCCCTCTAATATCCCTCTGTCCAACCACCCTTGCCGCTTGGAATTCCCTTGCCAAAACCTTTGCCAATCCCTCTAAAGGCCACATTAAACAAATCAAAGACCACCTTCGCAATATCACGAAGGGTACCCGATCCATAACCGAATACATGCAAGATATCCAAACCTGTGCCGCCTAATTAACCTCTCTAGGCCGCCCCATTGACCCCGATGATCTCATTGACAAAATTCTTGAACAAATCAATGACCCCGACTATGATAATGTCATCTCTGCTGTCCAGAATCGTGAAAACCCAATCACGTTTGACGAGCTCCATGAAAAGCTAATCAATCGTGAGTTAACCCTCAAAAACAAACCCAAAAACCCACCTACATTTCCTGCAGCTGTCAACTACACCACCAAAAATCAACCCCGCTCATCCAACAACCAACCTAACCACTCTCCCAACTACAACCCTCGCACCAACTCCTCACCCCAACCATACAAAGGCCGTTGCCAATGGTGCCGACGTGACGGTCACTTCCTCTCTCAATGTCACGCCTTCCGCCAAGTCTACCCTAATGCACAATTCCCTCCCCCTCCCAACAACAACCGAACCAACACCAACCGCCCACCAAATCAGCCTAGTGCCCACACCGCAACCTCCACCCACCAACCAAAACCTTGGCTCTTTGATAGTGGGGCAACTCATCATGTAACCAACGACCTCAACAACCTAGCTCTTCACTCTCCATACGATGGGACTGATGAGCTTCTCATTGGCGATGGATCCGGCCTACCTATCACCCATACTGGTTCCACCACTCTCCTTACACCCACTTCTAAATTTTCTCTTAATCATGTTCTTTGTGCTCCCTCTGTGTCCCGTAATATTCTATCTATCTCTAAATTTTGCCTTGATAATAATTGTTCTGTCTCCTTCTCATCGTCTTCCTTTTTTGTGAAGGATCTTCGCACGGGAGTCACACTCTTGGAAGGCAGTTCTAGCTCGGGCATCTATGAATGGTCGCCTTCTTCTCCCGCTGCTCATTCTATCTCCACTTCCGCTGCTTCAACGTGGCATCATCGCTTAGGCCATCCGTCTCAGTCCATTGTGCGTCATCTTAGTAGTAGTTTCCATTTACAAATTCCTAGTTGTTCTAGCTTTCATTGTAATTCATGTGACTGCAATAAAAGCCATAAATTGCCATTTTTTGAGAATTCGATTCAATCTAGTAGTCCTCTTGATGTCTTATACAGTGATGTGTGGTCGTCCCCTATAACCTCATATGATGGTTTCAAATACTATATCATCTTCGTTGACCATTTTTCGAAATATATATGGCTTTACCCCTTAAAACACAAAAGTGATGCCACCTCCATTTTCTCCGAATTTAAATCTCGAGTTGAAAAATTCTTCAATCGCCCCATCATCACCATCTTTAGTGATAATGGAGGCGAATATATTGGTCTTCATCCCCTTCTTGTTTCCCATGGCATTACTCATCTCACCTCTCCACCCCACACACCTGAACACAATGGGTACTCGGAGAGACGCCATCGACACATTGCCGAAACCGGCCTATCTTTACTTACCCACTCTCATATGCCCCTAACCTACTGGCCCCTTGCCTTTGTCACAGCCAGCTATCTCATCAACCGCATGCCCACCCCCACCCTCAACATGAAATCTCCCCACCTTATTCTTCTTGGCCATCCTCCTAATTATCAAAAACTCCGCAGCTTCGGCTGCCTCTGCTACCCGTGGCTTCGTCCCTACACCAAACACAAACTCGAACCTCGTTCCTCTCCCTGTGTATTTGTTGGTTACTCCCCCACACAAAGTGCCTATTATTGCCTAGATCCCAAAACTCACAAAATCTTCGTCTCTCGTCATGTCAAATTTGTCGAATCAGCCTTTCCCTTCTCAAATACCACCTCACACACCCCAAACACCATCCCTTCCCCTTCCATCACTGACTGGTGTGCCTCCTCCCTCCCTGTTCTCATTCAAACCCAAGCTGATAACCCCACCAATGGTTCTACTTCAGCAACCAGTGCGGCGCCCGCCCCCCATAACCCCACACGCCCGCCCCAAATCCCTCAAGCCCAGGCCACACCCACGGCTGCTCAGGCGCCCGCATCAACCCACCCCATGCGCCCATCCAATACATCTGCAGCAACCACGATCACACCCTCTCCTACTACCACCACACCTGAACCCCCACCAACACACAGACCTATCACCCGGCTTCAAAACAACATTACCAAACCCATCACCAAACTCAACCTACATGTTTCCCTTCCTCAAACCTTCTCCGACCCCACCACTGTTGCCCAGGCTCTAAAACACCCCGACTGGCGTGCAGCTATGCAAACAGAGTTCGATGCCCTAACCCGCAATCACACTTGGGACCTTGTTCCCCCAGACCCATCTCATAACCTGGTTGGGTGCAAATGGATCTTCCGCACCAAGTATAAACCTGATGGCTCTGTTGATCGCCTCAAAGCTCGACTGGTTGCAAAGGGGTTTCATCAACGTCCTGGCCTCGACTATTCAGAGACATTCAGTCCTGTTGTCAAGCCCGCTACCATACGCACTGTACTGTTATTGGCAATCACTAACAACTGGTCACTTCGACAAGTCGACATCAACAATGCCTTCCTTCAAGGCTCTCTTACAGACGATGTATATATGGCTCAACCACCTGGGTTTGTCAGCTCCACTCATCCCACGCACATCCGCAAGCTTCGTCAAGCCATCTATGGCTTAAAACAAGCCCCTCGTGCGTGGTACAATGAACTCCGGACCTATCTTCTATCTGTTGGTTTTCACAATTGCGTCTCGGATTCATCTCTGTTTACTCTGCGACACTCACAGGATTGCATCTTTCTCCTGGTTTACGTAGATGATATTGTCATCACATGTTCTAACTCCACCCTTGTTGACAACTTCATATCCTCTTTTGCATCACGTTTTTCTCTCAAAGACCTTGGTTCCTTGTCTTATTTCCTTGGCATTGAAGTCATTCCTCACTCTCATGGTATTTTTTTGAGTCAACACAAGTACATTGTAGACTTACTCACACGGACCAATATGCTTGATGCCAATCCAGTACCCACCCCCATGGTGCCTCATCCTCCCCTCAATGCTCAGTCCGGCTCTCCTCTCCATGATCCCTCAGAATATCGAGCTATTGTTGGGTCTTTACAATACTTGTCATATACTCGATGTGATCTATCATTTGCAGTGAACAGACTCTCTCAATATCTTCAAGCACCCACTGATCTGCACTTGAAGGCATTGAAACGCGTTCTTCGATATTTAGTTGGCACAAGTACTCATGGACTACTCCTTCGCCGCAATTCTCCTACCTCTCTACATGCGTTCACAGATGCAGATTGGGCAGCGCCTGCAGCAAACCACCGCGAAGTACTTTGGCTCCAAAATCTGCTTCGTGAACTTGCTGTCAACATCTCCAGTCCACCTGCTATCTATTGCGACAACCTGGGAGCAACCTATGTTGCTGCAAATCCCAAGTTTCATTCCAAGATGAAGCACCTCGCTCTTGACTATCATTTTGTTCGGGAACAAGTTCAATCTTCCCAGCTGCGAGTTTCACACATATATGGGTCGGATCAGCTGGCAGACGCTCTGACAAAGCCTCTTCCACGCGCACGATTCCTTGAGTTAATTTCCAAGATTGGACTCTCTCCATGGTCGTCCATCTTGCGGGGGCATGATAACAATAAAAGAGAAGATCCACCAGATTCATAGATATATTTTCATTCCATGTTTATCGTATATAATATTTAGATAAATCTTCCAATATATTTGTTGTAATCTAGTCCTAGAATATCTCCTATGTAACTGTATAAATTCATAGCCTTGTGATCAATGGAAATACAATTAATTCTCAAAGTTAATCTCTGTCTATCATGAGTTTCCAACGGTAAATAACAAAAGGAAAAATAGGAGAACAATGGGTGTAATCAGACTTTTGGAAGATTTTAAATTATTGAGGGGGTGTCTTTAAGAAGGGGTCTAATTAAAGGTTTAGCCATTTAGGAGGTCCAAATGCCTCCCTTATTTATAATTGAGTCAATTAATTTTTTCTTAATCTATATTTTGGGTCTAACAAAATAATTATTATTTTAATTCTATTTTTTCCCACTAAAATACTCCAAGTAGAATCACCACAAAAGAAATCTCATCATATGAGTATATCACATCAATCTTACTTTCCATCCCATGGAAATTAAGGCTAAACTAAGATTGAAAATTGGGGGATACTTGCTTTCAACTAAACAATCATGATGACATTGCTAATGGCTTTAGTCAAATCACATGAAAACAAATTAAATAGTATAAAATCATTTTAAGAATTTTAATTCGTAAAATTTTACTTTTTCATAATTTAATCTACTAATATATAATAAGTCGAATAAAAAAATTTATTTTATAAAAATTATTCATAAAATCGTCTTACCTAAATTTGTACGAGACAAATTTATGGTACACTGCTAGTGATATCTAGTCATATTTTATCACAATCGCGAACAGAGAAGGGAATCTCTCCCAAATCTCAATGGTCACTTGGTCGGTGGTCTGTTCTTCAAATAAAGTTTCCCACTTCACTTTTCGGTTTTTCATATGTTAAAAGATAATACCGGATTGAGTATATGATATACTAATACTACCTTATATCAAATAAATAATCTATTGTTTTATTTTGAAATATTTCATTTTAAAAATTTATTTTTAAAAATTAAGGTATAAAGTGTTATTATGATATTAATAAGTTATTAAAAATATCATTTTAAAAAAATTAATTTTCAACAGAAACTATTTGCTCGTAACATAAAGAGTACTAGTAATAAGTTTTAGTATTAATTATTGAATAGTTTTTACACAAATCTAAATACTTAAATTTGTTAAGGTGGTGATAATTAGTAATGTTCATGTATTACTTACAAAAGAGAAAATTGATGTAACAGTTTGATATCTAAATTGATACGACGTCAATAACACTAAATTAAACTCGTAGAAATTGTACAAGCTGGAGCTAGTAAAATGAGGCCCATTATTTTTCCTTTTATTTGAGCTAATTTGTTTCTATCAATCTTTCTCTTACTTTTCTTTTAATTATTACAAAATAAAATCTAAAACTCAATAATCAATGTATTAGTACACAAACAGTTGGTGGAAGGAAAAAAGAAAAGGCGACATAGTCCACCATCTTGGACTTGGAGTTGCAAACTTTCCAGATTCATTGAATGCGTAATCCTTTTTACCCAGCAATTAATTGGTTCATCTTATTTAGTACACCGTACACGGGATTGAAATTTTATCCTTAAATGATAACTAGATATTATTATAGGTGCCTTCTTTGACTGTCCACCAGTAAATATTCGGTAGCACCGTTACCGTGAGATGATGTCGTGTACTAATTAATCTATTTTTTAATGTTATAAGGTGGAGTATTTATTATTATTATTATTATTATTATTAGTTAATTGAATTTGTTAAATTTTTAAACATATAATATTTTTGAACCTTTTTAACATGGCATTGAACCTTTTTAACACTAATTGGCGTTACTTGATTGGTTGATGATGTCACATCATTGGTTTCACCACTGTTGCTAAATACTTTTCCCTCTTTGACTTAGAGATTTCAGATTTTTTGGGTAAAAACCACTGTTGGGTGGAATTCGAAACCATCAAACCACAAAATCAAGTCAATCGGTTTAGTTCGTTTTTTTATTGAAAACGGTTCGATTTTAATTTTAAAAAATTAAAAACCACCTGGTTCGATTCACAGTTTTTAGTATCAAACCAAACCGAACAAAACCAACATATATATTTTTATTTATTTATTATAAAATATATATTATATTATATTTATTAACTATTTTGAACATTTTGATCATCTTATATACATAATCTAGGCCTTTAATGTATTCATATACGGAGTAATACATACATATATATATATATTGTATGTATATTATTTTACATTTATTAACTATTTTGAACATTTTGATCATCTTAGATTATGTATAATCTAGGCCTTTGATGTATTCATATAATACATATATACATACATATACATATATATATATATATATATACACACGTGTGTGTACATATACATACATATATATATATGTGTGTGTGTGTGTATACACATACTAAACTAAATAAAAAAGCTTAATTGTTGGAGAACTATTATTTCTTCTATTATTTGTGTTTATTTTAGAATTTGTATTGTTTTCTTTATGATAATTTGTTGTTAGTAGGTTATTTCCTAATTTTGATGTTTATTCCAAATTAAAATATTATTTTTATTGTTATTGTTAATGTTGGTTAATTTCATTAAAAATAATTTATATAAACCACAAAACCGAACCAAACCAAACCGAGTGCTTCAGTTCGATTCCAAGTCTTACTTGGTTTGATTCAAGTTATGATTTTGGCATAAACCAAACCGAATAACTTTACACCCCTAGACAGCTATGCTTCTAGTTTGCATTAACCCCCTTAAACTTCCAATTACATCAATGCACTCCATTCAACTACTAACCCACAGAAATTGCACCTTCAAGTGACAGCAGATCATTAAAATCATTATGTAATTTAAGCCTTAAAATCTCTATTATACATGTTCAAATGGCACAATATCATTGCCAACATATTATCAAGATGTCATTGCGAAAATCAAGTCAATACGACATCTTCTTTGATTGTCAACAACAATTACCCATTAGGATCTTCTCTCTCTCTCTCCACACACACACACACAATGTTGGTGTCATTTGCTAAAATTGTGTTTCAAAAGACAAAGGTGTAGAAAGTATGTACGCGTAGAACAGTGTACATGGAAGGATTAATAATAAGGGTAGTACGCATTAGTGTGGTTATCTATATATAGTGCATGCTTCTGTTTAAGGCGTCTGAGTCATGGAAGAGACAAGATCATCAGAAGTTGGGGCTTTTACAACTAGGGTTTACATTCATTAATGATTATGAAGATGGGGGTCGGACTTACGGATCCTCCTTCATGTAAAACTTTTAAGTGTTGTTTGATAGCTCGGATTAAGGTCGGATATAATTAATAAGTCGGGTTATACAATGTTTGGTACGTAATAGGTGGTTTAGACTAATAGCACGAGTTACTCGAATAAAATCATTATCCTCTCACTAATTATACTAAGGAAAAGGATGGTATTAGTAGCACCATTTCTAAATAATTTGAGATTACTATTTTTAATCTCAAAACTATTTTTGAAATTCAAGTGTGAATTAGTAGCGAGGAGTTCTAATAGTACTAAGATTAAAAATAATGTTTATCCATGTCCGATTACCAAACTAACCCTTAGGCTTTCTAGTAAACTTCTTGATCTTGAACCATGGTTATTACGGTACTTAGACTTATAAGCATGGTATTTAGGGTTAACCACACCTCAATAAATATTCTTACACCCCACACAAATTGTAAAAATTTCATTATACCAATTGGTAAAAACTTGTATAGGACGGAATTTGATAAGACGAAGCTCCATTTAAGAATTCAAAGGTCACAGTAAATATAAACATATTACCAAAAATTATAAAAACGGTACAACTAAAATGGTTTGAGTTAGAAGTAGCCCTAGAATTGTTTTTAATTGAAATGTTTCATCTTTTGCTCCGATGCCCCTGGTTTTCCAACAGTTGCTGTCGAAAATTTCTTCCTCCCTAACCTTTGCAATTTAAACCTTTGTCAGCTTAGTTAGCCCTCCGTTAACTTCATTTGTCTTAGGATGCTTGACGGACTTTAACGAATTTTGACGAAACGCTAAGTAACACATTTAAAGGCAAACGTAACACATTTAAAAGGCAAAAGTGATACCTTTTAAGTTCAAAAGAGACACTATCAAGGGGAAAAATATTACTCCTCCGTCCCTAAATTATCGTCTAAGTTGACCCGGCACACCGATTAAGAAAAAACAATTGACTTGATTATTTATATTGGTTTAATGTATAGTTTCTTTTAAACCCATGTGTATATGACTCATAATTAAAATATGGTGAAAAAGTAAGGATAAAGTGATAAAAGTGATGTTTTAAAAAGATAGGTTTCAAACTGGATAATTATTTTGAGACGGACGAAAAAGGAAATGAGGACGATAATTTAGGAACAGATGGAGTATTATTTTCATTAAAATGTAAAGTGATATTTATAGGACCAAAAGTGACACTTTTAATTATAAAAAGTGACATATTTAATGCTACAAAGTGACACTTTTAAGGTCAATAACGACGATTTTTAGTTATAAGACAAAATGACACTTCTAGGGTCAAAAGTAACATATTTAATGTCAAAAAGTGACACTTTTAATGCTATAAAGTGACATTTTAATGTCAAACGTAATAGTTTTCATTTATAAAAAAATGAGACACTTTTCAAAATAAAAGTAACACATTTAAGGCTAAAAGTGACACATTTAAGCCCGAAAAGTAACATTTTTAAGGAAAAATTATAATTTTCATAAAAAAATGCAAAGTGACACTTCTAAGGCCAAAAGTGATACATTTTATTTTACAAAGTGACATTGTTAATAGTAAAAAGTGACACTCTGCATATATAAACATGAGGGGTGACACTATAATTTTCAAAAATTAAGGGGTTGTATTGAGATTTCTGAATTTTTCCTTATTTAACATGGATATATTCGTTTTACAAATAAGGATCCGTAAGACCATCTTACAGAAGACCACCTCATACCAATTTACCAAATAAACTTCCACTTCATTTTATTCCTTTCTTCTCTCTCATTACTCCATTTTTTATTGGCAATATTTATTTTTCTTCTTCTTTTTTCCTCCATCTTTTCCTTCCTTCTTCTCGCATCTCCCTCACGTATCATCCTCTCATTCCCTAGTATCTTTCCTCTCCCACTTAACAAAAAATATAACTAGCATCATGTTCGGCCACACAACAATGGATGTATGGTTGGTGCTTGTTGCACACCACACACCAGAACGGCTAACCATGGTCGAACACGATGTCACCCATAATTTTTCAATTTTTTTGGTGATGAGAAAGGGAAATTGGGAAAAAGTAGGGGTGATGGGAAAGAGTGGATCTTCAAACAACAGAAACGGTGGATGGAGGTAAAGATAACGAAGGAGGATGCCGCCAGTGGTATGGGAGGGATAGAAAGATATAATGTGGGTAGGAGGGAGGGAGGTAGGGGAAGAAGGGTAAAAAGGTAGAATATGTAGTAAGGGTAGGGTGTAGAGAGTAAGGTGGGAAATTTAATTAAATTAGTGAGGTATAGATATAACTAGGGTGTAGAAAGTATATTTTAGGGTGTGATTAGTCTCACTCATTTACTATTTGTAAGTAAAAGGTATGCGGATGAAAATTGGGTGCATGCAAATGGATAATTTCAAACATTATGTTTGCTTCATCATACAATTTAACCTCTTAGATAGTTAAGTGGGCAACATTGTGGCGATTGATTGTTAAGGGTCGTAATTCAAGCTGGAGGCGCAATTGAAGGGGGGTAATTGGTAATTTAATCATGGTAAAAACTTAGGAAAAAATCGTCTTATATATTGATATATTCTATAAGACGGATCTTCTGACCAATTCAACGTATGTTGGTGAACTGAGATGTGTAGGACTTCGTCTTACGAATTCAAATCCGTAAGACAGTCTTATAGATGACATACTCATTTACCATTTATTTCAATTATATGTACATAATTAAATAATGATAAGCTACATAATAAAAACTCCTTGTTTTAAGAAACTGAATAAGTACTATCTCGATTTTTCAATCTTCAAAAAAAAAAGTTTTAGAAAAAAGACAAAAACTTAAGAAAAACGGCCTTATGAGTATTTTATTTAAAATGGATCTCCTCGATCCGATGCACCATTCGATGGGGGTGAGTTATGAGAAAGTAAGCTCCGTCTTACTGGGGACTTACTCTACAAGAAATCAACAAGTTCTTTAAGTAATGGTGGACTCAAAACTAGGTTGAGGAGGTGAGAAGATATTGCAGTAATATTAGTAACAATCACAATAATAAGCTCAACGTGGTGGGCCGAAGAAGTGTGTTAGAAGTTTGAACATATGAAAACTACGAAATAAGAAATTGACCCATGGTGACTCAGTTGGTGACTGTCACAGAAAATGTTTAATAATGTAGCTATTAAAACCAGTACTAAATTGGAATGCCTCCTTTTCTTTTCGTTTTTGTTTTGTTTCCTTTCTTTTTCTAGTATAGATATAGACTAGACAATGTGGTGTAGTCCTTGTCTTTCTTATATCCTCATTTTTATAACATCTGAAACCCTAAGATCATGTACAGATTAGTTATAAACCTTCTAAACAATGCAATCTTAAAAGAGCTTGCTATTAATACTTTAAAAAAATTCTTATAAAAAAACATTTTTATCATTATCATTAATTTTTCTTCATACTTTAATAATTAATAATCTCACGTAAAGATTAGTTTTTAAAAAAACTATATATAATGTTAATATTTATAATAGAGTCAATTAATTTTTTTTAATTTGTGTTCCTAGTTAAACAACATAATTATTTAGGAAGGAATGAAGTATATATTATTTTACTTATACATAATGCTTCCTCCAATGTGCAGTGATGCCTTAATTGAAAATCGGAATGCTAATAACATAGAAAAAAACATCATAAAAATAAGAAAGTTTGGTTGAGTTAAAATAATAATAATGATTATTAAAAAAAACAGAGTTAACTCGGTCGAGTTGTCAAGAAAGAGTAGTGGGGAGGGAAAAAGAAAATCAATGGAAAGCACGTGTTTATGACCGATCAAATAATTCCACGAAGAATTGAAATCGACAAATAGAAGCACAGTCATGCATGTCACGTACTTCACGCTCATGCTGGTGGGTTACCATTTAATTCTATATTTCTATTACAGCACAACTTCTTTGAAGTCATAGTTTGGGCACATATTACACACGTGATTATTTCTTCCATGCTCAATTGTATTTATATGTTGTTTTTTACAAAGTGATGATTGGTATACAAATATATCAGGTTTTGATTGTATTTAGCCACATGTCGACTTTTAAAAATATAAAGTGGTCCGATGTGCTCGGTCCAATCCCGATCACGAGCAAAGCACAGAAGATCATCGTGTGTCAGTCACAAGATTGTCTGTAGGGGCTCCAAAGGTCTAGTGGACAGAACCAACAATGTACCCGAGCAGAGAATCGTTTATATCCCGTCTAAGTCTGGTCGAGTGTCGGCCTTGCCTACCTGACCAGGGGGTCATACCCAGGAATCACACTTATCATCCTCAGACTTGCATCACCTAGCCGGGCAGAGTCGTGCTCACCCAGGCAAGTATCGAGCAAAGGAATCTCAAAGATTTGCTCTTCAAGACTGATCAAATGTTTCTTTATCTGAGCAGAACACTTACCTTAACTGCTCTGATATTCTCGCGGCCAGCTGCCTATCACGCTTATAATTTAGCAGGTTTCTCCTCAATCTACTAGGTAGCTATGGAAATGAATTCCAGACGAATTTAATGACATTGGGGGTCAATAAATACCCCTTCATAAACTTTAAATAAGGTATGCATACTTTCTTGAGTCTCAAACCTCTGTCAAATTACCTTTTGACTCATACGATACTTACTCTTACGCCGAAGTGGTTTCGCAAAGCCAAGCCTTACACTTCCATTAAGGTGTTTCGTGTTCTTAGACAGGTTCAAAGAAGCATATCTACCCATACAATCAAGCACAAATATCCTACTCATCAACCGGATGGCACAAGCTAGATTTTTACCACATCAGTTTGGTTCCATAGCCGGAAAACGAAGCTTCAAAGTTTTTTCATCTGTTTTTCGATTGCTTTCTGACAAGCAATATCACGAGATTGCCTGCAGGGGGCCTACAGGTCTAGCAGACAGAGCTAGCAACGTACCAGAGTAGAGAATCGTTTATATATCGTCTAAGCCTGGTCGAGTACCGACCTTGCCTGTCCGACCAGGGGGCCATACCCAGGAATCACACTTATCATCCTTAGACTTGCATCACCTAGCCGGGCAAAGTCGTGCTCGTTCGGGCAAGTATCGAACAAAATAATCTCAAAGATTTGCTCTCTAAGACTGATCAAATGTTTCCTTATCAGAGCAGAACACTTACCTTATCTGTTCTGATATTCTCGCGGCCAACCGCCTATCACGCCTATGATTTAGGAGTTTTATCATCAATCTACTAGGTAACTATGAAAATGAATCCTAGACGGATTCAATGACATCGGGGGGCCAATAAATACCCCTCCATAAACCCTAAACAAAGTATGCACACTTTGTTGAGCCTCAAACCTCTGTCAAATTACCTTTTGACTCACACGATACTTACTCTCACGTTGGAGTGGTTTCGCGAGGCCAAGCATTGCACTTCCATTAAGGTATTTTTGTATTCTTAGACAGGTTCAAGGAAGCAGGTCAAGTCATACAATTAAGCACAGATATCTTATTCATCAATCAGACGGCCCAAGCTAGATTTTTACCACATCATGGTCGATTAAAAGAAGTGAAAATCATATTTTTGGTGTAATTTAAATGTGAATAATAGTAGGTAAAAACTTGTATAGGACGGTCTTATGGATCTTGAATCCATAAGATAGAGTCTCATTTAGAAATTTACGATTCATAATAAATAAATAACATGTTACAAATAATCATCATAATTATCTAGTCAAGATGGTCCAGGTATTAATGTTTAGAGCTTTGGCGCGAAGTGGTCTTTGTTTGAATCCCCCAGCCGAAATCCCGGGCACGATTTTAAGTTTTATTGCATATGACACTCTTAATACTAAAAAGTGTTACTTTAAAACTAACGTTAACTGTCAAAAGTGACACTTTTAATATTATAAAGTAACTCTTTAATGCCTGCCAAACGTAATGGATTTTCATTTATAAAAAAATGAAATAATTTTCAAAGTGAAAGTAACACATTTAAGACTAAAAGTAACACATTTAAGCCCAAAAAGTAACTTTTTTTTAGGAAAAAATTATAATTCTCATTAAAAATTCAAAGTGACACTTCTAAGGCCAAATTTATACAACAAAGTGACACTGTTAATAGTAAAAAGTGACACTCTGCATATATAAATATGAGGGGTGATGCTGTAATTTTCAAAAACTAAGGGGTTACATTGAGATTTCTGAATTTTGCCTCATTTAAACTGGATAGATCCGTTTTATTGATAAAGTTCCATAAGACCGTCTTACAGGAGACCATCCCATAATAATAAGATACTTTAGCAACTTTTTGTTAAACTCGAACGACGGAATTTCCTAATCACTTGTATTTATAAGTTGTAAATATATAAGTAGTTGATGAACTCGACCCAAATCCTGGTCATAAGTTGGACACATGTGCTCTCACGTGATAAACACTTGGAGGACAGGAACCATGAAAAGGGTCACCCGAGCAGGATAACTCGGGGAGAACATTCTACATATCTCCCAAGCAGGAATCTTCCTACCAATCTGATCGAGCAGGGAGCAAGGCTGCTCAAATAAGACAGATTCATTCCAAGCTTAACTACCAGATAACTTTGGAGCCCGAGATTTAAGTCATGGTCCCGTCAGTTACACGGTCAACCCACATTTATAGTCATAAAGGCCTATGATCTCTCCATAGTAATGACTCAGCCCAGATTTCATTCCCAAAAGGGCTATATATAACTTACAATATTTCATTTCAAAGGTACACTCACTCTTACAAATCGAAACTTTGTCATTTTGCTTTCTACAAGCTTAATACTTACTCTCACGTCTAAGGAGTTTCGCAAGGTCCTGCCTTGCATTCCTTCTAAAGTGTTCTTCTTTTAACAGGTTTCAACAAGATCATACCTTCACATAAACGCAAATATCCTATAAATCGCAAGAAACGACCAAAGACCAAATTATGTAGCATCAGTAGTCATTAAAGCTAATGGAACATACCATATATCGTGTAAATTAACCTACTAGAGTAGGACATTAACAACTTTATTGAAAACCCGGACAATTAAATTAAATTTCTTGATAAATGTCCACTTGAAGAAAAGTGTTTTTAGTCTTAAGTTGTTGGAACCTTCGGCGCTGTAGCACTGTTGGATGACCAAAATTGAGAAAATTGAGAAAAAACCTGAAAGCAGTGTCGAATGGATTGGCATCTACAGTTGGAAAACAACTGTGCGCTAAGTTAATCGTATCTACGAAGATATTCATATTCTCATTGAATGGGAATGAGAAAATTGTTTACAATAGTGCTAGTAAGAAGTCATTCATTTCTATTGCGACCTTTTCAAATAATCATCGTTTTATTTTTATACGATATACCGTTTAAACATAAGTAATTAATTATATTATACTTTCTTCGTTTTGACAAATAGTTCATTATTTTATTTTGAGATATTTTACTTAAAGAGTTTACTTTTAAAAATTAAGTCATAAAAGTTTCATTTTATTATTAATAAACTATTAAAAATATCATTTTCTTAAAAAATAACTTTTAAACGGGGACTCTCTACCTGGAACGGAGAGAGTAAATATTTGTGTAATATGTGGTTTCCTTTTATTGTCCTTGCGCATGTGGTCATACTTAAAATAAGTAGAAAAAATAAATATAAAGTGATAAAAATATTCCTGATTTTTTTTTTGAAAGACGATAATTATTTTGGAATGTACAAAAAAAAAGAGGAAGATGGGTATATAGAAACGGAGGAAGTATAATTGAGTAATTGACTAAAATACAACTCTCCCCTCGAAAATAAAAATAAGTCAAACATGACCAGCAATTAAAAGGTAAGTAGTTCTTAAGCAGGATTACGTTTCATGTGCGACCGTCTCCTGATCATAATTTTAAGACGTAGTCACACTTTCTTAAGGCTTAACCCACTAACACACAGTGAGTCGGATAAAATAGATTCATCTTATAAAAAGCATATGTAACACAATCTTTCATAAGTTTTTGCTTATAAGCAAACACTAACATGAGTCCTAATTAATACTCCCTTCGTCCCTAAATTATTGTCCTCCTTTCCTTTTTCATTCGTCTCAAAATAATTGTCCACTTTGAAACTTACCTTTTGAGAACATCGCTTTTACCACTTTATCCTTACTTTTTCACACTACTTTAATTATGAGCCACATA
Source organism: Codonopsis lanceolata (assembly GCA_013146195.2). NCBI lineage: Eukaryota > Viridiplantae > Streptophyta > Magnoliopsida > Asterales > Campanulaceae > Codonopsis > Codonopsis lanceolata. Next base: position 55,453,181 of record CM028377.1, on the reverse strand, counting down.
CACATGGGCTTTAAAGGAAACTACACATTAAACCGATATTAATAATACAGTCAAATAGGTTTTCTTAAATGGTGCGCCGGGTCAACCAGGACAATAAATTATGGACGAAGGGAGTATATAAATTATAATCCTTGGTGTGATATGTTTGATTTAATTTGAATACCACGGCGGTGTCAATTTTGTTACTTAAATGCTTCAAAAAACATCATTATACAATAAAATAACGTAAAAATTTACTTGATTATGATTTTAATTGACATTGTACATTTTTTAGGCATAAAAATCAAGTGTATATTTCTTTAAAGGTTAGCGTAGCTATTGACCAATCAAATACATTTAAATAAAACATTTGTCATTTTAATTCCAAAAGCTGAAGAAAAAATCCATAAAATTTAATTAGTGTGTACTTAAAATGTCATAAAAGATCAATATAATTGTATTTTAGAAAGAAAAAAAAAACTTATCAAATTGTACTTTGTACTTTTTTAGGTCAATTGTGTAAAAAAAGTAATTACACTGACGACATATAAAAAATTTACTCTTTTTTTTTTTTTTAATGTTTTTGATGAATATCACAAATCCTATGTAGTCCTTTTAAGATGAATACGTAAAGATGAAGATGGTTATATTCTAGAATTCACTTTGTTCCGACCGAAGAGCTAGGTTCATTTAGACGAAAGATCAAGATAGTTAAAAATAGAAACCATTTCAATGATTCTATTTTCTAACCATAATCATTTTTTTTTAAAAGCTCTTAATTAAAATCAACATTTTATTTAATAAAAATTAAAAAGGTTGTGTTTGCATGAGTGGTGAGGCAGTAAGCCCATGTTTATAGCAATGTTCTAAAAATCGTTAGGCGGCCGCTAGTTCACACTAGCGCCTAGCGCCTAGGGGACTAGTCGGGGCGTAATCGGGGCATAAAATTAAGACATAATTACCATTTTTTTGATAATTACATCAAAGATCAAACACATTGACTACAAATTTAATTTTTTTTTATGTTTGTCATTTTATCAAATACTTGTCTATATTTGTAAAATGAACAAAAATATACAAACCTACCTTTAATCTCAATTCTCAACAACCCCAAAGCAATAAACCAGCTAAGTTTAGAACTAAAAACAAAAAATATTACTCCACCTACCTTGTCCTACAACCCATACCTAACATATCATCCCTAATCCCTTCTCATTCTAAATTATGAGTCAAATCTTTTTTCTTCTTCTTTCTTCTATCTATCATCGGAACGTCCGTAATACTCCGAGTTTTTAAACCAGTAGTAGATTTTGTGTTTCTAGACTATAGCTACTCTTTCACAATTTCATTTAAACCTATAAAGGTCCCTGTTGAGATCAAAGTAAATGCTAATTAGTAGACTAGGTTGAACCGAGTTGTTCATGAACAAAGATTGGGTTCGGCTTGATGAATGCTTGATCCACTCGGTTTTTATTTGAAATAAATTGAGTCTTAACAAAATGCTGGGATAGTGGGCTGGCTTGCGAAACAAACCGATCGAGCTTGAATACAAAACAGTGCTCGTGAACAACTCATTAATTACTTTTTACTCCCACTGTTCTGTACAAATAATCTCATTTTAAAAGTTAATTTTTTAAAAAAAATATGATATTTTTAGTAATTCATTAGTAATAAAATGACATTTTATGCTTTAATTTTTTAGAATGGACTCTTTAAGTAAAACATTCAAAAATAAAATAATAAACTTTTTGTTCGGAACGGAGGAAGTATATGTTTTATATATATTTCAAGAAGAACGTATTTTATGTAATATAATATATGAAGTAGTATTATTCATAGAATTTATTAATTATTTAAACATAGAAGTACATATTAAATTTAGAATTTATACACAAAGTTCTTTCTATATTCATAGTGGTTCTTTAATCATGACAGGCTCAAAAATTTATCATTTATTCATCCGATTTGAAACTCAAACTTTTTTAATAAAATAACACTTGTAGTAGATCCTTAATAATAAAAAATAATATTTTTATATCTTAATTTTTTAGAATAAAGTCAATAAACTATTTAACTAAAATATTTTAAAATAAAATAATGAACTCTTTGCGCGAAAAAGGAATATAATTTACAAAGTAGCACAAATTAACTAGTCGAACTTTTGCAAACAACCAAAATATAAGTTTAAACGAACCTGAACATTACATATGCAATTTTAAAAGAGACCGAGCCAAGTTTGAACAAAACCAAAATGATAAATATTTAGAAAAAAATATTTTACAAGTATTATCTATAATACATAATTCATTATCTGAATCACCTTATATTTATGAGGTAAATTATTAAAAAATAATTATAAATTAGAATTCGTAAAGTGATTTGATATAAGAGCTCTTCAACCAAAATTGCTACAGGCGAAGCCTAACTTGGTCGAAGTATGGTCTCAACTCAGTTTATTTTTAACTCTAGTCAAACATGTGCTATCTATATAGCTTAAAATAGCTTTTTGCTTAAACAAAATGTTGTCTGTACTTGCCACTATTTTGTTTACGGTAATCTTAGAGTCACTCTTATTTTATATTAAAATATAAGTATTTTATGATATAATATTGCTAGTCTTACAATTATTTTTACAACTTTTTCTATAACTAAGCTTTGAAAAAGGGTAAAATTGTCTTTGTTCAAAACATTTTTTCTCAATTCAAGACTTAGTTGTAAGAAAAGTTGTAGGATTAGTGGTAAGGATATCATTTTTCTTTATGATATGACATACTCTTATTAGTTTGACATTTTGTGGTCAAGATTTAATGAAAGTATGTTACATCACGTAGATCTATATTTTGAGTCATATCTCTCAGCTTGTGTGTGGTGTCACTTCTCATCTCAACCATTAGTTGAGATACAATGGTTGGGATGCAATGATTGAGATGAAAAGTGGTACACCAGTGACACACACAAGTGATATAGGAGATCTAAACTCCTATATTTTGGTATAAAATATAAAATAAAAGTGACCAAACATTACCCATTTGCTTCCTCCTAATTTGTCATACAAAATTACTGGACCACAGTACGACAAGAACGTGCGATAATTGCACTGGACTATTCTTTATAGCCACCAAGCCGCCTCTCTCCTATTCAAACTTAATCAACTACTTACTATATTTCCCCCACAAGCCTCTCATTTCTAATTCTTCTTCCCCAACAACCATTTCCATTCTCTCTCTCTCTCTCTCTCTCCTTTCTCCATCATGGACAATTTTCCATCTATATTTCCTTACACATCTTCAACTGCAACACCTCCTCATCTATCAATGGATCACAACTCCCATTCGTACATCAAGTTTCGAGAGGATAAGCGAAACAACGACGAGTACTTGGGATTAATGGTGAACAATGGATCGGTTTCGAGTCCACCGGACGTTGACCGTGTCGTTTCTCGGAGCAGTAGCTTGGTTAGCAGTGAGAGTAGTGGAAATCAGTCGATGAAAATGGGAATGATGAAGAAGGACAAGAAGATGAAAAAGCCTAGATATGCATTTCAAACGAGGAGCCAAGTTGATATACTTGATGATGGATATAGATGGAGGAAATATGGTCAAAAAGCTGTCAAGAACAACAAATTCCCCAGGTATTTTTTGCTCAATCTCAACATAAGCTTCTGCAAACTAAAAATTTAGTGCATATATATTGGATATTCTGTGAATAATATTTCTCTCTATTTGCGCACATATGCTCAATCACTCAATCCCACTCATATGGGGGCCGGGAGACACACTCACTTTTTCCCATCTTCAAATGAATAAATATGGGCCAAAACCTAAGTAGAGGTTCACTTGAGAATTTTTATATCTTATTATTTTCTAAATAATTTTATTGTGAATTAGATATATAAGTTCTAATAAATCATATTAGTAAGACCATCCGTAAAATGGAGCCTGCTCTCCAACATCTCAACTCATTAACAAACGATGAATTGGTTAAAAATGATCTATCTGTCTTACAAAAAATATTTGTAAGACTGTGTCACTTACGTATTTTACTTAATAGAAATACACAAACACATACTTACTTGATTGAAATAACTCTCCACTTCGTTACTTAAATTTTTCACGAAAGCTATTAAGATTTTGGCATAGGAATTGCCTAATTGACATGCAATGCCAAAGAATACCCATGAACAAATAAAAAGAAATTAAACAAAAGCAGAAAATAATATGATACACCTTGATGGAGTACCATACGACAATTTGTAGCAATATATATTGAATTATTGATCAATGAGTAGTTTCAAAGTTTATACATACAAGAAGGGTAAAATTCATTTTAATTTTGAATTTGTGTATCCCTTATGTTAATGGTAATTCATAAGTTAGGTTTAAATACATCATCGTATATGCGTATAAACATTTGTTCATACGTCTTTTTGATTTCCGTTGAGCTATTTCAATCGTCATTGTAAGAATTTCCAAGTATTCGATTATGTAATTCTTTATCACGTTTTTGGATAATTTCGTAACATTGTATCTATCTCATGTGTTTAGGAGCTATTATCGTTGCACGTATCAAGGATGCAATGTGAAGAAGCAAGTCCAACGGCTATCGAAAGATGAGGATGTTGTGGTGACAACTTATGAAGGGGTGCATTCGCATCCAATCGAGAAATCTACCGATAACTTTGAGCATATCTTAACTCAAATGAAAATTTATACTTCCTCTTGAGAAATTTGAGAAAAGTTTTTTTTTCTTTAGATATTTTGTGAGATGTTATACCCTCAAATAGCCTTGGAATAAATTTGGGCAAATGCAAATATGTATAATTAATGTCCTTGTGCAAAGAAACTAGGTTGTTAACCAATTAACTATGATGTTTTATTTGTTATTCACAATACTTTTCTCCTCATTTTTAATTTGTTATAACGAATTAATCCCATTTCCTTATTATTATTATTATTATTTTAATTTTGTTATGATTATTTATCCTTTTAAATAATTATTTTTAATGTTCTGTGAAGTCTTTGTGTGTGTGTGTGTGTATTACAAAGATAGTGTATCAAAAGTTTGTTGGACATATTTCACAAATGTGGAGAAATATCCACTCTAATAATATTTTTTTCGAAAAGTATCCTTTGGCACAATGATTTTATATTCCATTAGTTTGTTAGACAATACTTATCAAGTTAAATCAACTAAAATAGGTTTAAATCATGATCACACAATTCATGAGTATTTATAATTATACACCTAGGTTTTCACCAGATTATCAATTTTATTGAAAATTGAAAATTATTAAAACAGATAATTACAAAGATGGCATTGGCATATATACAAACATATGTTGGATCGCATCGCCCGTGAAGAGTGAAGACGACTAGCCCTTAAATAGATTTGCCAACAAACGAGGCATCAATCTGGTTCTGGGATAACTCGGTGAACAACAACACCCTTTATTGGTTTACTTTGACCACTACTTCAATCACCAAAAATTGATAAGAGCGAGATTTTGGATTTTTTTTTTTTTTTTTTTTGAGAAAGGTACTTCATTCAGTTCAATTGGAAGAGGTTGAACTTGCATATATTGTCACATGAGTTTGTTGTGTGATCAAAACTACATGTAATTAAGAAAATAAAATATCAAATAAACATACAGATAATTAATTATTCAAGTCACCTTACCAGTTACTTGAACCAAACCTACCTAAATTCAATGTCGGACAACCACACAAAAGTTTAGTAAAATCACTTTTCAAATCCTTTAAACTATGAATTTTGATGTGCCCGCCCAAAGCGGGGCACAAGCTCATTAACATGTCAACCACAAGTTTAGTGGGCAGAGCTAGCAAGGTGCCCGAGCAAAAATCACTAAAATATCCCGCTTAAACCTGATTGAGCATATGTTTTGCCTGCTCGACCTGGGGGTCATGCACGGGAATAACACTTATCATCATTGGAATTACATCATCCAACCAGGCAGAGTCATGCCTTCCTGGATAAACATTGAGCAGGAAATTTTAGAGACTTGTTCTCCAAGACAGGTCAAATGTTTCCTTAATTGAGCAGAATACTTACCATATATATCTGCTCCGACAATTGCGCGGTCAGTCGCCTATCATGCCTATAATTTAGGAGTTTCCTCATAAATCTACTAGGTAACTAAGGAAGTGAATCATAGACGGATTCTATGTCATTGGAGGCCAATAAATACTTATCCATAAACCCTAAACAAGGTACATACTCTTTACAACCCCAAAGTTATGTCAATTTGTCTTTTGACATAGACGATACTTACTCTCACGTCGGAGTGGTTTTGCGAGACAAAGTCTTGCTCTCCCACTAAGGTGTTGTTTGTATTCTTAAACAGGTTGTAGAAGGATCCAATCCATTCAATCAAGCCCAAATATCCTACACATCAATCAAACGACCCAAAATTGATTTTTGGTACCATCAATTTGGTTCCGTTGCCAAGAATCGAAGCTTCAAAGCTTTTCATTTGTTTTTTCGGTGATTTTCTGACTATACCACGGTTGCAATGGCTGGGAAGAACTATAAGCACCATGCTACCACAAGAAACCGTCCAGATGCTAGTCAGCAACACGCTACTCAACAAGTGCATGTAGTCCCGATAGATCCTCTCCCCACCGGGCTCCCACCCTTGCTCGAGGGAGTGCAGACAAGGCAGTAGAAAGCAACTGCTTGGCGTGGAACCCATGGAGATGACGCTTCATACATCGAGGACCATGTGTCCTCCCAGGCTGTCAGTCAAAACCAAAAGCAGGCTAGTAGCATGGATGCTCGGGAGGTGATCAACGAGCAGTGTGAGAATGCACAAGGTAGCCACGTGGCCCCGCTCGGGCTAACTACTGAGCAACAGGCTGCTGCCCTGCAAGTCCACGCGCAATACTATAACAAGATGTTCGCGTTAAATCAGCAACTGCTCGCTTTAGGCCAGACCCCGGTGCCAGTTGTTGATCTCATTCTTCCAGCTCTTAGCAACCCAGTCCCTGTTGGTGGCGGCCAAGCCCCACAACAGGTACCCACTCCGAGCAAATGACTTCAATATGTCATTCAAATAGTCTCGGACCGAGATGACCACGAGTAAAGGGTTGAGCAGCGGGTAGAAAGCAAGAACAATCGCCAGGCCCCACTCTATCCTCGTCCTGAGCAAAACGGACATGAAAATCATGCCCAGAAAGAGGGAAATGATCGCCGCAGAACTTGTGAATATACGAAGGCAGACGAGTAACGACCAAGGCTTAGAGCCCGAGTAGACCAGGAGGCGGAATCCTCCTATGATCCATCATATTATCCCCCTACCTCCAGATATTCAGATGATGTCTCTCGCTCAAAGAAGGCACAACGGCCACCTAAGTCCAATAAGGGGCATAGTCATCGATCGGAGGATGCCCGCTCAAAGGTCTCGAATTTTACTACCTCTTCTAGGCTCACATTAGACGCGGAGAAGTGGTTGGCCGAACAAATAGAGGCCAAGAAAAAGGACATGGCCAAACAGATGGCCGAACTGGCGACCAATAAGCCTTCAAACGAAATAGTGAAGTCGGTGGAGGGCAGTCCCTTTACTGAGGAGATTAAGAACGCACTGTCAGCAAACGATGTTATTTTTCCCCAGTTTGACAAATACTTTGGGAAGACGTGGGCAAACGATTGGTTTAGGTCGTTTGAATCTCAAATTCGTATGGTGACCGATAATGAAGCTCTGAAAATAAGGGCTTTTGAAGGCGCCCTCAAAGGAAAGGCATAGACATGGTTGGGGAAAATTCCCCGAGGATCAGTCAGCAATTGGGCAGCACTCAAGAAAGATTTCTTGGCAAAGTTCGGCACGACAAGACTTACGCCCAAGGGTAGACTGTATCTCGCTAAAATTGTGCAAAGGCATAATGAATCATATACCAGTTACCTAGAGCAGTTTAATAAAAAGCTCCAGTAGGTGGTAGGGGTGAACGATCCAGAGATCACGTTGTATTTTATGAACAATATATAGTCTATCGACCTTAAAACCATCCTGGTCATGAACCCCAATGCTTCGCAGGCAGAAATGTTCGCTAGCGCTCACTTGTACCATACTCGAAACCACCAAAAATAATCACAAATCTAATGGGAGAGACAAAATTCAGGACAACTCGACCACGCTAGCTGTCCAGAGCTCGGAGGGCAACTGTTGATTCTTATGTTAGATTTATATCTGATCAAATCATTACATTAGTTTTATACTTCAGTGGCTAATCGGGCTGCGTATCGATTAGCGTGGCAACTGTGTATAGAACTTTGCCTAGTATAGTTTTTATAGGACTTCACAAGTTCAATGAAGACCTCTTCACAGCCTTCACCGAAGACCGCTTAAAGCTTAAGAAGGCACCTTGTGTTCACCGGTCTATTATGACGTGTCTAATCCAGCAATAACTCATTGGATTAATTCAAACTTATTCTACATCTCTATTTGAATTAATCCAAGACATTCCCTGACATGTCAAGCCGCCGAAAGCAACTTTCCGAAAAGCAGGAAAACTTTTCGCCCCGAAGTGAAAGCGAGGAAAGCGGTCCCCTAGTTTCGCAACAACTCTCGATCGACACCTAATTCGCCCACCTTTTGAAGATCTCGTAAATCATTCCCGCTCTAGATATCGTGAAGACGAAAATCCTTGATCGACGACCCCATGCATTTAATGCATTGATGAAAAGAGCTGTTGAAGTATTCGTCTTCTCCAACGGATCTTTTGAAGTGCACCTGCTATAAATGCTGCCATTGAAGACTGGAACACAACACTGTACAGAATCATCGAACACTTAAATGATTGCTCTGAAACTTCCTAGAACTCCAAATCCTTCAACTCAGTGCAATCAAGAGATCCTCAACAGATCTAGAAGTCCTCGTCAACAACAAGAAGCTGCTCATCAACACTTATTGTTTTATCTTCTTGTTGTTTACTTTCATTAACTATACGCACAATTAAATATCTTGTATTTACAGATATTTAATTCCCTAGACCCCAAACACAAGTCAATATTTTGTACACGATCCATTAGGGATATTCTTTGTAATTGATCTAGTGGAAAACATAGTGCACAATTTAAATCCAAGGTTGACTGCCTTGGTGGTGGACGTAGCACTCATTATAGTGTGAACCATCCCAAAATACTTGTGTTATTCCTTACTGTTTGTCTGATATTTGAACTGCATAATTACTTTGATTATCTTTATCCATTTTCAGCAGAACTTAAGTAACTTGTAAAGGTCTACCGGTAGTCCTTATCGGCAGACCTGGAACAACTACTTTGAAGGTCTTCCGCTACTTGAATCTTTTCAATAGATTGCAAGTATCTTTCAAAGTATTTACCAAAAAGTTTTAAGTGTTTAATAAGCTATTCAACCCCCCCCCCTTCTAGCTTATTATTGTGCTCATTGGGACCAACAGCAACCGTCCGTGAAGAGATAGATATAGGATATCAACTGCTGGGTAAAGATTCAGAGAATCACAATTCACCCCACTGAATGTTTCTCGGGAAGAAACAATGCTCCATATCGGTGAGACTCTGCTCGAGGCACCTTCACTCGATCTTGCATATGCTCATACCAGAGATAACAACAAGTTCTGTGTCTAGCACAATAAACAAAAAATTACAATGTGTTGAAACGGGAAATTCAAAATCTCATCGATGCGGGTAAGCTTGATCGCTTCAAGAATGACCAGGGTGTTGGAAATAACACTAGTAACAATCCGCGAGCACAACCCAATAGAGGAAGAGGATGTCGGGCCCCTCAAATCCAAGGTGTTGTGAATGTTATCATGGAAGAGACGTCGAGCAACACTCAACTCGGCAGACACATATACTCACTGACAAGATTAGGGCCCTGCCCGCTAGGTAGTCATTTAGATGCTCGCAACAGGCGATAAGGATCATACCCGACAAAGCATTGGCCAGTTCCAAGCACCCTTCCCAAGAAGGACACTCTTCCCGGACAGTAAACTTTTTAAATGGTTTGATCGCTGAGTTAGCCTTATTGTTTTTTTAAGTTTTGTTTCATTTTGCGCAAGTATGTATGTTCGATCTCTTATGTTCGTTTTCTAAATTTATGTTCGCTAAAACAACACATACACGCATGAAGTTATTAATCATTTGTTGAAAAAATGCAGGCAAAACCTCCATTTGGCCACCTAACTTTTCAAAAACTTGCAAGGCGGCCACCGAAAGTTTAAAACTTGCAATGAGGCCATTGAACATTAGTTAAGCTGCAAGCGAGCCCATTTTTTGGATGGCCGTTAAATTTGGCCGTTAAATTATGTAAAATATCTATTTTGCCCCTTGTTATTGACAAGTATCATGTTCGGCTCGATGCTTGATCGCCAACCCCACATTCTCCGGCGAGCATCGCTTTAAGGGGAACGATTTGATAGAAAATGGCGTCCATGTCTTGAGTCACGCCATGAAATCGAAACAAGTTGCGAAGCGTAGTTACGCCCTTAACGAGCTCGACTCCGCCTTCTCCTCCATCGATGATGCCAACCCCGCCATCTTCGATTCAAACTCTCTCTGTCTTCCATAAATCTCCCCATTGCAGCCCACACATCTGCATCGCCTCCTTCAGTTCTTCTCATCATCAATCTCGGCCATCCTTTATCGCCGACAACCTACCCCATCTCCGATCGTCGCCTCCCCAACACAGATCAGTGCTCCCATCCTGTTTTTCTGTTGTCTCGTTCCGACCGACTTAAGATTCGCCATCCCATTCTGATCTCAAACTCCAAATCACCAGATCTTCCGTGGTCACGCAGATCCATTAAGACAGAGCTGCCAAGATCTCTTCGATTTCTTCAGCCTGCTCCATCACCACCATCTTACTTCAAAAAAAGGCTTGCCAATCTAAGACGATAACTTATCTCGATAAAGAACCCTAATAATTTTTTAGTGAACGATGAGTTTATCGATGACGATGAGGATGGTGGTAATCATGATGATGAGCTCGACTTCTTTTCTTTTTCCTCTTACCACATCAGGAGCAATAGCACGACATGAGAGAGACTTCCTACAACCCAAGTAAGAACAAAGAGTCCAGATAGAGGAAGATAAAGAAGTGCCTGAACTCAATCGTCAATGACCATTTCTCTACGTCACTCTTCTTGCGTGAGGGAGAGATTCAAAGGAAGACGAGAAGGCGAAATGAAGCTTCCTTAGTGAAAAAATTGGGTAGGAAGGAGAAGGTCTTTCAGACATATATGAAATCCCCGATTTTAGTTCTTCCCCAATTTCATCTGGGTTTGTCTCAAGTTAATCGATGTTAATTTTACATTTTCATTTTTCAATATTGTTTTTTCCTATTTTGCCCCTTAATTTAACGATTGAGTCTAACGTCCGTTAGAAAATGGGCTCGCTTGCGCCTAACTAATGTTCAGTGGCCTCATTGCAAGTTTTAAACTTTCGGTGGCCGCCTTGCAAGTTTTTGAAAAGGTGGGTGGCCAAATGAGGGGTTTTGCCAAAAATGCAAGTAAAGAAACAAAAGTTGACTGAAGCAAAATTTCCACTGATATGTGAAAGGATTACATCGGGAAAGAAAAATGTTAGAGCGCACAGGCCGAGAAGAAAAGTTCTCAACTGGTGGAGAAGAAAGACTTCATGAGGTCGCCTTGAAAATTTTCTCATGTTGGGCATTTAGCTCTTTACAGATAACCTCATCCGCATCGAATTTGGCCTGGGCCTTTTCCTCAAGATGTTTGTAAGTCCGGCCGATCTTTCTTCTGTTCCAAGGTTTCGATCATAGAGCAGACATCATCACATCCAAGAAAAGCCAGTTCATCCTTATTTTAAAGGATCAAGTGGTGGAATTGGGCATTCTCGTCTAATGGGTTAAGCACTGGCCATTCAGATATGGTCTACATGCTTGACCCTCTGTGACCAGCGAGCATAAAGAGTACGTGGTTGGTGTCGTGTGCATGATAGGCTTCAATCAGATAGCAGACATTGACGTCCAGAGGCATTGGAGGAACCCAAGGCTCCCACTTAACGGTATCATCATCACAACTAAGAGAAGCCAGTTCTTCCTCATTTTAAAGGACCAAGTGGTGGAATTGGGCATTCTCGTCTAATGGGTTAAGCATGGACCATTCAGCTATGGTCTGCATGTTTGACCCTCCGTGACCAGTGGGCATACAAAGTATGTGGTTGGTGTCGTGTGCATAATAGGGAAGAATTACTTCGTCCACCAAGGCCTTATACTCATCAGAGCCCCTTGAACTCATCCATTGCCACCTCCTTGTCCACCGCAAGCTTCTTCGAGAGCCTGGTCACGGTCGCTCCGTCCTTGACCACCTACATCTTTAGAGCATCTCGCTATGTCTACAACTGTGACCGCTACAAGGACAACGCCTCTACAACGGTCTGCTCTTTCTTCTGCTGGCCGACCAACAAGCTCTTCTCTTCGGTTAGCTCCTCAATCTTCACGAGTAGCTCTTGCTCGTTTTTCTTAGCAGCGGCATCCTGCTACTTCATCTGCTTAGTCAAGGTAGCGACTTGGTCCACCTTCTTCTTCAATAGGCTCTCCCGAGCATCCTTATCCTCATCCAACTTTCTGCGAGACTCCTTCTCATCGTAGAAACGATTGTAAAGGTTCGTGCAGTTGGAGGCAATCTACAACAGAAACAGACGGTTGGGAATAAACAGGCAAAAAAATCCAACGAAATCAAAAGAATAAGTTTATGATTGTACCTCGCTCAAGTAGAGCTCGGTGTGTCCGAGCAGAGTAGTGCCCATAATTTCCTTGTCAGCCACCAAGTCTTCATGGGCAGTACGCAGAATGATGATCTTCCCAACCAGGCCGCTGGACTTCCCGCGACCAGATAGATCTATCCCGCTTAGAGTAGAAACGTCATAAATTTCCAACATAAGGGCCTTAGCCTCGTCGTCCCGCGAAGGCATCTGAAAGCCTGGTCTCTTCCAAGATTTAGTACCCCTAACAGCAAGAAGGGAGACATCGACTTGATCGGAGCTCGTCTGGCAAGATCGAACAGTCCGCTCAGTAGTAGGAGGAGGAGAGTCGCTCTTTCTTTTACTCACTGCCTTGACGGCGGTGTCATCAGTAGGTAGAGCTATCAAACGGGCTGCCCCAGCCCGGCCCAAGCCCACCGGGCCTCGCTTAACGCCGGGCCAAAATAGTAGGGGGGCCTCATAGAACTCAAGCCTAGCCCATGCGCACTTCGGGCCTATGGGCCAAAAAAATAACTATTTTTAATTTAAAAAAACTCACAAATTAGCTAATAAAAGTTATATAATACATCAAAAGTGCAAAACACACATATTTACTAGTCTAACTTACACAATTACAAAGCAAAAGTGCAACCAAAGCAAATATAAACAAAGGTAGTAACTTCAACAATTAAACGAAACATAAACTAAAAAAACTATAATGTTACAGACTAAAGGAAAAATACATGTGCTATTTGAAGGGTATTTGTTTAAAAAAGTTATAACCAAATTTAAATTCATCATACTGTCCCCAATTTTTAAATATTTTTTTTCTGAGGATAGACAAAGTTTTTCGAGTTCTGGTTTGCAAAACCATACTAACTAGCAAATGTTCATTTTTTGATTCGCCCAACATAATCTAGCATTTAAATTTTATTTTTTTATCAAGTTTATACTATTGAGGCTTTTTATTAGCTAATATTAGATAAAGATACTCAATTAAATAGATCAGTTTTGATAAAATTACTAACCACAACCATACTAAACTAGATTGGAACTTGGAAGATCAACTTCATTTCCTCGTTGTAAGTGTCACTTCCATTAATTTAGAATATAAGTTTCAACCAAAAAGAGAATAATGATTTGGAAATACATCATATTGTGTCATAAATTTAACTAACCAAAAGAAAAAAAAAAGTAGTCTAAATGAATGTCTGATAGTTTTTTTCTTTTTAGATTTATGTTTTAGTTTTTAATTTTGTAATTAAGTTTAAGTGTTTAACATTATGATCGGGCTGGGCCTGGTTTCGGGCATTCTAGATTGAGGCCCATGCCCTTGAAAAGTCAAGTGGGCTGGGCTGGGCTCAATTTTGACAACTCTATCAGCAGGTGGCAGGCCACAGTGTAGGCCATGATGACCCGATCAGTGTTCAACATCAAATCACAAGACAAGGAGATCAAAAAGTCAACAAAAAAGGTTCAAAAGGTAGAAGTAGTCCCACGCAAAAGAAGTCGGCAAAAAATAAGAGCCCGACCTTGAGCTCGCGGCCGGAAAAAAGCCCATACTAATGGGTCGACCCAGCCCATCCAATATTTTGACGGGTCGGGCTTCAGATATTGACGATCTAAAAAATGTCGAGCTTTTTTGGCCTAGGCCAACAGGCCTATGGATCATCCGGGCTCGGATAAAAAAGCCTAGGCTTTTTCAGGCCGACCCAGCCCATTCAAATTTTAACTTTGTTTTATATTTATTTCTATTATATTGTAAACAATATAAACTTACAAAGTTTTTTTTTAACTATCCTGAATTCGATTTGATGGATTAGAAAATACCTAGAAGTCCAAAAACCCGTATACAGATTGGGTGTTTCTATACATATTCTGATATCTTCTGTTTTGAGAAAAAAAACTTTATACAGAGATATATGCCTAGAAGCCTAGGTTAGTGAAAGGGATCTTTTTGTTGCTTTGGTTGTCTTTTTCTCATGTGTTATCATATTGCTTTTTTCCTTTGATGATCTAGGAGAAGGTGGCTATGTTGTATACTATGAAATGGTTAACATAGAGAGAAAACGTGAATAATTTGTAAATTTTATTACTTTATGCTTATTGTTTATTTTATTTTGGGTCGGGACGGGCCAACCCATTGGCCCATAGGTTATGATAGGCCGGGCCGGGCTAGCATTTTGATAGGCCCATCGAATTTTGGGTCAGTTGGCCCAGCCCAAAACATGACGTTAGCCCATTGAATCTGAATCGGGCCGGCCCATTACCAACTGTACTCACGGGACAGCTCAACGTTCGCATGCAAACCAATTTTGTCTGTTGTATAAACTTTTGGGTTCACTTCTAGTGAGGAAAACCAAGCGGTCACCCTATTCGTGGTATCTAGAGATGCCCAGCGTGTAACACATTGGCTCTCATCGACGTTCACATACCAATCGGGCTCAGTAGCCAAAGAAGTGGCCTCGTCTCTTGATTGGCCAGAATTCTTTCTTCTCCGGGCCAACAGGATATTAGAACTCGCTTCACCCGATTTGGAAGCCTCTTCAGCGGCCTCCCTTTGCTTGGAAACAAAGCGCATACTTCATCACCACCCTGCTCGACAACGTTTTCCTCTGC
The DNA here is from genome assembly GCA_013146195.2 of Codonopsis lanceolata. Lineage (NCBI taxonomy): Eukaryota > Viridiplantae > Streptophyta > Magnoliopsida > Asterales > Campanulaceae > Codonopsis > Codonopsis lanceolata. The sequence continues at coordinate 55,437,887 of CM028377.1, read as the reverse complement.
CTCAACCAGCTGTTCTGGGACATGCCCGACAGCGGCCTCTCGTCCCCTACACTTTTCTCTCCAGAAGGACTATATGTTGGGAATCTTAACATAATTAATTATTTAAAACCATTTTGTGCATATTCCCTTTTATATTGGATTTGCTAGCATCCATTACTTAAGTCTTAGTAGATTGCCTATAAACTTATTTGTAAGTAGACTAAGTGTTACTCACTAGAAGACAACTTTATTTAGACCTTTCAGGAAGCTGAAAGTTGGAAACTAGAAACTGGAAGCTGCAGGAGCTGATGTTACTGTAGCTGCTGATGGTTATTGTAGTTACTGACGGAAGTTACTGTACCAAATTGAAGAAACACTTTTACTTTAAAGTAAAAGTGGAAAAGTGACATAAGCTTTGAATTCAAGATCAACTTTACACGTGTCACTTAAAGAGAGTTTTCTCTTTCCTTGTTTCTTTATTTTATAAAGTAAACTTACCCTTTTCCCATACTATTCATAGAAAACTTTTTATCATCACCTTAAATGTTTTACGATTTAATATATCAACTAGCCAACCACCATCTTTAATATATCATGCTAGAAGATATTGTCTATATCTAATTCCCTTATGCATATTTATGAGAATATGTCTTTTTCACTTAATAAGGAACTCAAAATCATCTTTATTACAATGAGTGAATATATTCGTCTGTCATAAATCTATAAGCCTTAAATGAAAAAGATCTCACCTTCATTATTTTACAGGGAATTCAAATACTCAACCATTCTCTCCAACGGCTCCAAATTCAAGACTTTTATATAAAGTATTTGAGCGATGATTGAAAAGGCAGAACTGGAGCGAAACATTTCTCTTATCCCCTCAAGAAATTCTTCCTTTGAAATGTTTCAATTTTCAATGGTGAAAGATATACATAAATAGAGGATAGAGAGGTTGAAGCTATCACTTATTACTCATATGATATTCTCTCTTTGATCTGCTTCAACCCAGGACTGGACACTCAACATATTACTTCAAATTATTCTTTACTTGATGTGTTCCAGTCCTCAAACAATTACTAAATGTTCTTTCACTTCTTATTCTTTTCTAGTTCTTGTTTAAGCAATCATTGTATTCTTCCTTACTTCTTCCAAACCTTAAAAGAATACTTGATTGTTGCACAAGTATGATTGTTGCTCAATCATACTCCTCAAACACTGGTTTTTGTTGTACACAAATTTGTTAGTGATCACTTAGAATTTCAATATATTTAGTGCATTTCAAAATCCAAGTTTGACAAACTTGGTGGTGGACGTATCAGTTTTTACATTGTGAACCACTCCAAATACTATGTTATTGTTTTCCAGCTGATAGAATTGTTTCCCACACTTAAGCAACCTCAATCTACTTAAGTGTAAATCAGTTACATTCTTGAATCATTTACTTAGTTGTTTTATAGTTTGTCTTTCAATTTAGTCATTATATATTAGTGATCAAAAGAAAACCAAACCAAACTGTTTACGATTCAGCAGCTGTTACATGTTGATTTTACATCAGCTGCTGAAAACTTATCTTTTCCACTGCATCTTTTGAAGGCTTTCAAAATGACCCTTAAAGTTTTGAAAAGGCTATTCACCCCCTCCTCTCTAGCCTTATTTTGTTGCCAATTGGACTTACACTATGCCTACTGGAGAAATCGGCTATCTCAACTATTGGAATAGGAACACGCCCACTTGTGGCTTCACCATCCACAGACGACTCAATGATACCAACCATGTTTACTTCGATAGATGGTGTTCACTCGCTGCTCAACGGATCATTCTGCCCACCAGTAGCTGAAGGCCTCTATCTCACTACCCGTAGACTCATCGCGTAGCCTCATCGGGGAAGACATTTCTACAAAGAGATCGAGGAAAGAGAGTCAAGCTATGCCCGGTAACCCAACAGCTCATAAAGGGGACAAATCTTAGGTCTAGGTACACTAAGGGGCCATGCCCACCTAGCGAGCAATATAGCTCAATGTTTTCCTCGATCTCTACTGAAGGTCCGATTGTAACCTATGAACCCTACCTAGAAATGCATAGAGATGAAAAAGAAACCCAGAAAATGAAGAAGAAAGCAAGAAAAAGTGAAAAAAGCGAAAAACTTAATGTCAAGAATTCGCTTAAGGGTTTTTTCTCCACAAACAGAAACGGTAAGAGGCTCTGAAAGCTGGAACTAGAAGCAAAGTATCAATCAGAATCTAAATACATGCACGTCGGAATCTGGAAGCAAACGCAAAAGCAGCCTGAAATCTCCTTGCTCTTGAAAACTCGGAAAGGTTTGTAAAAAGTGAAATGGGGGAAAGCTGCTACTTTATATAGGCGAAATTTTGGAAGTTTTTTTGGCGGGGGGGAACACAAGTGCCAAAAGGCGGTTTCTGAGGCTGACGCCACATAAGGACGTATGCGCATTTAATGTGATGCTTTGGGATACACACCTCCATCAATTCACTCTACTAACTGACGGCTCACGTGCCCCTACGCCTACTTGCCCCAATACTCTCCAAACAACAAGCTTCTCAAACACGCTCCAGTTGTCTACTCACCAATGTTCCAGAACATTTCACCGTCTTGCCTTCCAGCCAAGTCATAGTCAACTTAAAATTTGCATAAGTGTTGAAACCAGTTCCGGACATAAAGTCATCATTTCTAAACAAGAACACTCTTCGCTCTAAGCATGAATACTCATCAGACAAGGAGCAAGGGGCCACTGATGTGCCCAGCCCAAAGCGGGGCACGAGCAAGGCACATACAGACATCACGTGCCAGTCACGAGCTCATTAACATGGGACCCACAAGTCTAGCAGGCAGATCTAGCATGGTGTCCGAGCAGAGATCGTTAATATATCTTGCTTAAACCTGGTCGAGCACAGGCCTTGCCTGCTCGACCAGGGGGCTATGCTTGGGAATAGCACTTATCACCATTGGAATTACATTATGCAGCTAGGCAGGGCCATGCCCGCCCAGGTAAAAATCGAGCAGGGAATCTCAGAGACTTGCTCTCTAAGACAGGTAAAAGGTTTACTTAATTGAGGAGAACACTTACCATATCTACTCCGACAATTGCACGACCAACCGCCTCCTAAACCTACTAGGAAATTGTGGAAGTGAATCCTAAACGGATTCTATGTCATTGGGGGCCTATAAATACCCATCCATAAACCCTAAACAAGATACATACTCTTTACAGCCTCAAAACTCTATCAATTTGCCTTTAAACATAGACGATACTTACTCTCACGCCGGAGTGATTTCGCGAGGCCAAGCCTTGCACTCCTACTAAGGTGTTGTTTGTGTTCTCAAATAGGTTGTATAAGGATTTAATCCATTCAATCAAGCCCAAATATTCTACACATCAATCGGACGGTCCAATGCTGATTTTTGGCATCATCAAATTTCAATAATTAACTGGTCTTCATTCATACTCAAAAGTTGTTCATTTACATGCATACTACATCTCCCAATTATTATTATGGTCTAATTTTCCTTACTCTTGTATTTGAGTAATATTTCCAACAAAGTTGTTAATATAGTTTTTGCAGGTAATAAAAAATCCCTCTTCTTTTGGGCCGAACTTGGACCTTATCTAAGTAACCCCAATTAGGGTATGCGGTATGCCTGTTCATTATAAAGGCATAGCTTTCAGTAGTTTAATGGGTGAAATTTAGGCCGGTCCACTTTGGACAATTTTTAACTCCCACAAAAATTTTAACCAAAAAAGACACTTTTTGAGGCAAAAAAACAATGATACTCGTAATGAATAGAAAACACGAGTGAAACTCGCTAAATCAGACAAAATCATACATCGCGATACATAAATCATGCATCGTAATGCACAAAATCATGCATTGCGATTACATTTCTAAATGAGTAATTATATTACATTCCTTATTACTAGGATCATTGTATATGTGTAGTCAAAGTTTCCTTATTTTTTATTGATATTGTAATCAAGGTCAAAATCACTTATGGATTGTGTGGTGACCCGACCCGGATCCCAAGGCAAGATCCCAAGGTCATGCTGTCGAGAACAAGCAACACAACAAATAATGGGTAAGGCTATAACAGCGATACGCCAACAACTTTAACAAATGCGAAAGCGAAACATATATACAGTGGCGCCCGAGCTAACAAGCTCAAACTAAATACAACCAAAGAGATAATAAATCTTCCGGTCTAAAAATTAAAAGCATGTGACGCAACATTGGGCACGTACAACAAAACTACCTGTCATGCAATATATAGCACTTAATAAACCAAGTCATCGACGACGTTACAGTCGGAACCCAACATTAAACTAAGTCTACAACTCTAGTCTAACATACTCAACAGATAAAAGCATGCCGGAGGACAAACATGCTAAACCAACCATCACATGGTTAACATACAGAAATATGATCATCATAAATATACAATGCACGACTAACACAAGTCGGCTCCCAAAAGATTAAGTACTAACATCATAAGTACAAATATCAAGTACGCAAATAAACTTGCTACCCATCGTAAAGTTTACATAACTTTACTTTCCCAAATGTCCTTGCCAAAAGAAAAGGTACTAAACTACTAGGTAGCAACCTTGCAAAAGCTTCACCAATTGTAACTCAAGAATCACTTCGATCCGCTAGCGCGACTCGGATCTAGTGAAAAACAATCAAACAAAAACGGAGTAAGTCATAGTGACTTAGTAAGTTATTAAACATAACTTCCTGTCATGACATCATGCTCAACAATAATAAATCATGTTATTGACATAATATAACATTTCGTTAATATTCATGTTAAGGCATTTATGCTTAACAATCTTAAATATCATGTTATCAATAAAGTATAACAATTCATTAAATCACTTCAACGATCATATCATATCATATTCACGTAGCACATTATTCATAAATAAGTACTCGTGAGATAACTCATATAAAGAGATATGATACCATTACCATCTTTCCGCTGTGTCGCTCCAGCAAAAACACGTGCAAACCATATGTGTTCTCGATACCCAATTCGTGGTATTGACGTCCCTGAGACATTCCCCGCTCGAGTTCCATAGTTATCAAAGTCATGTTTTCATACTACAACTAAGATCAACTACTTCCCCACTGTGGCCATCGATGGAGGGATGTGTGCAACCCGACACGGCGATCCATCGAAATCACGAATCTCACAATTCGTGAAGACGATACATCGTCCCGCCACAGACTCAACAAAATGACTCCAGATGGACTCAAACTCAGGCACAAGTATTATATACTCATATGCTCAAACAAGTAGACACATACTCTACAATCGACTAGTCATGCATTTCAATCATAACTAGCATATAAACACATTAGAGATAACTAGTTTTTTTAACCCGTGCGTTAAACGCACGTCAACTAAATTGTACATCAAAAAATAAGGAGGATCGGTTTATTAACAATTATACATAAGTATATCACTAATCATTATAAATTCTAAAAAAGTTTCTTATACACAACATTAATTGTCTTATTAGTTAGTTTTTCATCTTTACCGCATACCAATATCTTCAAACCAAAATAATTTGTTACTCTACAAACTACGACAATATTTGTTTTTTTCAAAAAGAGACCGACGTGCAACTATTGACTTTGGCACTTGTTAATTATCATTGTATATGATACCGGCAATGTAAATTGTCTTCTCTGGAACTTGAAAGACAATTTTACATCGGATAGAGTAAATGACAATATTGGGATAAAAATATTTTCTCCAACATTGCTTCCTTTCAAAATTTGTATTTAAACAATGTGATCCTCGAAATTTTTGATGATTAGTCTTGTTCCATTGTACAACCCTGCAACATAGTCAATGTTTCTTAATAGCATTACTGGAACACTAATTTTAAGTGTCAATTCATGGTCTGACAGCCCCGAACACTTTATACTATTCAAAAACTCTATATAATGAATGTCTTCGAACAAACTTGAATTTTTTCCGCCCTGCAAATAAAATCTGAACTCAAATAAGTTCTTCTTTTTGAATGATTACTTTTATTAAACTATATTTGTATTTTATGAATAAAGAAATTTCTTAGAAGAAAATAAGCTAAAATGAAAATAACGAAATTATTTTTACTGTTAACTATTATTTTTGTTTGTAAATTATTTTGATTTTAATAACTTTCCTTATATTTTTTTGTTTTATTGACTTCGTAACTATTATTGTGTTTTATTTTTAAGAATTATTTTTACGGAAAAAATTTGTTCCGTAATTTTTTATTATTATTTTGCTAACATCAGTTTAAATTGTTTTGTTTTATTGACTTTGTAAATATTACTTTTGTTATATCAAATTTTTTTATTTTACTAACGTAATTTTGTTTTACATAACTATTTTTAATAATTTGTTTTAAACTTTTGTTCCGTAATTTATTTTTATAGGTTTACTAACATCAGTTTAAATTATTTTTGTTTTATTGACTCCGTAACTATTATTTTTGTTCCATAAAATATTTTTATGTAACTAATGTATTTTTGTTTTACATAGCTATTTTTAAAAATTTGTTTTCAATTTTTTGTTCCGTAAATTATCTTTATTATTTTAGTAACATCAGTTTAAATTGTTTTAGTTTTTATTGACTTTGTAACTATTATTTTTGTTCCACCAAATATTTTTATTTTACTAACGTATTTTGTTTTAACGTATTTTTGTTTTACATATATATTTTTAAGAATTTGTTTTAAACTTTTGTTCCGTAAATTATTTTATTTTACTAACCTCCGCGTTAAATTTTTTTGTTTTGTTGATTCAGTAACTTTTATTTTTATAGTGGTTTGTTCTATAAATTATTTTTATCTTACTAACCTCTTATATTTTTGCTTTCTTGACTTCGGAACCATTATTTTTGTTTTAGTTACTATTTTTTATGTTTAAAGAGAAAAAAATGTTTAAATATAATTAATGAGAGGAGATGGCGGTGATGAGTGAAAAAATAAGGATGAAACAGGAGAGAGAAAGAGAAATACAATTAGAGAAGGTATGAGAGAGAAATAGTGAAATGGTAACTCAAAAATCAATAATTCAAAAGTGATATTTTTGAGTGAGAAATCCACCCTTGCCATTATATATATATATATATATATATATATATATATATATATATATATATATATATATATTTTATTTTTTTTATTTTTGCTAACGTATTTTTGTTTTACATATATATTTTTAAGAATTTGTTTTAAACTTTTGTTCCGTAAATTATTTTATTTTACTAACCTCCGTGTTAAATTTTTTTTGTTTTGTTGATTCAGTAACTTTTATTTTTAAAGTGGTTTGTTCCATAAATTATTTTTATTTTACTAACCTCTTATATTTTTGCTTTCTTGACTTCGGAACTATTATTTTTGTTTTAGTTACTATTTTTTTATGTTTAAAGAGAGAAAAATGTTTAAATATAATTAATGAGAGGAGATGGCGGTGATGAGTGAAAAAATAAGGAGGAAACGGGAGAGAGAAAGAGAAATACAATTAGAGAAGGTATGAGAGAGAAAGAGTGAAATGGTAGCTCAAAAGTCAATAATTCAAAAGTGATATTTTGGAGGGAGAAATCCACCCTTGCCATTATATATATATATATATATATATATATATATATATATATATATATATATAACCTCTTATATTTTTGCTTTATTGATTTCGGAACTATTATTTTTGTTTTAGTTACTATTTTTTATGTTTAAAGAGATAAAAATGTTTAAATATAATTAATGAGAGGAGATGGCGGTGATGAGTGAAAAAATAAGGAGGAAACGGGAGAGAGAAAGAGAAATACAATTAGAGAAGGTATGAGAGAGAAATAGTGAAATGGTAACTCAAAAGTCAATAATTCAAAAGTGATATTTTGGAGGGAGAAATCCACCCTTGCCATTATTATATATATATATATATATTTATATATATATATATATAAATTATTTTTATTTTACTAACCTCTTATATTTTTGCTTTCTTGATTTCGGAACTATTATTTTTGTTTTAGTTACTATTTTTTATGTTTAAAGAGAGAAAAATGTTTAAATATAATTAATGAGAGGAGATGGCGGTGATGAGTGAAAAAATAAGAAGGAAACGGGAGAGAGAAAGAGAAATACAATTAGAGAATGTATGAGAGAGAAATAGTGAAATGGTAACTCAAAAGTCAATAATTCAAAAGTGATATTTTGGAGGGAGAAATCCACCCTTGCCATTATTATATATATAGATATATAGATATTAAGACTCTAATAATCAAGTGTCCTTCATACATTTGTAAAACACTCAGAGGCTTAACCTCCATCAAATCTACCCCAAATTTTGTAGCACTTAGGCATATAGTTTCTTAAAGTCATACTAACTCAAAGGTTGACTCCGTTGAGTCTTTTCTTTACTTTCAAAATTTAGGGTATAAAAGCCATTGGCCACAATACCCTCCTATGTTCACAACTAGCAATTGAATTAATGATCAACCAAGTAAACACACATGACTATGAACATGTTAAACATATTATGAATGGTTTACAATACATGTACATGTTAGATTACAACCTAAATGAAAATCAAAACATTAAATGATGAATCATATAAACAAAGTATGAATTCATGCAACGAAATAACAAGAATGTTCTAATAATGCTCCCAAACATAGACATAAACCAAGTAAACATAATTATGATGCTTATGAATGCATGTAGATAAGCTCAAGTCAAGCATGCAATAATCTAGGGTATTACAGATTGATTGATTGATTTTCGTAAATATGTAGTCAAAGTTACATTATTATGCTTGATATTGTAATTAAGGTAGGAATCAAATATATTGAATATAAATTGATTAATTGATTTCCCTAAATATGTAGTCAAAATTTCTTTATTTTGCTTGATATTGTAATTAAGGTATGAATCAAATAGATTAAATATTGATTGATTGACTTTCGTAAATATCTCCTTCAAATTAAATATGATTAAGATTTATGTAAATATATCATTCGTTTACAGCTTTGCGATGCATCGCGATTGAAATTCGTTACATTTTGTATGAATGACACTCATCACGATGCACAATTGATACATCATGAATTCTTGATGGACGAAATGATGCATCGCAATGTGCTCGGTAAGTGTTCCTTAGCGCATGTCCGGTTCATTAATGACAAATTCATCTTTTTACCCCTAAAAATGCTTTTTCCGGTTAAAAAACACACAAGACTTAAGCGGTTAAAACTTATGAAAAGGGATCGGCCCACAATTTCTCCAAGTTTAATCCCATGGTAGTAGCAAAATATGTGTCAATAATGGCGGTCGAAACCCCAAACTATGATCTTAGAAGGAGTAAATTTTTTGGGTAAAATTTGACCGATCCATTCTCATAAGTTTTCAACAACTACAATACTTTACAGTTTTTTTTAAACCGGAAAAAGTCACTTTTGGGGGCAAAACGACTATGATACCCTTAATGAATCTAAGGCTACCGATCACTTACTTAGTATGCATCGTGCTACATCAATTTTTGCATGCGATGCATCAATTGAAATTACCTAATCAAATTTATGCATTGTGATGCATCAAATTAAAATTACCTAATTCAATTAATGTATCAAACTGCATCTACTTATCCACCACGATTAGAGCTGTCAAAGTGGGTTGACTGGGCAAGCCATCCCAAAAAAGTGGCGGACCTAAGAAATACCAACCCAACCCACCTCTTTTAGGTGACGGGGCGGGCTAGCCCAATGGGCCCACCTCATTTTGACAGCTCTAGGGATGAGCCAACCCACAACCCACTTCAACTCGCCATTTCGCAGAGCAGGGCGAGGCGAGCCAGCCCAAAAATGTGGCGGCCCTAATAAATACTAACCCAACCCACCTCTTTTAGGTGACGGGGCAGGCTAACCTAACGGGCCCAACCAATTTTGACAACTCTAACCATGATACATCAATTAAAATTATCTAATTCAATTTATGTACCGTGATTTATCAATTAAAATTACCTAATTCAATTTATGGATCGTGTTGCATCAATTTTAATAGCCAAAACCAATTTATGCATCGCGCTACAACAAGGCAAACAACCAATAGATGCATCGCACGCTACAAAGATAATGAACCATACCTTCATGTTTGTTTTTCCAGAACACAATCAATAAATGATTTCAAATTCATGCATAATTCTTGCATCCTAAATCCAACTTGATGCATCACAATTGATAAATTGATGCAAAGTGATTCAAAATTTATGTATCCAGGAAAAAGGTTGTCCAACAACGAACAAAATTATATTCGGGCATTTCATCGAACAGTACACATGTATAACAACACAAAACATAAATTGAATATGTTTCGAATCAAACAAACAAACAAACACAATGAATATCGATAGATAAAGAAGAATAATAAAAAGAATACATCTATGAAACTGAAGATCGATAGATAAAGAGGAAAGCGAGTGGGAAGTTAGGGTGGGAGATTAATCGAAATCAAGGTAAACACACACAAGCATTCTTTATCACCTAACCTCCCCATCCTCTTTCTCTTCATTTGTGCGAATTACAATCGCAATTTCTCTTCTGCGTGCATTTTAGAAATGATTTCATGTAAATGAACTTTAGCGATTAAAAAAAGCACAGGACTGGAGGGGTTATAAACTTTGAAAAGTGTACCGGCCAACAATTTCTCCCTTAAAGTTCCATTAAAAAGGTTCATTTCCAATAAATCTCTAAGGAAAATCATTTTTGATCCATTCGGCAATGTGTTCTTTTATCTGTGATTTTCTTTTTTATTTATTTTGTTGATAAAGTAAGAGAAAGAAGAAAAAGATAATAGCATAATTTAAAAAATTATATAGATAGAGCGATATGAATTTTAGCCTATGTTTTTTTCCTATCAATGTGGGGTGTACCAAGTCTTTTGAAATAATCTTAAAACTCATTTTATCAAAACGAGATAAGTTCATTAGATACTATATTCAAGTATGATAATCTTTTACAATAATACTAATAAAATATATTAGTTGATCTTAAAACAAAGTTGCTGCTTTTTAACTAGTAATTATATAATAGCCATCAAGTTAATTTACTTGTATTGGTCCGCCCAACTTGATTACAAATAAAAAGGTTATGCTTGTTACGCTTCCCTCGTTGATTTGTGGAAGGGCAAGTGTTTGGTTAATGGATGTGATGGAAAATCTTATTGTTTAAGCTTGGATTTTGATGTTTAAAAGGTTCAATAATACCACTCGAAATGGGTATCAAAGCCACATATTACTTCATCTCAGCCCTTTTCGAGGAGTTTGAATTACTCATCCCTAAGTGGTTAATAAGTGTAAGAATAAGCTTTACATTTTGAGGTAGCTGTTAGGGTTGGGAAATTTCAATAGCAACAAAAAAAACTCGTGCTTGATTTAGTGTAAATGAATAAAACTCAAGCTCGTCCAAAAGCGAAATGACCAAACTAAAATGCTAGAAGCTCGCTTCAACTCATATAGGGTTATATTTTACGATCATAATCTCCATCCGAAGGTACAAATATAACTCACAAGGTCAAGTTTTATTTGAACTTGGATCGTTCTTAATTGAACTCAGCTTGAGCAAGTGAACTAATAAGTCAAACTCAAATGTAATGCTATCCGAATAAACTAAATGAACTAGCTATACTTGACTCGAGTGTGGCAAAACCATTTCACTTATTGAATTTCTTATTTATTATATAGAGCTCGATGTGAGGCTTCAAGCCTTCAACGCTGCCGAAACTTTAGCTCAATTCGTGATAGTAGTGACCAAGCTCAATCAAAACTAAAAGAACTAAGCTCAAACATTATAAATTATACTCAACTAATTTACACCCCTATTTTACATTCATATTCGCTAGCTAGAATTATAGATAAACCATGTGAACTCTATTTTAGCTTGAGCTCGAATCATACATAGCTTGAATCAACTCATGAAGTCAAACTCAAATACAAAGTTGGTCAATGAAATTGACAAGATCTATTTCATTAGTTTTATTACTATTTTATTACATAATCAACGGGCACACTTTTGTCTTCACTTTAGCTCAATTCATAATACTACTCATCCAAGCTTGGCTGAACCTAAAAAAATAAAACTCAAACATTAGAAGCTCGATTAAACTAATTTACAAACCCTACTTGATATTCGTGCTCTCCATTTAGAGATAGAAATAACTCGAGCTTAACTTGAGCTCAACTCAATACAAATCATTATTTTACGTTATAGCTTATTGATAGGCTTCAACTCAATACAAAATCAATTTGATTCGTGATGTTACTATTCAAACTCGAGTTTATCTTGCCCAACAATGGACAAATTGGAGTTCCGCTCAAACACATGACATACCTATCTCTAAACCTAATGAATCAATATATTTTAAGTCGAAATTACCCATTCCATAGGAACTCCAAAGCATTTTCCATTAAGGCGCAAGCGAGGGCAAAGCCGTAACTTAACGAACCAGATTCGTTCTAGTGCAACTCAAAGTTTCAGTATTTCTCCAAGTCGCGGAAGCGTCCTCACTCCTCTGCCAAAAACTGCAAGAAATAGGGTTGGTTTGTTTCCGGCTCCTCGATAGTACCCCATGGCCCCATAGCCGATCCCAAACTACTTTCTCACTCGCGAAAAACGACAACAATATATACACACACATAATATAGGGGAATATTCAATACTCCATAATCCATATTGATTGAGAAATAGAGTAGAGAGAGTCTTGTTCTCCAAGCTCACAAATTCCTGGTCGACCATCCCTCGTTTGATTCCCGGGAAAATGTTTACTATTTTCACACATTAGTAAAAAGACTAACTCGACTGTTCTCAGAGCGATGGCCCTATCTCTCGGGAAGCTCACAATCATCATCGGCGCTGGTATGTGCGTGTGTATGACTAGCTCCGTGTTTTTGTTGATTTGGCAGATGTTTATAAATGTTTGATTATGTGTGCGTCAATTTTGGTTTAAATTTGTGATGGTTTATTCTGATGTAGTGACAATCGTGGATTTAGATATAGGTTTTGATATACCCTTGATTTTACTGCTTAATTTGGTGACTGGAATGGGAATTTGATTGGATGATTATGGGAGCTACATAGTGATCTGCGTTAGTGACAAACGGTTAATCTGTATTTTCCATGACATCATGGCACAGTGGAAAGGGTTAATCGGTAGCTTAGTTATTTTAGGTGTGTGTGTGTGTGTGTGTTGGGAAGGGGGGCTTAAGAGATGAAGTAGTTACTTATTGATTTGGAATGCAAAATTGAAATGGTTAATTTTGGGGAGCTACATAGTCATATGCTTCAATGACGACGGGTTAATGGGTATTTTCAATGACAATGGCACAATGGAAACGGGTTGGTTAGTAACTTAGGTATACAAGGTGAAGTAGTTACTTATTAACAAGAAAATGAATTGAAAAAAGTAATAGGGGCCAAGTGATTATATAGAGAAAGGGTTTTTGTTTTTTAAGGGTGGGGGGGTGGCAGGATGAGGGAAAATGGTGAAGGCCTGCTTGTTAGTGCGTGGCATTTTGTAGAAATAAGTAAATGGAAGTATGGAACTCATGTGACATACACCTGATTGTTGTTATCAACTTGCCTCATTGCAATTTAAGCATGTTGATTTGACGGCAATGATTTTGCTGATTGTTTTTGATGGGACACTTGTGGTTGTTTAATTTTCCTTTCTATGTCGAGTATCGAAGCCAGAAGTCTGAAGTCTCATATAGACAGTAAACTATGCTGCACTTGAATTTTATTTTCTTTTGGGACAATCGGAAGTAATGATTGGAAAGTAGATGTACTAAAACAATTGGGATGTCTTCCAGGCGCACTGATCAGCTCCTCAAACATCTGATCAATCAGCTATTAACTAGAGCTCAGACTTGGCATAAATATCCTATCATTGAACCCCCACGATGCAGACTAAGCAATTAGCTTGACATTTTTTAACATCTTGTCCTGGCTATTTCTTTCTGTTCCCTTGGAAAAAATTGTCACCATACCGAGGTCAATAAGAAAATTGCTTGAGACGATATAGATATGTGCACAACATATATTATCACAAAAAAAAAAGAGAAAAAAACATAGACAACAAAGAGTGCGTGTTAGAAAGTGTGTTAATCTTAATGTCAACTATGGTGCTAGAGGTAAGGGAAAGACGAAAACTCACATGAACAACAATAATTACGAAGGATAAAGGGGTGGGAGAGTTAGTAAGGGCTTGAGGTCCTTGGTTCCAATCCCCATACAAACAAGGGGTCGCACTTACCTATAAAAAAGAGTGATTATCGTTTTACTGATGATCTTGTTGAACGGAATGTAGTGGTGAGAAAGAATTCAGGTGGCCAATCCCGTGGGCATGGGATAAAGAGTGAGTTGATTTGATTAAATCTGTGAACACCTAGCAATGGCTAGCTTTCTGCTGACTATTGCTTTAGAGCTTATGTCCTGTGTCCTCAACATCAGCATTTTCTGAAATTATTGGGAAAACTATGCTCCTTCAGTAGTAGATAAACTTTCATTTATACGATTCAAGCTCTCCATATAAGGATGATTAGCACCTTCCATACTTGGGCAGAGTACGAACGTTGAAATCAAACTTGCTTTATAGTCTTGCTCATAAACATAACAATTTAGTTGATATCCTCTTGTTTCTCTTTTGGGTTAGAAGTTGCTATCATCTTCAAAGGGGCATCCACAAGCACAATTAAGTTCTTACTTTTTTTTATGGCTTTAAAGCATTCTATACTGAAAAAGTAGTACGGATCCAAAGTTTTAAACTCCAAACATTGGATCAACACATTGAATATATAATTAAATCTGTCTTCAATGATTTTAAGCATATAAGAAGCCAGAAGATTCCAATTGTTATCTCGATATTGTCGAGTTTTTGAAATTTCCCCTTGCTGCATCATGTATCATTCCTGAAACAAACCTTTATTTGGATGGTCATAATGGATTCCACTTGGCCTGCAAACCATCTTTGTCTTGGTCATTCACCGCATCATGATTCAGAAGAGAGATGGAAAGAGATTCTGACTACCTCTAGTGACTACCAATATGTTACTCTATCAACAATATAAATATTTCTAAGCTAAAGTTTTCTAACTGTCACTTGATTACTTGCTTTCTTTCTCAACTACGTTTGGTTAATGAAGTAATAAGACACCTTAGTGGTTTATTAGTTTTATGCTATAAACGAGGTATGCATAGCACAATATGCATACTTCATCCAAGTAAGACGCACTTACCTTCCAGAAGTACGTACATTTAGTCCCTTATAGCATTGGAAAATGAAATCAGAATCCATGAACCCACATTCTCAACCTGAATGACCACCTTTTTTCTTCTTTGGCAGACCAGTTACAAGATGTTGACTTAATTTGTGTCCTTAGTTAACAAACATTTTCCCATGCATTCAATAGGTCTCTTTAGGCAAGAGCTGAATGATTGACTAGTGGTATGAATACCGTCATACTGAATGGCAATGATATTGTGAGCTGGAGTCCGATTCATGTTTTGCGTATGGGAACCTTCCAACCGCCCTGACTCCCTGAGTATGGTTGATAGAAGGCCCATCCTTAAATAGTCTAACAGGTGCAACATGTTCATTTATTATAAAGCTCAATCTCATCATGTTCAATGACCCTAACGTAGAGTTCTTGCTCAGGTTCACCACGGTGTTGTATGCTACCCCCCCACCAAATGATTGGGAGAAAGGTTAAGTCAAGTTGAGTTGTAGTTGTATCCCCACAGATACTAGTAGCATGATGCCATTGTCTCTATTACCTATTTGATCCTAAAAAAATAATAACAAGAATCTTGTTTCCAAAGGTGAGATAATTACTTGATCCCAAGGGGTGGGAGAGATGGCAAGGGCACTCAGGTGAAGACCTTGAGGTCCTTGGTTCCAATCCTCGTACCAACGAGGGGCCATACTTACCTATAAGAAAAAGGTGAGATAATGACATTGGATAAATGAAAAAGTCCATCTCCATGTGTTTACGACATAGCTTGGTAGGTGCTTATGGTTGCTGCTCTTTGTGATTTAGATTTAGGATGGTATTAGTGTGCATTTAGGTCCTTATTGTCCCTCTTTTGGCTCTTTCTGTGATCGTACTGGAAAGAAGCATGGCCTGTGCTAACTAAGCATGACATCTTATCCTTTGTAGGCCTTGTTGGGTCAGTTCTAGCGAAGGAAGGACGCTTGCCTGGTGTCTCTGACCTTTTTTCTGGTGCTATCAAGGTATGATACCCATCTCCTGGTTGAGTAACGTTACTTTTGCAGGCGCCTTTTTAGTTCTCCAGAAATATTTATTTCCCTGTTGGTTGAAGTTCTCCGACTCTCTCTGCAGGTTATGAGGCAAGTTGGACAAAATGATAAAACCACATCAAATGCAAAACCGCGTAATGACTCTTTGATGGCACAGGTTTGAATGTTGCTTTAGGATGACACTTCTATAATTTCTGCTATTCTTTTCTTGTTTATGCTGCGTCACTATTCTATGTTTGATTCTCTCTCTTACCCTGATGATTGGCTACAGAATTTATTATTATTATTATTATTTAGTTTGGTTGCCCTCTTCCCACACATTTTTTCCACTTAGCGTGGGTCCTGGGATCACTAGAGGATGGTTGGAGTGCTGCTTGATAGAAGTCATGGAACTGAAAATTAGGCACCAAAAATGTTATCAATGCTGATTTGGATGATTAATTTAAGATAATATTTCGACCCCAAGGGGTGGGAGAGATGACAAGGGCACTCAGACAAAGACCTTTAGGTCCTTGGTTCCAATCCACATACCAACAAGGAGTCACACTTACTTATCAAAACAAATATTAAGATAATATTTCACATATAGGTTGATAAGCATGCATTTTTCAAGTAGTATTTTACGATGAGTGATATTTCTAGTCTCAATGACGATTAATGCTGTGAGTTATACTCAACTTGATGAATATCAATTACACGCAGGCTGTAGATGTGATAGGCTGTAGATTTGATGGGCAACACAGCAGGTGCTACGGGGTCACATAAGGATATCTAGCCAATTACCCTCTTGGGAGTTAGAAAATGCATGATCGTCAATTATCAAACTTAACGATGGCTTTGCTTTGTGGCACTGTTATAAAAAGCCGGTGTATCTAGCCAAGTTTTATTAATATATTTTTTTAATAAAGATGACTAGAAATTGAGGCCTAACCCCTGCTCTAACCTATAAGCTCAGAATTTGCATTACCTAATGTTTGGAAGTTCCAAACATGCTATAGCATCATTTCGTTAGTTTTCTTGGTTATCTGATGTGGATTGTAGTGTGGCATAATATTTTGTACTCTGTCCTTGATATCCATTGGTTATTGTGCTCCCTCTGCTGTTATTTGCTTTGATCATTTACTAATCTTGGTAATATGCAAAATCAAATATTTAGAAACTATTAGCTATAGCACTAGAATTTTTCAATCACCATGCTAGGAATTGATGCCTTACAAAAGATTCAATCCGCGTAGGACATTTTGCGGTGCATTACCTTAATTATAGAAGATACAAATGTTGGTATATTTTTCTTAGTTTCCAGGACATTTTGCGGTGTTCTTTTTGGATTCTGTGCTTCATACTCATCATACTTGCAAGTTGCCACGATGAGTACTTACTAATAATTCAAGTTGCAATTTTTCTTGTGTTTGCTTGAGATTTGCTTAGATGTTCGCTAGATGTTCCTATGCGGAGTGTAAGATCAATTAACTTGGATAACTTGTTTATTGGTTTAGTTTCGTCTCATTATTTTCAAGTATAATCCTGATTCATGGTAACATTGGTGAGAACTTAATGTAATCCTTTTTCCCTTTAATATTTGCTTGTCACAGGTTAACAGCTTGCGGGAGGAGCTGCAACTCCTAGCATCAAGTAGACCTGTAACGATTGTAACGTCAGCTGGTTCAGGTTGCTATAGTTTGTCCTTCTCACTTATATGTACAATCAGATTAAATTTCTATTGAGCATCTAGTTTCCAATATCCTCTTGGTACTTAGATTTTGTTGATAACTTGCTCCTATGTTCTGATTTTATGTTAACTGTGTCTTTGGAAAGCTATTAGAAAGGGTTGGACTATGTTTGAGAGAGATATCTCCTTCAAGATTGGTAATGGTGCTAAGGTTAGACTTCAGAAGGATAAATGGTGTGACCATACAGAGATGTGGAGGACTTTTACTGTCTTATTTTACTTGCTACAGAGGACTGTTTGGTGAGAGTACTATTTTGCATATCAAAGATAGGAGGGTGACTTGGTGTCCCTCGTTTTGGAGAAATCTTCAAGATTGGGAGTTGGACTCTTGCATGCAATTTTTAGGTAAATTATTTTCTCAACACGCCGGGCATCGGGAAGATAGTGTTGTGGGTTGGTTCTAAAGGAAGTATTTTTTTTTGGTAAAATCTTATTATTATGCCTTGTCTAATAGAGAAACGAATTTGGTCCCCTGGAAGAGTATATGGAGGTCTAGAACTCCTAGTAGACGGATGTTTTTTGCGTGGGAAGCTACTAATGAAGCCATCCTTACAGGAGACTATGCGGAAGCCCCATATGATTTATGTAAATTGGTGTTTTTTGTGCAAAGGGTGTGAAGAGTGTCAATCATTTGCTTCTTCATTGCCCGGTAGCGAGGGATTTGTGGAATTTGCTTTTTTGCATTTTTAATATTTCATGGGTGATGCCGAGTTCTGTTAAAGCGCTCTTTGTGAGTTGGTCGTTGTACAATTGTAGAAGGAGAAACACAATTTGGGAGGTAGCTCCCTTGGGTGTCTGATGGACTATTTGAAGAGGAAAATAGTTGAGCTTTTGATAATGTAGAAGGGTCAATCCCTGCATTGAAGGATTCTCTTATTGGCACCCCATTCTCTTCCTTCCCATGATAATTCTTTTGTGGAGTTTGTGAATAGTTTATCTTTTGTCTTGATTTTTTGGTAGGGTATACTCCTAATGTACACAGGATGTGCCACCTGATTTGACGCTTGCTGGTATATAATTTATTTATTTACTTGTCAAAAAAAAAGTTTCGCTATTTGTAGATGTCCTCCTGTGTCTTTTAGGGATTAGCCAAGTCACGTCAAATTTCAAAATATCAAACAGTTTTCTTAATTTTATACTAGGTCAACCCGACTCTTCAGATTAAGAACCTGTTTTTCTTGTAATGATTTATGCATGTATCTGTCATATAAAATTGCTTTACTCTTATATCTGGAAATGCCTATGCCCATTTTCAATTAGATTATTGAGTATGGTTGTGGTCATGATAACTTTGGTTCAGGTCTTATAATCGAAGCTGATTAGTGCCATCAATATTTTTCACAAAGGCAGTTAATTCTTTCTTTTTTAATTGCATGCTGTTATTATCCATGTGATAAGCACATTAATTTGTCTCCTTTAGCTATGCAAATTATAACTCACCTTCGATGTTGGTTTCATATTCTGTTTCATCTCTTTTGTGCCTGCTGCATGATTATTGTAACCAAAATGATGCTTAATTATTCGAGTCTTTGGGTTCTTTACCTTTCATAGTGAAACTAACACAACTAACCAAAGTTTCTATAATGTCGTTTGATTCATCACAATACATTATGTGAGTGGCAATGTATTGCAAGAGCATATCTAGCTCAACCATCATCAGTTCACAATCTTCTGTTATCATTCATTTGATATGCCTAACACTGTTGCACCTTAATTGCCGTCTCCTTTGGCTATGAAAATCATAATTTACTTCCTTTGTTGATTTCATTTTTCTGTATCATCTCTTTTGTATCTACCGTATGATTGTATGAATAGTTAACCAAAATATGCTTAGTTATTCGAAAGTCTCAAGGATTTTTCGCCATTCATAGTGAAACTGATGCAGTTACCTTGAGTTTCTATAATTTTGTTTTATCCATCATAATACTCTAATGTGAGTGGCAATGTATTGCACGAGCTTATCCGGCTCAACCATCGAAGTCCACAATTTTCTCTTTTAGTTGCCACCAATGTGATAGTTTGCTCATTCTAATCAATGTTAACTTGTCCCATATGGGCCACCCAACTTTCCAAATTTTTGCAATTCGAAACTTTGAAAATGTTATCTGGGCCACCAAACTTTAGTTATGTTGCAAGCGACCCCATTTTTTAACGAACGTTAGACTTAGACATTAAGTTTGAGTCAAATCCCTATTTTACCCCTCTAAAACTTAATTTGTGTGATTTTAGAAACCCAAGGGGTCCAATAGAAAAAAGAAATTGCACATGTCCTTGGTAAGTTGGTATAAATGTACATATGCTCCATCTTCATCTTCAACATCTAATGTGCAAGCCTGTAACGACCCCCCCTCCATCTTCTTCTACAGTGCTCCAGCTAGTCCCGTGCTACTCATGTCGACCCCACCTCTCTAAAATGCACCGCCTGCGCCTGCCAGTGGAATTTCAATTTCCACCGTTGTGAGCCTGATGATATTCATCCCTCCGAATCTTGCTCCTGCCCAACACGTCATCGAGTATCAGCCCCACCATCGCCATCATCCTCCGCCGTCACGCGGCGGAGGAGCAAATAGCAGTGGCCCGAATTCTCCATCCCCACTGCCGATCTCATCATCCTACTACCCGTCCGCGCCCCTACATGCTTCTCGCACTAAGCGCCGGCTTGTCAGGGAGCCCACCTCAAGAAATAATCTGTCAATTCCCACAACCTCGGGCACCAGAGCAGCTACAAACGTGGTATCAAATTCAAATGGGAGAAAGCGGTTCAGGACGAAATTCACACAAGATCAGAAGGAAAAAAATGCACGAATTCACGGACAGAGTGGCTTGGAAGATGCAGGAACGAGATGAGGAAATAATCACCGGATTTTGCAACGAAATTATGGTGGACAAAGGGGTTTTCAAAGTGTGGATGCATAACAATAAAAGCACCTTCGAGGAAGCTAGTCTTTAAGATTGCTGCGAGTTGAAATACCTTAATTTAGTGTACTACATCTTCATAGGGCGGGCTAGGACCAAGATCTATTAGAGGGTTGCTGCGTTTTAGTGTGGAATTTGGGGGTTTTTGTAAAGAGAGAGAGACGGGTGTAGGGGTTTTATAGAGAGAGAAAGTGAAGAGAGGGGGGTTTGGATTGATATCGTATGTTTGTTTGATTTTACTTTTCAATTTTGATTTGGCATTGCCAATTTTCTATTTTCTATTTATTTGTGTGGTGTTTATATTTTTTGATTTTTGTAATTGGGCAAGTTGGTCTTCTTCTACAACCGGCATGGGAGGCGGAATTTTGTAAATTCTTCAATTGCTCACACACACCTCATTTTCACCAAAAAGTTCTATTATTTAAAGTTGGACCCCTTTTTACAGGGGTAAAATAGGGATTTGACTCAAACTTAACGTCCAAGTCTAACGTTCGTTAAAAATGGGGTCTCTTGCAACATAACTAAAGTTCGGTGTCCCAGATAACATTTTCAAAGTTTCGGTAGCCAAATTGCAAAAAGTTGGAAAGTTGGGTGGCCCATTTGTGTTTTTTGCCTTTTATCCATCATAACACACTAATGTGAGTGGCGATGTATTGCATGAGCGTTTCCGGCTAAACCATCAAAGTCCACAATTTTCTCTTTTAGTCGCCACCAATGTGATAGTTTGCTCATTCTAATCAATGTTAACTTGTCCCATATGGGCTAAGAAATTGTAAAGACAGGTCTTTTATTTATGATTTTAGCAAACCATTCTTGGAAATTACTCCTTATATTGGAATGTCTATATTGTTCCCATTTTTTCATTTAAACTAGTCTCTTTAAGTTGTTTTAGGCTTTTAATATCCGTTGATCGTTTGCAGGTAGTAGCAAATATGGCATCATTGTTATTGTTGTCGTAGCTGGATATGGCTATGCTTGGTGGAAGGTAATTCTCTTCTATTAGTACTAACAAGTCAATGCAATCCTGGTTCTTGTTTTTACATAGCATCCCAACCACCGAATTCCTAAGAGCCAAACCTTTTCATTGTGCAAATGGTTTGTATAGTGAATGACATCTCGAGTTAAATGAACTTACTCGAGAGTAGTGAAGCAACATATCGGCATCTTAGTGTTTGAGCCCATAGATTGTTTTCATTAAGCCCTCCATTTAGCCCTCCATTTAGCCCATAGAACAAGTCGATAATTAAGAAAAATAATTGTAAAAGAGGTTAAAATTTTCATCCACCGGAGATGTAGAATTTTTTTTACACAAGCAACCGTGACACGTGCCCAACCAAAATCTAAAAAAAAATCAAGACAAAGATTGTGATGGGTACATGTCATGATCCAAAGGGCGTTTGTGTAAAAATGATTCTACATCCGTTAGTGGATGGAAATTTAGTTCCTTAAAATTTTATATATTATAATATTTTTTTTCATAAACTAGTTATAAATAATAGTAATTCATGTATCTTAGTCCACAAATGATAATAATAACACTATTTTCAACTTCGAAGTTTTGTTTTTGTTTAAAAAAACTAAATATATTTCTTGAAAATCAAAAGGTGAAATGGCAGATTCTCATAAATATGAACAATAACCATCTAAATCCTCTTCAAATCAGCCAAACACTTTGGAACTAACCTCAGCAGTTTTTGGCGACCCTTTCTGTACAATTTCGGCATTGAAAATGGATTGGGAAAACATTTGGTTAATTTGTCTAGACTAAGAAAATATGACGAGATCTAGAGAAAAAAAAACTAGATCTTGGCCTTGGCTCGCCTGACCTCGCCTTTCTTCACCTCTTGCCTCTCAAAAAGGCAAGAAAGGTGTACGCCTCGTGTCTCCTTTAGCACATTGTCTCGCCTGATCTATTCGGGCAAAGAACCCTCGCCTCATGGACGCTCGCCTTTGACAATTATGCATTTGTGAGGGCACCAAGAAGAAGTATCACTTTGCTCACGTTGGTTTGACACTTACGATCAAGAGCCACCCGTCAATTCCATAAGCTTCGATAAAAACGTAATGCTTCCTACGAAGCACCGATTGGGTGCATGATACCTGTACGGGTGTGATATAGTGTGGGTACAGTGATACGTCATAATCCAAAGATATAGGATACAAGTACGACAAGGATACAACAATTTTTTTATATTAAATATTAAATATATGTGTTATACTTCATTATCCCTTAATAATTCACCTATGAATCATGTTGATAAGTACTCCTTCTGTTCCACCCATAGAGTCCATGTTTGAAAAGTCTAATAATTAAGGGATGTATAAGAGGAAGTATCATTTAGTTAGTTGGGAAGTTGATTGCGATAGTGTGCGGAATGGAGGATTGGGGGTTAAAAATATCGAGGCTTTAAATTGTGCTCTGCTGGGTAAATGGTCGTGGAGGTATATGGAGGATAGAGGAACTTTGTGGAAAAAAGTGGTGGAGGGTAAATATGGGATAGGGGGTCATATCTGGTTCCCAAAGGCAATGTATTATTCCCATGGGTCTACTGTTTGGAAGGGTATCTTGAAAGGTAGGGACTTCTTTGAGAGTCTGGTGTCCTTCGATATTAGTAGAGGAGAGAGGGTGAGCTTTTGGAGGGATAAATGGTGCGGAGAGTTTTCCTTTCTGCCGGAGTTCCCCAATTTGTTCAATATTGCTGCCAATCAAGATGAGATGGTGAATTTTGTAGTGCGAATTTGGACAGGAGAGATGTTTGGATCCCTATGTTTCGTAAGAACTTACATGATTGGGAGATTGGAGACATTTCTAGGTTATTCGGAAAGCTATACAATGTAAAGAGGAGAGGCTCGGGAGAGGATAGATTGGTGTGGGATGGTTCTAGAAGGAAGATCTTCTCGGCGAAGTCCTTATACTCTTGTTTAATGAAGGAGGATAAAAAGTCTCTTTCCTTGGGAAGGCAATATAGAAGACAAAGGCTCCAAGAAGGGTGCCTTTTTTTGTGGGAAGCTATTTTGACAACGGACAACTTGAGAGCTGGAGGGAGGATTTATGTCAATCCGTGTTTCGTGTGCAAAGAGGAGGAAACTGTTAATCATTTGCTTTTGCACTGTCTAGTTGTTAGTGAGTTGTGGAATTCTATCCTCTTCCTTGCTACAATTTCTTGGGCTATGCCTAGATCTGTTGTCTAGCTTCTTTGTGGGTGGAGTTTCTTCAACCGAAAAAGGAAAGATAACATATGGGGTTCTGTTCCTTTGGCGATTTGGTTGAACATATGGAAGGAGAGGAATAGAAGAATTTTTGAGAACGAAGAGTCGAAGTTAGGTCGGCTAAAGAGGGAAGTTACAATTCTGCAATGATGTCATAAGCTCGGATGCTGGGGATCTTTTGGTTAATATTACAGATAGTATATAGCCTTTATTTTTGGTCTTGTATACTCCTTGTGCATGGATGCGCCTCATTTTTAGGCGTTGTGATTAATACAATTTTTTACTTATAAAAAAATAAATTAAAGGATGTATAAGTATTACTAGAGTTAATTATAATTTCGAAAATGCTCGAGTATAATCAACATGTTTACATTACATTAAGATATATATATATATATATATACTCCCTCCGCTTCTGTATAATTGTCTTCCTTTCCTTTTTTGTCCATTCCAAAATAACTGTCCTCTTTCAAGATTCTCCTTTTTAGGAAAATACTTTTACCATTTTACCCTTATATATTTTCTACCTGTTTTAATTATGGTCACATGCTCTCGGGCATCAAAAGAAACTACACATTACACCAATATTTATAATACAATCAATTACTTTTTTTTAAACAGTGTGTCGGGTCAAAGAGAACGATAAAGGTCATTTTATTAATATAATAGTGTAAGAGCGTAACAGGTGACGCATCCTATTTACACAAGAAGTATATACTGCCGAAAAAACTAACATATAGGAAAGTTCTACACAAAATCTATAAAAGATGAAGCAGGAGATGAAGCAGAACACTTTTCAAATCTGAAATGGATCCTTCCTCATTTTCAAAAGCTCTTCAGTTTCTTTCCTTCCAGATTGTCCACCACACCCCCAAGGGAGCAACTTCCCACAAAATATTTATATTCTTCCTCCGCCAAAAATACCTCCAATTCCACAGTAAGTCTTTGGAGGCCTCCGGGACACACACACCACTTTGTATAAGCAGAATATGAAATTCCACAATTCCCCGATCACCGGGCAATGCAATACCAAGTAATTTGCACTCTCCTCGCTCTCCTTGCACAAAAAGCATCTGTTAACATTTTGTTTTCGTGTCAGGGAGGGGGAGATAGAAGGAGGAAAAAAATAGTTTAATATGCATATTAGAATTGTGTCTTGGAACGTGTGGGGTCTTAATGATGTAAATAAAAGAATGCTGATAAAAGGTTTGATCAGGAGATGGAAACCGACTATTGTTTGTTTGCAAGAAACGAAATTGGAGAAGGTTGATGTTAGGATTATTGATAGTATTTGGAGTGTTCTGAAGATTCAGTGCTGGGAGAATTCTCAGTCTCTTGTCTTCTGAAGACTCTGGATGATAGTAAAGAGTGGCTCTTTACAGGGGTTTATGGGCCATGTAGCAATGCTGTTAGGGAGAGATTTTGGGCAGAACTGCAGAATACAAAAGCTAGATGGAATGTGCCTTGGTGTGTAGGGGGTGACTTTAATGCGGTTAGATTTCCTCATGAACGTTCTAGTGCTCTGGAACCCCCCCACATAACTGGGGGGGGGTTCCAGTTATGTGGGACAGAAGTGTTCTGTCGAAAGTTGATTCAGTGCTGGGAGAATTCTCAGTCTCTTGTCTTCTGAAGACTCTGGATGATAGTAAAGAGTGGCTCTTTACAGGGGTTTATGGGCCATGTAGCAATGCTGATAGGGAGAGATTTTGGGCAGAACTGCAGAATACAAAAGCTAGATGGAATGTGCCTTGGTGTGTAGGGGGTGACTTTAATGCGATTAGATTTCCTCATGAACGTTCTAGTGCTCGAATCTACTCTCTAGAGAAATGATGAAGTTCAATGATTTCGTCAATGAGATGGAGTTGGTGGATCTTGCTTTGGTAGGGGGAGATTTTACGTGGTTTAGAAATGGGGAGCGTCATCAGTTTTCGAGAATTGATAGATTCTTAATTTCAGGAGATTGGGAGTGCTGCTTTGGTAGTTATGTTCAGTCCTGCCTTCCGAGACTATCTTCAGATCATGTGCCGTTGCTTCTTGAGTGTGATGGTAGTTCTAAAGGGAGAACTCCTTTTCGGTTTGAGAATATGTGGTTAAAAGAGCCTGGGTTTCTGGACTGGGTGAAGGATAGATGGGATTCTTATTGGGTGGCAGGTGATCCAAGTTTCAGATTAGCTAGGAAACTGAAGTTGCTCAAGGAGGATTTAAAAGTTTGGAATAGAGAGATTTTCGGTAAGGTGGAGATTAAAATTAAATCAATTTCGGATGAGATTTGCAGACTGGATGAGAAAGCAGGGGCTGGTATTCTGGATGAGGAAGAAGAATCCCTTAGGGTGCAGTTAAATCAGGAATTGAAGAGTCTTCTTATCCGCGAAGAGATCTGTTGGTGCCAAAAGTCACGGGTTCAGTGGTTAAAGGAGGGAGATAATAATACCAAATTCTTTCACAGGATGGCAAAGATTCGTGGAGCAGCAAAAAAAATCAGGTCTGTCCAGATTGAAGGAGTGCAGTTAGAGGATGAGGCAGATTTTAGGGTTGGCATCATGAATTTTTTTAGGCGTCAGTTTGAAGAAAGTGGGGGTTGGAGACCAAATTTGGATGGTGTGGGCTTTGACATTATAATGATTCGGCAGCCTTGGAGCGTCCCTTTTCGATTGAGGAAGTGGTAGTAGTGCTACGTAAGATGGAGGGAGATAAAGCCCCAGGCCCCGATGGGTTTTCTATGACATTTTTTCAGCATTGCTGGGAGGTGATTAAAGGGGATATCATGGAGGTGTTTCAGTTCTTTCATTCTAGTTTGAGATTTGAGAAAAGCCTTAATGCTGCGTTCATAGCCTTGATACCGAAAAAGAGTGGTGCTACTGATTTGAAAGACTTTCGACCGATAAGCTTGGTTGGTGGCATTTACAAGCTGATATCCAAAGTGCTAGCCCAAAGAATGAAGATGATAATGGGTAGTATTATTTCGGTGTCGCAGCACGCTTTTGTGAAGGATAGACAGATTTTGGACGCGTCTATTATTGCTAATGAAGCCGTGGATGACAGGTTGAAAAGCGGGGTCCCAGGGTTGTTGTGTAAGTTGGATATAGAGAAAGCTTATGATAATGTGAACTGGGACTTTTTGTTATATATGTTGGAAAGAATGGGTTTTGGTTTCAAGTGGATTCATTGGATCCGATTCTGTATTTCTACGGCTCGCTTCTCTGTCTTGGTGAATGGGGAACCATCGGGATTTTTCTCTAGCTCGAGGGGCTTGCGTCAAGGAGACCCTTTGTCCCCGTTTCTGTTTATCGTTGTAATAGAGGCTCTTAGCAGGATGTTAGAGAGGGCAGTGCAGGCATGTCTTATAAGTGGCTTTAAGGTGGGGAGGAGAGGGGAGAGGGAGGTGTCGATTTCCCATCTTCTTTTTGCAGATGATACCTTAGTTTTTTGTGGTGCAGATAAGGCTCAGTTGGGGAATCTTCGATTAGTTTTATTATTCTTTCAAGCAGTTTCAGGCCTTCGCATTAACATTTCTAAGAGTGAAATTATTCCTGTAGGGGAGGTGGAAAATGTTGGGGCTCTAGCTGCATTCTTTGGTTGTAAGTCTGCTTTTCTTCCTGCCTCCTATCTTGGGCTTCCCATAGATGCACAATCAAAGAGCAAGGCGTTATGGAATCCAGTTGTCGTGCGTTTCGAGCAGAGATTGGCAGGGTGGAAGCGTAAACTTCTTTCCAAGGGGGGGAGATTAGTCCTAATCAAGAATACTCTTGCTAATTTACCGACCTATTTCTTATCGCTCTTTGTGATTCCTGCCACAATTAGGCAAAGATTAGAAAAGCTGGAAAGAGATTTTTTGTGGGATGGGCAAACAGATGAGCATAAGTTTCATTTAGTGAACTGGAAAAAGGTGTGCTCGAGGGTTCAGGAGGGAGATCTGAACATCAGAAAGCTCAAATTATTTAATGAGGCTTTGCTGGGAAAATGGTTGTGGCGATATCTCACAGACAAGGAGGCTTTTTGGAGACAAGTGGTGGTTTGCAAGTATGGAGAAGGGGGTCATTGCTGGTTCCCTAATGAGGTCAATTCTTCTTATGGGGTGGGAGTCTGGCGAGGTATAAGGAAAGGGTGGAATTCTTTTGAAAGATTCATTGCTTTTGAGGTTGGCAATGGGGCCTCGGTGAGGTTTTGGGAAGATAGATGGTGTGGGGATACTTGTTTGAGGGAGGTGTTTCAGAACTTATTCGAGCTTTTCACGGATAAGGATTGTAGAGTTAGTTCCATTTTATCTTTGGTGGAGGGTAAGCCTATTTGGAACCCCATGTTCAGAAGGAATTTTCATGATTGGGAGATAGAGTCAGTTGTGCAGCTTTTAGGGAGGCTTCAAGAGCAACAGGTTGATGGATAAGGTGGTTTGGAAAGGTATAGGGGGCCCCCTTTTTTCAATTAGCTCGTATTATCTCAAGCTTCTCAACTGTGATAGAACTTCTTTTCCTTGGAGAGCAGTTTGGAATTCCAAAGCCCCTAAGAGAGTGGCTTTTTTCATGTGGGAAGCGACTCACGAAGCTATCCTAACCGGGATAATTTGCGGAAACGTAACATGGTTCTTGTCAATAGGTGTTATATGTGTAAGGATTGTGAGGAGAGTGTAAATCATTTACTTCTACACTGCCAAGTGGCTTTAGAGCTTTGGAATTTTGTGCTGGGTATGTTCAAAATGTCTTGGGTCATGCCAAATTCGATCATTGACCACGTCAGAGGCTGGACTATGGGGTATAAGAATAGGAGAAGTCGTATATGGGGGACAGCTCTTTTGGGAGTGTGTTGGATTCTATGGAAGGAAAGAAACCATAGGGCATTCGATAACATGGAAATGTCAGTCCCGGAATTGAAGAATTTGTTGATTCGCACCCTTCATTTTTGGTGTTCCGAGGCTGATCACTCTTCTTCTAGGTCCAACATTGCTATTGTAGATTTTGTAAATAGCATAGACATTGGTTAATCTTTTGGATGGTATACTTCTAGTGTACAAAGGACGCATTACCTCTTTTGATGCTTGATATATATTATTTACTTATCAAAAAAAAAAAACATATTTCATCCCTCTTTTCCTCGGATTATCTCCGGTTAGAATAGTCTCGTTCGTCACTTCCCACGCAAAAAAAGCTACACGGCTTGGAGCTACCGACTTTCATGGGAATGGTAACCGCTCTCTTTCCATCAACTTTAAATAATAGCCTTTCACTGAGAATTTATTGTCCTTCGACCCTTTCCAAATCATCCTATCAATCTCACATCCAACTTTTTGAGCATAAAAACGCTCACAAAATCTTGTCACCGAATCTATCTTCCAATCCTGAACATGGGTTTCAAGATACTCGACCTCCCTCTAAAGATTGCACCGAGCTGATCAAACTATCCTCCACTTCCCAAGCAAAGCCTCATTAAACAACTTGAGATTTATTATTCCTAAATAAGACTAAACTGTATCCTATTTTACAAGGCGAAGTTTCCTCACTGACGACTAACCTTCCCTCAAAAAATCCCTCTCCATCTTCTCTAATCTATTCCGAACTGAAGGAGGAACAATGAAGAGTGAAAGAAAATACATAGACATACCCGATAACGTATTTTTCAATAAAACCAGTCTCCCCCCCTTTGACAAATAGTGCTTCTTCCAACCCGCCAAGCGACGTTCAAATCTTTCAACCACTTAATTCCACATATTTTTGTTCTTAAACGGGGCTCCGATAGACAAGCCAAGATACACCGACGGAAGATTGGCAACCTTGCAACCGAAAAAGGAGGCCAAAGCCCCTACATCTTGAACATCACCCACTCGAATAATATCTCTTTTGGAAATGTTGATACGAAGCCCTGAGGCCGCCCAAAAGAAAAGTAGCAAAATAGAAGAGAATTACTATAATATATTTGAATAACTTTTGAAAGTGTACTCTTTAAGTGAAACATCTCCAAAATAGAATAATGGACTCTTTGCCTTGGAACGTAAGAAGTACACCACAAAGAGGTATTACTTTCTAGTTCTTACATGTCAACAAGATAACAAGAAAAACTAAATACAATATGCTTTCCAAGAATATATTTATATTTTGAAACTGTTGAAAACATAATGAACTAATTGAAAAAAGGTGGAGGGTGAGATGAAGAGAATTACTATAATATATTTGAAAAAAGGGATACTAAATAGAAAGAACTATTGATTAGCATTTTTGAGAGAGAGAGAGAGAATGATATAGTAATGCTTGACTACCAAAGCAGATGTCATCATATCCATGATTTTAGGCTAGTTTTTTTGAAAATTATCTAGGACACCTTAGCAGAATCATCAGTTGACAAGTTATGTCATTTGCATAGTTGTCAAAGTCGAGAGGCGCATAAAAGGCGATAGGTCCATATTTGAGGTGAGAGGCAAGGCGTTAAAAAGGCGCCCAAAAGGCGCTCATAGAAACAATACTAAGGAAAAATACATAAAATACATATAACTTAACAAATATCAACAAAACATGTTATAAGTGAGCATAATACATTAAACTAATTTCTAACATAATATCAATAACACAAATTTTTCATTCAAAGTTGAAACAATTTTTTAATTTAAAAAAAGTACACAGTTAACTAATGAAAGGAAATAGAACATAGTAAATTTGTTTAGAAAATAGAGACATTCTTAATTAAAAAAATGTACAAAGTTAAGACTGTTAAGTGATGAAAGTATATAACATTGAATATATTATACAAAAAAAGAATAGAACTGTTAAAAAAAATAGAACTGAGACGCTTGAGTCAAGAAGTAGAGTCAAACAGAGCCATTGAGTCAAGAAGCAGGGTATATTATAGACAAAAATAAATATAAAAGTCTAACAGAGCAGAGTTTACTTGGTGTCGGAACACCCAGTCAAGAAGACGAAACCCTCCTTGAAGTTGGAACCTCAGTCGGAACCCTCCTTGGAGTCGGAAGCAGAAGACGCAGCCTAGACCTGAAGTCGCAAGCTGAAGACGAAGCTCTAGGCCTTGTATCGCAATGTTGGAATTGATTGATGCGAAGAAGGAAGCCAGTCAAGCTCGCAAATTGAAGTCGAATCCCAGCGTTGAAGTCGCACGGCGAAATCGAAACCCTAGCCCTCGATTACGCTCGTATCGGGAGTCTGTCTTTGGATATGTGGTCTGATTTGGGAAGGGTTTTTTAATATATATACCAAAAGGCCAAACTACGTCGTTTGGTCCATCAGTAGTTAAAAAAAACATAAGTGAGCGACTTTCACGCTTTTTTAACACCTCACGACTTTCCAAAAGGCGCTAAAGGTGTCGCCTTTTGAGCGCTTCTTGCACATCTGGCCTGGGATGCCTGAGGCGCTATACCCTCGGCTCGCCTCGCCTCTCACCTCGGGCGTTCGCCTTTGACAATTATGGTTATTTGCAAAAAAAAAAGCCCCTGCTTTAACGAATAAAAAATGTATGAATTTGACCCTGGCGTATCCATGCTGTTATCTGAGCTGTATCTCAACAACCACCCCCCCACCGGGTATCCATATCCTAAGTGTTCTCGATACTGAGGCCATTTTGGTGAATCAGTGCTTTATAGTTTTTCAGTACAGCTGGTACACATGGTTTTACTATTTGGTATGCTCATTGGTGGTTCCTGGCTAACCACCCAACCATAACAAATGATGGAAGAAAAAACTTGATTGAACGGAGGCCATTTTGGTGTATCGGTGCTTCATAGGATGCTTCCTTTTTCAGTACAGCTGGTACACATGGTTTCACTATTTGGTGCGCTCATTGGTGGTTCCTGGCTACCCACCAACCATAATGAAAGAAGAAAAAACTTGATAGAAAAATTTACTTGTTTCTCCTATTGAATCTCCACTGAATCTATGTTTATCTCCCATTGGCCTACATCATTTTAAGCATTCTTGGTACCAATTTTTTTTTTTAAAGAGATCCCTCTTTTAGCAAATCTTAGAAGCAACGTGTACTAACGACTTGGAAACGTTGGATGTTTGTCATCTCATTGTGTGATACTTTACAATATTCTCTTCTTGAAAGGGAAAAAGAGGAAGCAAGAACGGTTTATCTTCGTGGCACTATGGAATTGAGGGGTTGTTGATTGGAACATTAAAATTTCTCCTTTCTAATGAAGAACCAGTTAATTGAACCAACTCAAAATTTCTCATCTCCTCACTTAATTTAGGAATTTCTTAATCCATAGATCTACCTTTCCATTCATCCAGTGTTGATGTGCTCAATATCATCTTAATTGATTCTAATTTCAAGCAATTTTTTGCTGCTAAATGCAGTTAGCTGACTTCTTCGCTGTCTTTTTCTTACATTTATTTCAGGGCTGGAAACTTCCTGATATGATGTTTGCCACTAAGCGTAGTTTATCTGATGCAACCAATGCTGTAGCTAAACAGCTTGATAATGTGCACGTGTCGGTTTCGGCAAGTTTTTCCCCTTTTAACATATGCTTACTCGATCGTTTTGTTTTGTTGGCGACTATAATTGTTATTTGAATAAAATACTGCACTACATATAATGCCAAAGGTTATAATAATAAACTGATCATTTAGAATTTTCAAAGACAATAATATTATGGATACCAAGTCTTGCAGCTTGGAGTGGTTGATATTTCAAGTTTCTTCTGTAAGATTCTTTACCAAAATGTGCTTGTGTTCATTCTGATTTCTCTGTTGATCATACCTTATTTGATACTTGTTTGGTGCAGAACAATTTTGCTAATATGGCAGTAGATTTACACAGGCTTGTCTACTTGTTTTACTTGGTTAATGATTAATAAAGTGGAAGGAGGACAAAATGGACTGCATGCTTTATCTTCTTCAAGTCTGCCTCTGTTTCTGAAAAGCCGTTTATACCAACGCATGGTCGATACATATTGTTGGGCATAACACAGCATTTTGGGCAGTGTTTTTGCCCAAAATGCGCGAACAAACAAAGCCTTAATCTATTTAAAAGTATATGAAAAGTGTTATTATAATAAAGATTGACTTTCGGAGTAGGATCCTTTCGTGTGTGTGTGTGTGTGTGTTTTTTGGGGGGGGGAGGGATTAGATTTTATGTGTTTTGGGTGCACGGATTCATCTGTATTATTTACTCCCTTCACCCAAAAAAGTAGAGTGTCCTTTTTTCGAATTTTTTTGTTCCTCTCAAGTGTTCTTTTTTATATGAATTTACAAATTCACTTTTTTATGTTCCAATGTGCACTTTACTAGTTTTTGGGCTCTTAGGGGTATTCATGTACATATGCTTGTAAAATTGCTTAGAAGTAACTTAATTTTGTGGAACACTTAAAATACTCTTAATTTGGGACGGAGTACATATTTTTTTTGTTTTTCTTGCGTAAGCAGTTTGTTTACTGGTGGGTTTTGACAACCTTTGAGTCTAGAAGTCATGCTATTTGTACATGAGCGTAGCATGCCTGCCACGTTCTGAGTTCTATCTCTCATTCTATATTTGCTTATTGTTATTCAGGCAACCAAGCGTCATTTATCTTCACGAATTGACCGTGTGGATTGTAGTCTGGATGAGTGTGCAGAACTTACTGCTGCTACAAAAGAGGAGGTGGGAACCTAATTTAAGTTATCAGTTTTGTGTTGGGTTATATCTGTTAATTTCATCTTGATTCACAGAAAATTGATTAAATCATACAGGTTACTGCACTAAGAGGAGATACGTCGTTGATTAAGATGGATGTTCAATCTGTGCACCATGCAGTTTATTCCCTGGTGTGGCAATGTTCTTCAAGTTTCAACATGCTACTTTACGTGCCATGCTTTCAAAACTCTCAGTTGCAAACTCGTATTAATTTTAACAAATTTTCACTTGTCAGGAGTCCAAGTTGAGTAGAATTGAGGGGAAACAGGTACTGGTTCTTTTAGCCGCAGAAGTTTTAAGTAGATTTAAAGGAGTTCACACACTTCACAAAAATCTTTTATTGTAACCGTGCAGGATGACACAGTTTATGGAGTGACAAAGTTGATAAATAAAGCCATAAGCATGGAAAATCACATATCCATGGAGCGAAATCAGGCATATGTCGAACTTTCTGCATTTTTTTACAGGCCAAAATTTAAATGCTTTCTTTCCAGCATTTTCAGATTAATTACCCATTACTGTTCCATTTTAATCATTTTTTTTGTACCTTGTAGGCACTGCCAGCAAGTTCATCAAGGCCAGCTCTTGAAATGCCACAAATGACATCCACAGATAGGGTAAAATCATTATATATATATATATATATATATATATATATATAGAAAGACCTGTTGACCTGCAGGCTGCAGTCCTCAATCTTGGTCACCTTCTTTCTAAGCGAGAAGAATCATGTTTTATTGGGGAAAGCCGGGTCTCATTATGACTGCAGCCTCCACGCATGATACACACACACACATACGTAATATATGCTCCCAAGTGTATAGTACAGCGTAATTACGGCTTGCTCCCTCAGTTTTGCTCTAACTTTCTATTTGAGAAGGTTCACTTAAAAGAGTCTGTTTTAGTATTTAGGCGACAAAGATTTTAATTTCCAAAATCATTACATTGAGACGATTTTCATTAATGAAATGAAGGGTATTTACATAAACTATTCTAACTCTTAAAATGTTTGACATGACGTGGACTCTTTTAATGGAATGGAGGGAGTACCAATGTTTGAAGTAAACTCCTGGTAGTTTAGTTGTATGATAAATACTGTATAAACTCTAAATTACCTTGTCTCAACTTGCAGGCCTCGTCTATGCCTCTCGTTAGAATAGAGGAATTACCATCATCTCCTCCTGCTTCTATAGCACCTCCCAAGGTTTGTGCCATGTCTAAAATAGTTCAATGCGTTCCGAACCAACTG
Organism: Codonopsis lanceolata; assembly: GCA_013146195.2. Classification (NCBI taxonomy): domain Eukaryota; kingdom Viridiplantae; phylum Streptophyta; class Magnoliopsida; order Asterales; family Campanulaceae; genus Codonopsis; species Codonopsis lanceolata. The sequence goes on along the minus strand of CM028377.1, from coordinate 55,402,873 downwards.
GGAGAACTATTGTTTGTTAATTAATTTATCAGCCTTTTTTGGATTTGTTCTTGAGAAAGGAGTACTGATATTAGTGTTGCCCCAAAACTTTTTCGTTCCAGGTTAGGCGATTGCACAGTGACGTGTCGGGGTCTGGCCTTAAGGTAATTTGTAACCCTAATTGCTTTTTGCCCCGTTTGCCTTGTACGCGATACCTTTTATAACCCTTGGTTTTTATGTTTCAGGTACTTCATGGGGACTCGGATGTAGTGGAAGCATTGAGCAGCCCCGGGGTTTCACATGTGGCCCAGGCAACAGAAGAGGGAAATTCTAGTGCTGGTCTGCTTCAGCGTCTTCCTTCTCTCTCTACCCTTCCTTCTATCTTCCGCAGTTTCGGTAGATAATGATAGATTGGCAGGGTTGGGTTAATAACCAATTTACAACCGAATGAGATATCCTCATAATTTTGTTCTTGATTGAGGGAAGAAGCCTTCAAGGTATGTTTGGCTTGGTACAGCCGTCCCTTGATTATATAGAGTGCCCACACATACTAAGCGGGACTGGGTACCGACTTTAGTACAATTGGTAATTTAGATCTAGAATTTACGTATAAGCAACGGTAATTATTGTCTATACGAATGGTGAGTAGTTTTGTAGTATATGGCTGGTCCTGCTTTCTACTTCCTAGTTCGACTAAAATAAAATAAAAAAAAAAAAAATAAATCCAAAGTCTCAAGTCTCTCTTTGATGGCCTTTGCATATTCCAAGTCCTTATTAATGGGTTTACACTTTATATTACAAGCATTGAACATTTTTTTACGAAATACAAATCTTTAATGCTTTTAGGGAATTGTTATTAGCACTTTACTTTTTAGGCAAAAACTTAGTTAAGACGGTTTTACGTATATTTTTTGTAAGATGGATCCTCTTTACTTGACTCATCGTGTGTTAGTGTAATGTGTTGTTTATTTAATGCCATTAAGCATAAGGGTAAATTGATAAAACAAAATTCTTAAAAATGAAAGTTTTGAAAAAGAACAATTATTTTGAAATGGATAAAAAAGTAAATGAGTAGAATTATTTAGAAACATTGGGAGTGTATATTTTCTTTTTTAGGGGAAAGCGGGAAAGTGCAAGAAATTAATGTTGCGATGCTCTACTGTAATCCAAAATATTTTAATAGAGTCGTCATCTTTATTTTAAGGAATAAGTAAAGAAAAACCAAAAAAAGAAAACCAGAGAATGCAAAACGGGTTCGGAGGCATAGTTACAAGGTGGGAAGGTACTAGGCACCCAACTCGTCCTTTCGGTTTCAAAAACGGTTTTTGGCTAAAGTATGTTTTTTGTTATATTTATCTAGCAAACAAATAAAACATTAACTACCTACAAATATATTCATATTTACATTATTTACGGGCTTGCAGCCGTCTCTTAATAATTACAAATACATTTTATAAGTATTTGGTCATAATAATGGTTGTTTTAAATGCTATTTTCTAAAATAATCCGGGCAGTACAATGACTTATATTTTTACATTGGACCGGATGAAAAATAGCTTTTTATAAATAAATACCCTTAAAAGATCACCTTTTAGAGCATGGTGTGCTCGCTCTGTCCTTCTTGAGAGAGGAAGTCTTTTTCTTTTTGCTCTGCTGCTGCTGCTGCGGTTCGAGCAGAGTAACTGCTTGCTTTTCTGCTGTTGTTGGCGGAAATCGGGCAGAACATATGCTTGTTTCTGGCTGATTTGACCTTTTTTACTCGGGCAGAGCAACTGCTATTTCTGAGGTTTTTGGACCGGGGAAATAGGGTGGATACCTAGCTAAGGGGCTAAGGACCACTTTAACCGGTTAGATTTGTTTTAGAGGAGTTTTGGCAGAGCTTCGAGGTTTTATAGGAGATGGAGCTCACTATCACTCAATTGCTCACAAATATCGCAGCGTAACAACAACGCTGAGAGCGTTTGGGGTATTATCGGTGTGTTGAAAGCGAACCCCAAGGCCTCTATTTATAGGCTGGACAAGGGACATCGAGGGAATTAAAATTCCTCCCTTTACGCTTCATTTACTCGTACAGAAGGTCGGAGAAATTGTACATGGCGCGAACTGTAGCACTCATGTAGCAGTTTGGGAATCACTGTTCAAATTTTGGGGGCTGCCATAACCCATTATGGGCGCCGCGCTAGATACTTCTTTAGGCAGCGCCAGAGGGTGGGACAGAGAATGACAGATAAGAGGGTATTTTTGGAACAAATTTATGAAAAAGTTTGAATAAAAAATAGGGGAGTAGAAATTTTACAATAATCGAGTCAATCCCTTGTATAGAAAATATAACCACAAAAGTCCACTATATTTGTTTTAAACCGCTAAAGTACACTTTTTGAGGAAAAATGACGAAGATACTTTTAATGAAGGAAAGACGCGCAGACAAAGCTAAAACTCAAATTTGGGTATCGCAATGAAAAATATTGGGCATCGCTAAAATTTTGGGCGTCGAAATGCAAAAGCCACAGCCCAAATTTGGGCATCGCTCAAAATATTGGGTGTCATTCATTTTGGGCAACCCAACCTGGGTTTATTGAGATTAGAATGACTTAGTATATATCATGAAATTCGATTCTATAACGATAATTCATATTTGATCGACTTTGAGAGGCCTACGTGTATTGTGATAGCTACATTCTTACAATTTAATTCATATTATCACATTTTGCTTCCATCTTTCAAGCCATAATAGAACAATCGAAGCCAACGATGCAACAATCGAAGCCTACGACACAACAATTTCACACACATAATTTCACACAACCTGATCTTAATTTCGATCTCGATCCCGCCCCCTCCGTCTCATACAATTTCACACACACACACACACACACACACATCAAACGACAATCAGTGTATTTTTTGTGGGGGCTCTAAAGCATTCCATCTCAAAAGCAATTGTTAGATGGTCACATTTGTTTCTGTAATAAAGAAACAAAAAAAAAGAAGGAAATGTTTCAATAGCTAGACGTATTCTTCATGGAGGAAGTTCGAAGAAGAAAGGTTAAGGTTGGAGGCTCGTCAGCAAATCAATTCGCCATGGAAGAGATTAAGATCTCAACCTCTTTTCCTTATCTGTGTAGCTCAAATCCTATTTATTTCTTTTCCCTTTTTTGAACCCGGAATGGGCTAGCTTCCGGCAGAGAAAGAAAGTACGATCTTTCGTGAAAAACAGGTAGCTCAAACGAAGAAATGAATGAAGAAGGAAGGAAGAAGCTGGGTTGCTCTCCCACTTCTTATCTCATTGAAGACGACAGTGAGTATTTTACTATTTTATGAACAATTTTATAAAAATGGACTTTAGCGGTTGAATAAATAAATAGGGGAGTGAAGCGATTATAATTTCACAAAAGGGGACCGGCCCATAATTATTTCATTTTACAAAGGGAAAAATTTAGGTTGGTCCCATGTGATGGAATTATAACCGAAAAAG